>CM072866.1:21020000-21510000 GCA_036937835.1 Pampus argenteus | reverse complement strand
CTCTGGTGTGGCCTTTAGCCGTCAGCTGCTGAGTGCTTTCTTTAAAGTCAGTTAAACTGCTTTAGGGCATAAACAGCGTTGCATCCTTTCATCAGCAAAATTTGGTTATATTTGATTCTTGGCGGATGCAAGAACGGACAGAAGAATGTGATAACTGATGCCCTGCCTTCACAGTCGCTGTACATACAATCACAGGTCAAATCCTGCTCACATGAAGCTTGAGAGGATGAAAATGAGTGTTTTCTTGTTCCTGTTCCTAGCAATTACCAGTGAAAAGGACAGAGTGACATATGATAATGAGTCTTTGACCCCTGCTGATCTTCTGTATATTGATGTGTGATAGTGCAGTCTCAGACAAGTTAATAACCCAAAAGCCTCTTACGAACGTGCACTGTTTAATCATTTAATCAAAACCCAGTCAGCGGTGTCATTTAACGAGTTAGTGAGCCATAGTGATATAAAATGGGGTTTGACTTCGTGGAATTTTATAATTTTCTGTATAACACTTAAAGTACTAGCTCAGTTAAGCACAAATCCACTGAAATCTTTCAAATCGGTATGTAGTAGGTAAGTATGAGGCTACAACGCAAGTTTCTCTTAACATCCTTGTTTTTAGTTGTTATTCCAAAAAGGTTGCCATTTTAATTTTGGATTTTCCACGAAACACCTCAGGAACAATAATTTTAATATGAACAAAATGTCTGTTTAAATCTTAATTTTTATTCCCAAATCAATATCTCTCAAAAAATTAGCCATAGTTTACTTACAGCGCCTCTTCTTTTAGCTGCACCAAACTTGTGTATGCGTGTGTGGTCCAGCTATTTGTCACATTGTAGGGACATAAATCTGTTTATACAGTCATGTTTTGAGGACAAAAAGTCCTCTTAATGTAAATCATTGATTTTTAAAGTGAAGACTTGGTTTAAAGTTGACGTAGGTTTAGGGTTATGTTAAGGTTATGTTAGGGTTAGATATGTGTTGTTATGCTTAGGGTTGGGATAAGTCTCCAGAAAGTGAATGTAAGTCAACATAATGTCCCCTGAAGAGATGGAAACCCAATGTGTGTGTGTGTGTGTGTCTGTGTGTCTGTGTGTTAGTGGTTGAGACACCTTAAAAAGGAACAGAGGTTATTAGTTAATCAGAATACAGCCATACCCATAAACCCCTTGAAATGCATAGAGACCAGTAATTCTCATGGTTCAGGCTAGGATTTGGATTTGTAAATCAAATCCACCTTTAATCAGTGTTAAATCGTGGTATTCATGACTCGAAGTTTTGATGATGCTGGAAATCAGGATAATCTTGATCCTACTTGTATAAGGTGTTTTCAGGGTGTATTTAGAGACACGAAGAGCACAATAGAGACGAATACACCATCTATACATCTGGAGCTTGAATTAAAAGCAGGTCAAAACAGTCTCTCATCCGACATGTGTCAGATGGACGGACCAGCCGGATGGTAGAAAGAACTCGCCATTTATTTATGACGCATTGCAGAATAGTTGTGTTTTAGCTGCTAAATGCGCAGACTAGGATTGATGAAAGCAGAGTGACGGAAGCAAAACTGTTTGGGTTATTTTCATTATTTTGTACATAATACAACCTTAATATTGATAGTCAGCATTCATTTTTTTTTAGCTGAAAGCTTAAAGCCTTCAAGATGGTGGATGTTTCATTTTAAACTGTAGTCCCCTGCTGTGTCTGTTTGAGTCGTGTGCTTCTGAATTAG
This sequence comes from Pampus argenteus, assembly GCA_036937835.1. Taxonomy (NCBI): domain Eukaryota; kingdom Metazoa; phylum Chordata; class Actinopteri; order Scombriformes; family Stromateidae; genus Pampus; species Pampus argenteus. The sequence goes on along the minus strand of CM072866.1, from coordinate 21,508,271 downwards.
CTTAATTAGTATTGAGCACATGTGGCTTTGAGAGTGAGAACATTTCCAGCCTCTTAGGAGACTTAGTTGTTACTTTAAATGATGCCGTTTTACACTTTGTCAGTCTGAGGGGTTTTCCAAGCTCTAAAAGAGGCTTAGAGTGGCCAGTCTGGCCCTGCTATTGTGGCCAATTTAACACCCAAAACCCATATTCCAATTTTATGCTATTACAGACACCCGATGTTGGTTCAGACTGATACAACACTGTCCTAGTTAGGACATTATTTAGCTTTTAGAATCCAATTTGATTCAGTTTTCCATGGTTATGACGAGCAGATCAGTCACATAAATGTATGAGTAATATTTCATCATTTTAGTGGTGGACATCTTATTCATTCAGTGAAAGATGGTGTTCTTCCACTTTCACATTTTATTGTATATGTTACGCTACAATTGGCTCAATGTATCACTGAGACAATTAATACATTTTTATAATGAACCAGACACCATTATTCTATAAGAGATGACACACATGTACAGCAGGGCTTTCTTTAAACAATGATGCTATGGAGCTGAACCATCATATTCTACTCGTTTTATTGGGAAAAAAAAGAGGGTGTAAAATGAATAGTTATTGTAATTCTCTTGATAAGCCAGCAGCTACATTACAGAAAAAAAAGGCCTGGCAATGTGTGCTCAGTGTTAACTGTGCCAGCGATGTTATGTCCATAAGGAACTGTCAAATGGCTTTATTATCTTTTGCATAATATTTCTTCTCATGGCAATCAAAGTTCCTCAAATTCAAATGCAATACAGTTTTTTTTTGTTTTTTTTTAAATAAATCCATTTAAAATTTTTAAAAGAATGTTATATAACCAGTGGCTCAATCAATTCAGGTTTCTTTAAAAAAAACAAAAACAGATTATAACGAAGAATTACTGTAGAGTGTAAGCGGAAAAGAGCTATAGGCCAAAACACTTGAAATGAATTGACTTTAGTTGAAGTTAAACCTCTACTATGTGTGTGTCAATTAAAAAAATTCAGATAACCTGCATACTTAATGTCCTACTGAGAAGCACTTAGCTTTGCTAACGAAACTAGCCAGTAAGAGTTGTTTGACACTATTTTTTTTAGATTATGATAATTTATTTATTTATAGAGCACTTTTCAGAATCCACGTTACATAGTGCTTCACAACGGCAGCAAAACAAAACAACAACATAACAAATTATGTCTCAAAAATATCTTCCTGTTGATAGTTTGGGATTCACATTGTATGGTTTATGTATCGTCAAGATTATTTATGATGCATTGACTATAATTAGACAATACGTCCATTGCTGCAGTCAAACAATTTTCAAATTGCTTGTAAAGAGTTCTTTATTTTTTAAAATGAATAAAATCCTCTTTTTTTTTAGCTATCCATTTACTCAACCCTCAGTGGGCTGCTATTCATGTTTGACTGACAGCTGAGCTTTCAGCAGCACAGAGACTCAATGTAAATTACTGCACAGGCCTGAATCTATGGCCAAACCTCTGTCTGGTCTGGTTCTTTCTCGCCAAGACCAGCCTGTGCCTGACACTAATTTAATTTGGTATACTTAGTAAGTATTTGCATTATCTCAATTCTGTGATTGGATTTCAATATGCAAATGGAGTAGGTGCAGCTGGTGGATTTATCAACGGTGTGTCCCAGGTCAAGGGACGCAATGCTGCTGTATGGGAACTACGTCCTTTTTCCTACATTATTTTGCCAGATTTTGAGTTGGGTGACATTTCAACTTGACCTTATTACTGAATGATGCAATTATACTATAGGATGCCCTGTTAGATGTTTGGAAATGTAAAGTGTAAATATTGTAAAGTGGACTTTGTTCATCAAGCCAGGTGCATCCACTGTTGTAGACAAGCTGCAGATCGCTGTCACACAGCCGTGGCTCTTTTGTGTCGGTGTCAAAGCCTGCTGTCAGCTTGTCACTCGCGATCATTGTCATGCCCGTGATAGGAGAATGACATTAGTGCTTAATGCAAATGTAGTTTAAAATAAAATGTTTCGATGCAAATGTGTTGTCCACCTACATAGATGGATATGGGCATACCTACAGGTAGATGCAGAGACACAGATGCTTTCATTAGACGAAACATGATAAAATACACATTTTCATGTTTTTTTTTTGATAAGCTTCTTTTATTCAAAGACTGAAATGTTTTCAAAATTAAGATGTTTTTATCAATTATTGATTTTGTGAAAATCATCCATGCTTTCATCTCTTCTCACTTAGACTCTTGTAACTCAGTTTTTGCCTCAGTCAAAAGTCTCTTTCTTTTTTCCAGTTTTACAAACACAGCACCTAGGAGACTTCCTGGAGCACTGACTCTGCTTTTATTGATTCTGCTGTTGGTTTCTCTGTGTTATTTATCCGTTTGTGAAGTGCTGTGTTACTGTGATTTGGAAAAAAAAAAGAGAAAAAAAGACCATTACTTTAATTATATAGTGGATCAAACAGTAGTAACAGACACATCTGTAAGGTAGCATGTGTAGTACAACTATAAAGCCCAGACCTTTAAGTGGTATTTAAGATTTTTATGCTCACAACTCAGTGCACCCATTTTTTGTTGAAGACAAGCTGTCTACCTTAGAGACATGAGACTGATTTGATAAATAAGCAGCTATGATATGTCCTACCATCAGCATGTGTACGTATTTGAGGCATTAACGGTTGAAATGACATTGCTATGTGCTGAACAGATTTCAACATGAATGGTTCCTCCACCACTCCATACTTTAATGTCTGTGTCTAGTCAGTTTACGTTTCTTCTTACTTTTTTTCTGCATGATCTTGAAAAGCTCTGCCAGGCAGCAAGACGCAAAAGTCAAAAATATTCCTTAAACATCTGCAAACCATCCAAAATATGTATAATTCCCCCCTCCGCGCTGCAAACAGGTGTTGTCTCATCCAGGCGGGGCATCTGCTGATGTGGAAATATTTGAAGCCCCCGTCTCTTCCTGCCAAGTGCAGCCTTTTTTTTACAGCAACGAGCAACACATCAAAAAACATATGTTGACCAGACTCTGGTACCCAGAGACGTATGATCAAACATAGATCCCATGTTGAAGGGTTTTAAAAAGCCGCCATCAAATGCACTGTATGCCTTGGCCATGAATCTCATATATTTAAGATTTGATTCACTGTAATATTCAATCAATCGTTTTTGCCTCAGTCACAAGTCTCTCTCTTTTATAATAGTGGTGTATATATATATATATAAATTAAGTTCAACAGGATTTACAAGTTATATCTGAGGCTCTTTTTAGACATTTAATCAAGAACATTGCTTCATCTGTCAGTAATGGCTTTTAGCATAAGCTAAGTTAGTCCCTAATCTTCCATATATGACATCAAATAAGAGTAGGACCAGCGCTTAAATGCATAATTAAATTTATCTGCAGTTATTAGCCATTTATCACTCTAGATATATAAATCGGTCTTGAAAAGTATCATATCAGTACTTCTATGTTCTTAATTTATTACAGCGATATGTAGTCTCTAGAAGAAATTTGGTGGATTAAAACATCTTGACTTTCATTAATAATAAATAGTTCAAGAGATTGGTGCACTTGATATGCATGAAAATGAGTACAAATTCTGTTTTTGGTTAAAAATTAAAATGTGAATTTAGTCTATCATTACATCAGATTTTCTAATAAGGCTTACCAATGACTATCTACAACCGTCCTGTGTCATTTTAATGTTTCGGGTCTTTTTAATAATTGAAAGCTAGAACAATCACATTGTATATTCATAAGGATAAACCCCACTCTGGGTTTATCATACTGTACCATGTTCTTGTAACCCATGTTCTTGTTCTTACAGCTTGGGGTCAACCACACGTTTAAAATCAGTTTTTAATAAATACAAGTTCACAGTAGAATATACATGTTAAACTTTACTCTTATTTAATATAGAAGGCTTGAGTAAAATGCTCATTCCTCTATAACCTTCCCCCTTTCTCAAAGATCAGAACTTTATTATGAGCACCACTTCATAATAACTTTTTATACCCTTTTTTCTCTCTTCCTGTCCCACCCTTACTTTTTTGCCTTTTAGTCTTCTCTTCTAGGGGAAGAGAAGACTAAAAACGCCCTCAAAGTCATACACATACATGTAGACACACACATGTAAACTCATAATGCAGTCCCCCCAATGAATGACAGTGTGTGTGTCCTTTCTAGTGTTTGGCATTGCCCTTGTTTATTCATATTTATTACCAATGAAATATGGATGACAGAACTCTTGCAGACATTTTCTGTTCCCCTGGTTCCACACATACCACAACACAAGCGTTGGGGAAAAAAAAGGGATAGAATTGGCCAAAAGTGTGTCCCCCTAACACATCTACACACATTTCTCTGCATTGCTGAAATTTTGATGTGGAAAAAGGCTGTTGGGCTGTTAAAAGGCAGTGTCGAGGGGAGCAGGGAGAAGGCGGGTGGCTTTATAGAGGACAAACAGGAAGGCACTTGGAACTTACATCGCTGTTAAACAAATTAAAATGTGATATTTCAAACAAGACCTTTCCAACATATTCTGCCGTCGAATCAAGACAACAAACATTTGTGTTTTGCAATTCAATGGGTGGGTGGATAATAATACACACTGTGTCTTAGTAAATGCAGGGTAATCTCTGGAAAATATAAACCCTTTTACTCCCAGGTCACAAAAAGCATATTTATTATATGATGTGAAAGTGCACCTGTATTAAGATTATTCATAATAAGCATTCAGGTGATGCTGGGCAATGGCATTGAAGTGAAATCATTTTTGTATATTATATGATAGAAGTTATGGTAGAGGTAAAAGCATGTTAGTTTTTATTTTTCTTTATAATTATGGGCTATGTTGCATTTATTGCTCAGTTACTGAGAAATCTGTGTTGCTTATATCTAGTGTACTGCTGCTGTTTGTTTGATTCAAGTGTGCCTTCAAATCAAACAAAAACTGTTCCTTCCTCTGGTGTGATGATGCAGAATATGCAATGCTAAAATGCACAGTATCAAATACTTTTAGTTTAATTCGGATTATTGACAACAGTCTCAGACATTTAGAAAATGCATCATATTTGTCAGGGACATTTTCATTGCTGTTCCTGGTGCTTACCTGTCGACAACCTTGATTAAGATATTCAAGGTTAATTAAGGTATTCATTGAAAATAATGTCAGACAACTAAAAAAAAACTATAAAACTTAATTATGAACAGAAAATTGCAACATTTCTTTCCAGGAAGGAAAAGATAAAAATCACAGTTGTGAGAGGTTCAAGATGCAGATCAAATGAATTAAAAAGTAAAACCTACTTAGTCTTCATCCACCTTCCTAAAATAATGATAAAAGTATCTAGGAGCACTGCTGTGTAAAATCTTTTAAACACTGTTTCATTAAATATGATGTGCTTCTTGAAGTTCGTATTTTACACAGGGCCCAGTACCATGAATGAACACTGTGGTGAAATAACATTGGACCAGAGAAGAGGCTTATAGTTAAACTGTCTCTGTCCAATACATATTATAAATAAAAAGAGTGAACAAACTGTAGCTACAGTGAAGTTAATGTATTGAAGTATTTGCATGAAGTGAATAATAATATAATCTCTTGGTACATTTTGTTTTGTCACAAGATGATTATAATAAATGCTCAGTGCAATTTTTCCGATGACTTTTTAAATATTTCCGTCAGTTAAAATGCATCACATTTTAAATCATCACAGCTGGATGAATGTTAAGCTGTCAGTATCTGACACTATTCAAATCCATTGTTTGTGTCTGGCTTCCCTCAATATTTACTTGTCTGCTCAGCTTTCTCTCCAAAACCGCTCTCTCTAAACCTCACATTTTCAAACATGTTGTTCCAAGGTTTACATATCACACATAAACAAGCATATTCAGGGTAATAATTATATGCTCACAGCACTACATCTAAAGGTTTCCAGCCTGTGCGATGAAACAGAAAATATATCAAATGTTTACAAAATGTAAAATGCTTTCTGATATATCCATGACGCCATCACACCGCCATCTCCAATGTTGTAATTCTAGCCAGTATGCAACTCAGACACAACTGTCACAGACTACCTGGTCATGTGATTGTGTTTGGCTTACAATGCTATTGCAGCCAAATAAAAGTCAGAAACAATAAAGGTGGCTGCAAATGTTGCCCGACAGCTATTACAGCGAACTCATCTCTTCTAAAAAGAGACAAGGAGTCCACACTATGAGTGAGGAGAGTTAGTTTTTTTACTGCCTGTTGTAAATTGTGTGATCTTTTGTGTGATGACATAAAGGATACCAGTGAGTCTGCTGGATATGAATAACAGATAATGAATTTCAGTGACTGAAATTGTTGTTTAAAAAAACTAAATTGGCATCTTGTTTGGTAAATGCATGGTAGCTCTGGAGGAAAACCTTAATATTATTAATATTGTGTTGTAGATTTTGTGCGATTACTTCACTTGTTGTGACCAGCACAACTGGAAACTATTGTACTGTAATCACTGATTTGTGTGGGATAGGCATTGAAATGGCAGGACACAAACAAATAAATTAGTTTATTCATTCATTCATATGGATACCCTAAACAAATTCATATAACTATTTAAAATTTCATCAACTGGAAGAAATGATTTGCTATTTGGACATTTCTCTTTGTTTCATACACAATATATCCTTGCAGATCATGCATTTGCATGAGAATAAAACACACATTATGCACAGGCTGCTAGCTACTTAGGGCAAGACTGCTAACTTGTCAACTTACATTGTTTAGCAGCCACACAACAGACAGCACTTAACGACATAAAATTCATTTGATATGCATGTTATTTATCAAACAGAGGCACCGGCCTGGAAGCGCAGTTTGCCTGTCATCCGAGACACGGCTCGCATGCGATCACTGAAGTGTGCCTCTCTTCTTCATGCAAATGCATTTAAAGGAGGATTGCACAGATAAGAGGGATAGATTTGAGAAATGTGGTTGACTGCACATTCTGGTGCATTTATTAAGGCTCACCCAACATCCAAGGGTCAGTTTTACAGGGAAAATTGTCTGCTTCTGATTTGAAATGGTATATTAAAGGTAGGTTTTAGTAGGGAAGATAAAAATGCAGGAATCACCATGACAGCAGAAACATGTGTAGGAGAGCTACAGTTAATTATTTAGTATTTGGAGTGACAGCTTCTTAGAAAACTAGTGCAATTATAATAAAGAAACACAATATTGTACCATTTTTATCACCAAACAAAGATGGGATGGTGCATTGACATCCACTGAGCTAATGCATTTTGGTGATTGCCCTCTTGACATTTGAGGTGAGATGGCTTGTATTCCATCCAACATCCCTGCTTCACCACTGAGTTCTGGTTTCACGTGCAGAATGTACCTAAAAGACAGTCCCAGTTTCTGATAATTAGCTACTGCCTTAGTAAATCGGAGACTAATTTCATGCAGATTGCAAGCGCAAATATGTACATAAATCTGGCCCTGACACTCAGAGTTTGGAACTGGGTATCATGAGGATTAACACACTAAATTAAAAGAATGATGATGAGAAAAGGCTTTTATGTTAGGTAGAGTAGAAATTGTGGTAGCAAATGAGGTGACAAGACATTATTTTAGAATGGCTATCTTTTGCTACCCCAGTGATTTTACTGTGATGATATGATGTACTACATTATTTAACCCAGATCCTGTACAGAGCTCGCAGTCAACTGATAAGTCTGGTTTAAAATTAAATTAAGTTTGACTCTTTCTGATGCTCAAGAAATGTGAACCAAAGCAAATGTTAATAACTAGATTTCAGTCTGACTTCTACATGCTCCCTAAGTAAAATGTTTAGTTAGTACCACAATGCTATCACAACAACATGACCATAGGATGGTGAAGAACAGGCCACGCGATTGATATTCAAGGGATGTACATTAACTAAACAGCAACATATTTCTTATGAAAATACACGCTCACCACTCCAGTTGGTTTTTAAATTGCTGAGTGCTGACCACCTATTTTCTGTTGTTTTTAATGCGTCCACCAGCATCCATAGATCTAATTACATAACTCAATATTCAGCTCTCATGTTGCACTGAACACCTCTCTCCATTTTATAGATCATAATTATTAGTGGGAAGTAGTGGGAAGTAGCAGATCATTGGTAGGGAGAAATTAAAATTAATTGGAAAACAAATGAGATAAAATATGAAGCAGAAGTGGACCAGTCACAGTTGGTTGTCACCAATTAAGATACGTTTTGGAAATGTGTTACAAACAACAAGCTTTGTGTGATGGATGTTACAATCCACCCGAACAGATTTGTAAAAATTTGCCACATTTTCACAAATGAATGAGACAACGGAGAAGTGGATTATGGTGCCGCTTTAGAGACCTTATGAATCTTTTAATACTCCTGAAAGCATATCATATCATTGGAAACTACCTTTACTAACTAAATTAAATTTGACAACAGCCACTGTTTTTATTAACCTTATAAATTTAAAGCATGCTTAGGTTAAGTATGATATTCAAAGATAGATTTGGAGTGAAGCATTACTTTTAGGAAACTAGATTCTCATAAGTGGGAGCTTGATTTGTGTTGTCATCTAGAGACACTATAGAGCAGAAACTATGGACTGATAGATTTAAGCAATTACACCCATGAGCTTTATTTAATAGGAGTTAGGGGTAACATTGTTGAACCAGAAAATGTGCTTATATACACGAGGAAAATCAGTCTGTGTTACAGTGTGCACAATGACGTCCTCTGATTCATTGTCACTGAAGCAGCTTGAGGGCCTCCTAATGCTGTCTCCCATTTGAGCACCGGGTGTGTTGTTTCTAGTTTTGACAGAGACATCACTTTCACAAGTCTAGATTCAAGACCAAAGTTTTGGACGAGGCTAATTTGCTGCTTAAAGGCAAATTTGTACAATTTAGGAAATTCGTTTGAAAAGACAAAAACAAATACTGCAGTTGAAAACACCATCTCCATTTTAAGAACACCCTTTCGGTGTTGGCAGGATACTGGAGAATTATGCCTGCTGAATATTGTTGCTTTATTAAGAGTGTGCATTTTTACAGTATCGTGGAAATATTAGCATAAATGCTAACACAGAGGGGAGCAATAACCCCTCGTGACATTTCTTTTCAAAGCTAATTACAGGAGTCAGCGGATATGATTTTAAGCACAAATGCAGATTCTGTAAGACTTCAAAGTCTTCCAGCTGTGTTGACCAGTGGCAGATTTGGGCCTCAGGCAAACTCTTGTCTTGCTTTATTTTTACTCTTTCTCTAACTAAATGTTGGTATTGGCAATGGTAGATGAAGTACTAAAATGAGTACAAGTTATTTTGTGGTAAAATCAGTTAGAATAGTAATTCAATATATTTCATATTTTCATATTGTAATATAATACACTTGGACCCTCTATATTTTCTGGTTGAAGGCCCCAGGCGGTTGCCTACCTTGCCTAATGGTAAAATCTGCCTGTGGGAACAGCACACTAGTTATGTTAGCTCTGATGCTAACTCCATGGTGAGTTAGTGTAATCTTGTCCCATTGGTTGGAGCTGATTCTAATTCCATGGGACAGAAGTGTAGCGGTGTGTGATTTAGCGGCGTATGCTAAGTGCTGCTGGAGCTGCAGGCTAGTCTGTGGGCACCAGGGCAGAGAGAGCAAGCTGGGAAAGTACTGACTTGACTAACTGGCCTGATTAGACTGGGTGTGAGATGACATGGATCAGATAATCACACTAACCCAGCCGGAAAGTCAAATTGGCAGAATTAAAGAAAGATTTAAAAAATGAAATACATTATGAGAAAATGAAGAGATAAAGATTATTAATAGACAGAGATGCGATGGTAGAAAATGAGGACAGGGGAGGATGAAGAGATATAGAGACAGGAGGTTAATTTTGTGGATGTGATGGTTTCCTCCTGAGGTGTTTTTCAGCTCTGCTGGACTGTGGTGGTGTATGAAATCTGCTAAGATGCAACGTAGCGTTCGCATCATGGTTTCATTAGCTCTCATTCAGCCCAGGGCATTTCACATTGTATTTCCTCTTATTCATCTGCTTGTTTTAGATCTGCTCATATTACAGGAAAAGGTAACACAAGCTAATCTGAACAGGAGCTTAGACACCTCAGTATTAGACTGGAACTTGGTTAGGATACAGAGTTCAAAGATGTGTTATTTTTCCTCCCATTGAATGTTATTGATTGACGCAGACACTTGGGTGCCTTTAGTGATTTAGCATGTTTCCCCCTCATAACTATGAATAGGGTAAAATCAGATTGCATTTATTTCAGGGATATTTTATCCATTAATAGCTGGCACTTTACTGTGAACATTGCCTACAGGCACAGATTGTGTTCAAATAAAGGCAGACAGTGGAAGAGAGATTTAGGGCATCTCTTGAAGTCAGATTAATGGTTTAGCATAAATAAAGTTAGGTTTAATCATGGTCTCCTAATGGCCGCTCACTTTCAAACTTAAAAGAAGTAAATTTTGAACAGTGGAGGACAGAAAGTAAACTCATTGCCTAACATGTAATCTTTATTTCCTCATTATTGTGTTCGAGTCACATATTCGAGTCACACTGTTTTTCTCAAAGGCAAATACGAGTCAATCTTAGCGAAACCCGCCGGGTCTGTTTACAGCACTTGCTGTGTTTTTGAAGACATGTTCAGAATACATAAGACTCTTACATCCTGCTGGTTTGAAATATATTCTGTTGTTCTGATGTGACTCAGTTTCTTTCAAACAACAGAGATGTGAAGAAGCGGCAGTTCTTGCTTGTCCTATAAGACACAACACAAGAAAAATATGGTAACATACAGAATAAAACAAAATATCATCTTATTATCTTTTCAATAAAATCTATTTTGTATGTACAGATAGATTATTTATTATCAACACTTTCTGTGCCTTCTGTGTAGACATACATTGTTGGATTAGAAAGTCCTGAGTCCCTTTATAACCACCTTGAAGGCTTGTTATACAGGATTAATATTTTGATAAGCAGTTTATAAAATAAGGACAAATCATTTTTTTTACCTTGACAGTTTGCTAACAGATGTTTCATTTGCACTTTGGACATGCTGCTGATATCAGACAGAAACTGTCAAGGTAAAGAAATGTTGCTACAGCTTTGGTATATGAGCTCGATAATATCAATTCAGGATGGAAAAGGATTTGTTTCGGGTTTTTTTTAAAGTAAACTGGCAAAAGCTACTTTCTTGATAAGACAGTACATTTCTTGGTGTTTGTGTGTTTTTAGGGTATGATGGGTGTAGTGGGCTGGATGTTGCTCCTACTCTCCCAGATCATGGTGCCTGTGGCGTCCCAGAAGCCTCCAGGGCTCAGTGTGGGTGTAATCATGGGCCAGACACGCCCTGTTTCTGATCAGCAGCTCCGCCCACCACGGCGCCCCGAAGATGCCCTCGACATCTCTGTGGTAATACTGAGGATCAACCAGACAGACCCAAAGTCTGTCATCACACAAGTGAGTAAAAGTGACACGTTCAACACAATCACTTTGACTCATCATACACAGATAGCTTGTATGACACCTGAGTTTGTTTCATTGTGCCCCAAGGTGTGTGAGCTTCTGTCACGCACTCGTCTCCATGGTATCGTGTTTGCTGATGGCACTGATCAGGAGGCCATTGCCCAGATCCTTGACTTCCTCTCTGTTCAGACACAACTTCCAGTCCTGGGAGTCCACGGAGGCTCCTCTATGATTATGGCTGACAAGGTGAGTAATCTTGACACACACAAGCAAGAACAGGTTCACGTGCACACACACACACACACACACACACACACACACACACACACACACACACACACTGTGTATACTCCGGCGACTGTGGATACACAATGTTTGTATTTTGGAAGTGGGATTTGGGAGTTGTAATCCCTGCTTTGAGCCAGCTCTAAATGTGAAAGGAAAATGCTTTTCAACCTACACTTTTCTCAGATGTCCTGGCACATTAGCAATTAGGTCAGACACATATTTCATTGAGAAACTTATTTAGAAACTCACTCCACCTGAAATGCAGCTCAAAATTCAACATAATCCACTAGGCTACAGCATGAAAAATAACAAGCCCCTTAAACTACCGAGAATATATTTTTGTGTAAAGTGCCCATTTTAGAGATAACGTGTTTCCTCAGCTGGTGGGAATATGAAAAAATGACATACAGCCTTTGATAAATGCTGTTTTTCTCCCTGTGAGTTACTTTAAACTTTGATGTCCAATGGTTGTCTGAGTTAAAAATGTTTCCCTTATGTCATATATATAAAGCGAGGATGTTGTAGTCAGCATGTTGTAGATTAAAAAATGATACAGAGAGGTTTGTGGAAGTTTTTCGGAGCTATCAGGGCTGCTCTGTCAGATTAATTTTTTGTTTATCTTAAGAAAAAGAGATATATCCTTTAAGATTGGATTTTTGTTTTATTTTGGTGTGATGCTCAGTGCAAAGTTGTACATCTCTTAGCTGAATTCTCGCTCTAGTTCCGACTCTGTAGACCTTGCGAACTGACAGACTGAAGAAGCTTTGATAAAAACACAACTGGTTTTTAGCCTGTAAATCTCTCAGGGCACAACAGCCAAAACGCAGGAACCAATAACTACTGCAACACAGCAGCCTTTTGAAGTACTACATCGTACTAGTTGATGTGGGATGCAGAAAAGAGGAGGAAAAAGACAAGGAAGGTATGAGAGAAAAAAAGATGAAGGTCAATGGCTTGTAACCCCCTCTGAGTATATAATGATAGGGAAAATCAATAAATTGTGTTTTTCCTGTCTTCAATCGCTGCAGTTGATGTGCCATTAAATGAGGTACTTAACCCCCAACTGCTCTAATTGAACTGCTTAGTGGGCAAAAGTACAAGAGCACGGTCATTCTTGGCAGCTCCCAGGTGTGAGTGTGTATGTGTGAAGGCTGTAACTAACCAGCCTCCTGCAACTATTCCTACAGGCTTGTCCTGTAAATAAGAAAGTCTTCCTGCCTGGTTTAAATTAAGGGCAAAAGGAGCCTACTGACAGGCAGATATGAAAGTGCAGTGAGTCAGCAAATCATTGTATAAGAATAGGTTTCTTTTCTGTTCTGTAGCTTTGATGATGTCCTTCAAGTCGTTGCTGTAGATTACTGAGATTTACAACGACCACATACACACATCGTATTTACATACATGTATGTGTGCTAAGGTTGTGAGGGGACCGAGATGATTATCCTCTCAGCATCCTGGCTCTAGATTTGAATAATGTTTTCATTTTCTGTTGATTATGATTCGGATGAATAGATTAATTATGTAGTCTATAAATGTCAGAAAGTTTTGAAAACTGACCATCAATCATTAGAAGTTATTACGTGGCGATCAATTGTAGGGAATACATTCACCTTCACAGTTTGAAATACCACGCAGGCTGTATTAGACCCTGTTACTGAGAGGCAAGCTGGGCCTTAACTCTCCTCAATCTATTAAATATAATACAGACATTGATACGTATGGGCACACTTTGAAAATGCCCAAGAATACAGACATCTTGCAGGGAAACAAGGAAAGTTTTCATCTTGATACGATTTGACATTATCACCCATTCAATGTGTCCTATTAGCCAAGGTGGACAGGGCTATTGGAATATTATTATACATGTTCTTTAATTGATGAATATAGTTGTTATTACTCTGAATCTTAATAAGAAAGTGTGAAATAAACCTTCAAAACCCATATATTTAAAATGTATGATATCAAACAGATTAATTCCTTCTCCCTGAAGAATGCAGTTTTTGCTGAAATGTTGATGAAATGAATGCCTCAGAGGTATGAGCGTGCAGCTTTCCAATATTGCCTGCGAGCTCCCACCTCATTAGAATAGGTGTGCATTTTCCCTTAGTTTTTTTAATAAAACGGTTTAAAACAAATTTCACAAACATTGCGATCTCTGAGACATTGCAAGCAGCAAACATTTGGCATTTTTGCTTGATAAATTGTGTTTTCAGCTATATTAATCATAGTAATAATGATTTCACTATATTATAAATATATAATCTGCAATTGTGCAAGTAGTTAGAGTAATAAAAACCCTAACAAGTATACCATTTTATGAAAACTGGTGGCTTTATATAATACTTCTCGCCTGTGGACAATAGCTTCCATACCTGCTGTCAGTAGTGTAGTGGTAATCTGGAGGATCAAAAGAAATCCCCGTGGGCTGGTAACAATTCAGCTTGATTACTGTGGGCTAACAAACAATATTGTGCTTTCTGCAGGCTGAGCCTTGTGCTCTGTCTCTACATACACACAAATGCTGTCTGGTTATGTCGCAATCAAGTCTTTAGAAGAGGAGTAGAAAATTGAGCCGCTCAAACCACGGTACCTTGGGTATCCTGGCTGAGTTCAGTAGTATTTTACACATGTTTTAGATGGAGAACAAAAACAGAAGGAAGGAGATGGTGCCAGGAAAATACAGAAAGAAGAAGAAAAAAACGTCAGCAGGCAAGTGTTCTAAAATAATAGATATACGTGAAGGTGGGCAGTGCAAGTGTGAAATACTGGGGTGTTAAAGCAGTGTTAAGTTGCCAAAATGCAAAATATAACTGTCATGGTTATGTCACATTTCAAGTAAAGACTTTCTCCAGTTGTCATTTTATCAGGATCTGGCTGCATAGCCATCATACTGCATCACAAATGCTGGAGCAGGCATTGAAAACTGTTAAAACTGGTGGTAAAAAAGATTGTGGAGATCAGTAACTTACTGCTGCAACTCCTCGTGTTTTTATTTGTCTTGATTGTGTTTATGGCCTTCAGAGATCACTTATGATTTGAGTCCCCCCTCCCCCATGTACAATAATCATTTTTAGCTGATTTTCAATTGGGGATGAAGGTTTTGGTTTGAAGTAGTGTCAAACAAAGGGTTTTAATTGTTTAGTTGTGTGTTTTCCAATTATAGCAGGACAGCCTTTTTGTTGCTTGTAGTCAAGATTTTGCTTTGGGGCTCTTTTTTATAAACTGCCCAATAATGTTTTCACCATATCAAAACTGCCAGTATCAGGTGGGGGTTTTGTAATACCATATTACAAATTATTGCAAGTAATTAATATACACCACAGAAGAAACAGCTTCACGCCTGGTGGCTCTGGGCTAAAATTAAGTCCCACTCAGCCCCTCTCTGCTACAGACCAAACATCAAGTAGCCCCAAGACCTCCATATAAAGAGCTTTCACAGATGTTTAGTGTGAATAGTGTTGGAAGGAAAAAAAAAACTTCTTACAAGCTCAGTGTGCAAATGTCTGCAGATGACTTGCATATACTCTCACACATATGCACATCCATGTATTATTAGTAGTAATACATTAAGAAATGAAATGTAAAGACAATGATATATAAGAGGTTAATTGAACGTGATTTGAAATGAAAAAATAATCTATTGGTCTGGGATGAAACCTTCCTGACACTAATGTTGTTTTTGCATTACAGTGTTTGTTTTTGCCTACACTGTACTTCTGCCAGAATGGGCAATGTTCAAAATAAATTCCACCCTAGTTGGATCAGCCCAAACAAATCAAAGAATCGTCCATTTTTGTTTGCCAAGCCCATATTTTCAAAATGAAAACAAATGGATCAATGTCACAACAGGTCCGTCATCCAATATGTAAGGGTCTCTCTCTCCCACTCTTTCCCAGTCTCTGCCTCCTCCTTATCCCATATAATGCATGTCAGTGTGGAACACTCAGGAATAATCTATAGGAATTTTGTGAGAAGGGACACACATTCTGTGAACATGGAATTGATGCAGAGAAAGGGCATATGTAAGCCCAGGAGAGGAACAGGATTAGGTTGGAAATGTTGTACTTCCATTACAGAGTGGCCGCTTTGGGAAATAAGAAATGTTGTTGGCTTTACCTCACCCCCATATGTACTCACTGCCAGCCTTGTTCATCTCTTCTTTTGACTTCCTACCCAGTGTGTGGGGGATAGAGGGTGGGGGTTGGGGGTCACAGTGTATAGCATAAGAACACGAACATGCTGAAATGGAAGGCTGTGAATTAAACATGCATGTTCTTTCTGCTTTGCTCTGCCACTGTGGTGGGATGCTACTCTTGGTGTCTGCATATTTGTGTGTGCATGTGGGTACGCGAGTGTGTATGTGTGTGCACGTGACTGTGTGTGTGTGTGTGTGTCCCAGCATGGGATGTCCCATATCAGTATGGGCCATTTGCCCAGGTTCTCTGCTGAGTCGCTTTAATATTTAACACCTGCTCCCCTCACCTGCTGTCACTTGCATAAGATACACTGCTGTGTCATTCACTCACTAAGTCCTTCCACACTTTCACCTCTAATTTCTTTGCCTGCTCTTTAGCTTTTACTTCCACGGTGTCTGTTCTTCCTCTCCTGTGTCTGTCTCTCTTCTCCACTGCTACCTGAGTCTTCTTATCTGTCATTTCATTTTGCTATGTCTCTCAGTCTTCTCGTGTCTCTCCGTTCTTGCATCCATGGTTGTTATTCTCTGGTGACTCAGGTTGTGAGAAGAACAGCCAGTTATGTTCAAGGGCTTTGGGAAATCTTTCTATTCTTGAACCCCCGTGTACTAGACTATACCACTGACATCTGTTCTGCTGCTGCTGAAGCTTTACACCACAGGTCGAGATGCCCAGTATCTTCCAGCTTGGCCAGGCACCACACAGAACATAACTAGCTGTCGATGTGAAGCTGGTGAGAGATCACGATAATTTTGAAAATGTTGTTTACCTGTGAAAATGACTAATGTGTCCAGATCATTTTCATAAAGATCCCTGTTTAAACTAACATGTCTAAAAAATAAGGAAAATGGTTGTCTGAATGTCTTCATCCTATTTTTTGCAAATTGAGCATCATAGCATACATCTGGTAATGTGTGGGAAGTACGCAGCCCTGTTCTGATGAGTCTAAGACTGTTGAACCAGTGTTCTTCCTCCTCCTGATCACCTTTACTGTGTTTTAATATAGCCAAACTCACAATTTAGTTGCTTGTATTTACATATTATTATATATTATTCTGTGAATGAGCAGAACATACTGATTTGATTGCAGATCAGAAATGCTACTCTTAACCTGGCACAGCAGATGTTTGCTGGGATGTCGATCAGAACTGTAATTTTAATGGCAACACCTATATCGAGTGATTGCTTATATTGACGTTTAAGATGAATCATCACCGAGTGGGTTGAAGGAAACAGAAAACTGACAGATCAAATGTTTTTGTCAGTGTTTTCCAAAAGCCATCCAAACTGAAATGTACAGAGTTTTCAGATTTATCCACTCTGGAAACCTTTTTGATGTGGATGGGGGGCCAAAGGGAGAGAAAAAGACGATTGTTTGAGCTTAGTATGGATGTGTTCCATATCACTGTATCTAATATTAACAACATAAACAGATCTACAATAATTTCCTGTTGTTCCCTTGATGAAAAGATCTCCAGCAAAAACTATCCCATTTGTGCATCAAGATGAAAGTTGTATCGTAAATACTGGTTATATTAAAAAAAGAGAATTTGGCCCAGGGAGGATATCTGATTCCATGTTTTCTGTTTATATGTTAATAATATATATTCAATCTGTTCCACGTGTGAGATAAAAGAATTGGGTCACTTTTAAAAGGCAGTGCGAAAATGCACACATGCAGACACAAGTCTTAATTTGCAGTTCCAGTCAAATTAGTGAAACAGAAAGGGGAAAAAAAAACAACAACTAAAGAACACAACAGAAGATAATCTACACCCTGCTTGCTTGTGTTCAGAATACTTGCATTGATTTGGCTGTGATGCTATGCTCTGTGTGGAGCTTACTGAAGGTCAAAGAGCTGCAGCATCATTCCTCATCAAGTTGTCTTGTCTGGGAGTTGTTTTCATCTTTGGACGCTTGTGTTCAGTCTACTCTTTCTTTGGAGGCAGTTGCTTTACTTTTTTTGCACACAGTTTTCTTTCTTTAACCTTGAAATTTCTTGTTGATGGGGTTGGAATAATGTTGGTTGCCTTTTTTCGTCTTTCTCCTCAGCCATGGTAGCTGTCAAAGTGCAACGTGGTTTACCAAAGCTCAATACTTTATGAGCTGTTGGATAAACCTTTAACCAACAGATATGTGATTCACAAGACCTCCCAGATTGTCAAAGTTCACTCTAGGGGATTTATGAAATACATTGTTTGTGTTTCAGTATATGACTGGTTCAATTGTATATTACTGGACTGGACTTGCTGTGGCTGCTAAATGCCAAGAAAAATACAAATTCAAGCAGAAGGCAACTGAGGGAAAGCAGTAAGATAATAAATACCCTTTTGAAAAATAATACTGTTATTGCTTTCGAGGTTCTCCTTTGGCTTGTGTTGTGGCAGGATGAAGAGCTTCTGTTAAGAGCACTTAAGACACATCTTTTAATTTGCTGCAATCTTCTTTGCTGCTCTCACTGAAGTGGTTTCCATTGTTATAGTACTCTAACTATTACTGAAATGTTGTGATTGGGGAAAAAAAGCCTTGCCCAGGCCAACAATAGGATATCCAGCTTCTAATGTTTTTTGGATGAGAGAACACCAGTGTTTTCATGCACTTGGAAAAAAAATTGCTCCACACTACAGGCAAAAAATCACACTATTTCTCTCCCACTCTGCACATACCCTGTAGAAGATTATTGCTTTAAGGGAAACAATTTGCATCTAACAATGCGGAAATCCAGTCTGAGGGGTTAACACAATCCATTAAAGTTGACTTTGGTACTGTTCATACTGCCAGAGAAATCACAGTTTACCTGCACAAAGAGCCTGTCTTTCAGTCTAGGCCAATTTGGAGAATGAGTGTACTGTGTATTTACTGAATAGGCTCCTAATCATGTCCACCTATAGAAGACTGCCATGCATTATGCTTGCATAGCAAAAATGCAAACACAAATGCATACACTGCAGCAACAATGGCCACTTTTTGTTCTTTGAGGAAGGGTCAGATGTGTATTAGCCATTTATACAGTAGCGGTGACATACTCATCAAATTACCAATTACGTTTCTGGCCATATACAAACAGTGTTAGGTTTCCAGAAACCTGCACAGCATCACAACAATGTGCAGTCAGACAAATAGGGCTGAATCTTTTTTGAATCTTTGAATTTAATTTCATATAAACTATCTGGTGTTTCAGAGATGATTTAAATAATAACTATTTTGTGTCTCAATTGAATTCTGAATTTACCAGAAGGATCATGGTTGGCAAGATTTTTTAAATTATTCACTACTTGTACATTATATATGTAGCAACAACCAACCCTGTTATGCTATTGAACTGCCAGATTTTTGAACAAGGTTCAGCAGGATGTTCAGGGTGACAGCGCAGTTCATGTAACATACTAAACAAGTCAAGTTAGCCCCAGGTGACGCTCTAAGTAAGGTGCAGCACCCCCTACTAGCACCTCCTACCTGCACTAATGATGGATTGGAAATGTGTAACATTTTTGGCTGACACTAGATATCAAACAAAAGCCAGAGAATATATCATATTGCTGTAAGCTATAAATTCACCACCTCTAAGCAGAAGGCATTGAATAACGTTAACCATGCAAGGCCTCTCTGTGGGCAGCACTCCTCCTCCTACCTTCATCTCAGACGCACCCTGCCGTCTCAGACGCACCCTGGGTCTGCATCCACAGCCTCCTCTACGCGTCACAGACATCTGACTTGATGTAGTGGAATGATTTTTCCCCAGAGAACAGCGTGAAAGCAAGGAGCGCTTACTCTGCAGCTACTTCTGGGGACCAAAATGTCCCCTGAAGTACACTGTACAGTGGCTGACAACAAAAAAACAACTACTCAACTTGTAGAAACTCTTTGACTTTCAGGGGACACATTTAAACACAAGCCTTAATATAAATAAATAGAAAGGAAATTCAATGAAATCATTGCAATCTTTGGATTGTCAGTAAATCTTTCTCAACTTTGGTACTTTTGGTGCAACTTTTTCATGCATATTTTCAACATTGACCAATAGCAAGCTGCCCTGACAGAGCTGACCTTTGAACTTTGAACAGAGAACCTAAAATGGAGAAAGCTATTACGACTCATTAGCTGTGCCGCGCCATCCACTTTTATTTAACCCTCCTTTGTTGAAGTATAAACTGCTCCATAAATAATGTGTTTGTAGACAGTTTAGTTGTTGTCTTTTGAATAAACTATGTCAACTTATCACACAGTATTGACCAAGCTAACAAGCTTACTAATTATCAGTTAGCAAACTCGCCAGTGCGGAAAGTATATTTTCTGCACTGGTGAGTTATTCCATAACTGAATAATGAAATGAAAATGAAATTATTGAATGAAATTATTTCGAATGCTGAGAACTGGTGTGACCATGGCAGTTAATCTTCGAAGAAAGTTTTATGTCACCCATTGTTACAGACAACCGCTCTTCCTACGCAGTGGTGTTTGGATTCACAATCTAACAAAAGCAGCCTTTGGTGAAACTCTCAACGTGAGTTTGTTTCTGTTGGCAGTCGTGGGCAAGTAGAGCAAGAATATTGTCAGTCACAGCCGTTATCCGACAGCTCAGACTTTATGGCTCTGGCTAGTGGTGCTGCTGCCCCGTCACAACAGCCTAAGCCTCTGCTTTATTCCTGCAGTAAGTGGTGACTCTGACTCACACAAGTCAGCTTTGACACTGACAACCAGTGGCGTTCATGGGGGCAGGAATGAGTTGCCCTTTTTCCTCTTGGGTGCAAATTGCCCTTTTCAACTGGCAATCAAACCTTTTCAGGCCCTGCTTTGGCCCTTTCATAGGGCATGACCTTTTCTGGGCCAGTTGAGTTAGAATTGGGGCATTTTATGACCATGCCCTTGAAAACTGCCTGTGCAAAACACTGCTGACTACATGTTATTAAATGTAAAAATAATCCATAGCATCACCCGTGTGTCTATAGTGGAAAGTCATTTTGGTTGTCTGAAACGCCAGCTCTAGTGCCCTTAGTTCATCAGAGCTGGAGAAAAGTGCTCTGCTATCTCAAAAAACTTCCCACTGCAGTCATTTCACTATCCACCAAATTCTAAATATGTCATTGGATTTGAACTACTCTGCTACATCTGGCCACAGTGATAACAGGCAGAAGACGTGTCACCCTATTGACTTATATATAGTAATAAAGTTCAACATCAGCAAAATGTTTAAGTGACTGGCAGGGGAGGTTTGTGTTACATTTACTGCTACTATAAAAACAAACACAGCTGTATACTATGTTAAATGTTGTAACTCCTTCATTATTGCATTATTAAGAGTTGACGAGAGCTGTGAATTATTATTATTCCATGCCAACAATTAAATTATCCATGGGTGACTGAGCATTTCCATTGCCCTTAAACTATGGAATAGTTTTAGATCTTATCTCCCTATTTTAAACCCATTTTAAGAGACTCATCGCTTTACATTTCTGATAGTCATCATAAAGAGATCAGTCATTTATTGTCATTTGCTTATTTATTATAGTAGCACACGTTATTTTAAATGTGCTCTACTGTATAAGCAAATTGACTTGATTTGTCTAATATCAGCTGCAACCTATTAAACTATGTGTCACTGTCCTATTGTTCTGAGGTTAAGGGCTGTTTAAAGAATAAATCAGAGAAGGTTTATACTGAGTACTGCTGCTGGATTATCAATAACACTTGATATACACATCCTGACAGTCAGGAGTAAAATTGTGAAATTGTCTGGTACATGATTTTTACAAGATGGAAGAGATCATCTGATTCATGATAAGATCCTGATCTGATCTGATCTGAGATGGATCATTGTTGCCTTGAGGTAACAAACATCAAATTCAATAAAAAATATAACCAAAGCAAACTTCAGTTCACATTTCAAGACAGTTAATATCACTTGAATCCATGTCTAACTTCATTTGAAACTTTATTTGGGTATGTTTTGTCTAGGCATGGTGATTGCAAGGTAACAGATCTCAGACTTAAATTTCTTTGGAAAAGATTTTTAACAGTGTAACAGCCTTTGTGCAACTGTCTCTTTATGCGTCTCTGCTTTCTGTTTATCTGTCATGTTGGCTGCGAGTCTTGGTTATTGTTGTTTACTGGGCTGCTGGAGATGTCAAGCTGCAGCTGTTTAACACACGTCACGGCTGTGTTGGCGTCCTGTTGTCTGTCTGTGTTGCGTGATGGATCTGCAGCACATCAGCCAACAGGTCCCTTTATCTGACACAATGAGAGAATTACCTTAACTGGACCTACTGTTTGCACACCTGTGTTTGTGTGTGTGGATAAGTGTTCATGCATCACTCAGATCTGTCATCAGTCATCCCTACTCAGCTTCAAACACACCACATTACAGCAGTAGTCCCACACAAACCATCCAACTGTATTATTATACGTCTTCATTTTTTCTCTGGCTCACTTTATTTTTCCTTCACTCTCAGAGCTCTCACCGCTGTCATCTCTCACACACACTCCCTCGTACACTCTGCGCTTCCCAGCTTTTTCCCCTGCATCACACTCTCTTATATCCTTTTATTTTTCAGTCATCCTCCATCTCTTTTAGCTTCTCCCTTTTTTCGTGTCACCTCTTGCCAACCTTATCCCCTTTCCTTTTCTCATGTCATCCCCCCTGCTCTCCTCCTTCTCTCACGCCCCAGTTGGGGAGTACAATGAGATGGCAATGCCACGGTTGTGTGTGTGTGTGTGTGTTTGTCTGTGTGATGTCACACTACAGAAGCTCTATAGTAGCTCTCTCTTTTTTAATCCCTGTGCTCACAGACCACACTGCTATTTTAAGATTCTATAAACCTTTTTCAAAGAAGCTTCAAGGGGACAGCTTGTCCATGTACAGTGTACTGAGTCTATTTGGGAAGAATGAGTGAGTGAGTGAAGGAGTCTATAGGTATGTTTACGTTTATATTTCTGTCAGGCCGGCTAATAACACAACTATAAGCAGTTTTATAGTTCATGTCAGAATTCATAAAAATGGTAATTTTGATATAGCTGATGTATATAGCTTGAAAACAGTTCCCTCTGACTGCATTGTTTTAAATTTAAATTTAGTTGTTGATTTTCTCACTATCATCATTTTCAGGGGATATTCGCAACCCTCACCTGCACCTTTTCCTTTCTACTGGGTTCCATAAATGTCACAATATCAAGGAAAGATGACAAGTTCAATATTTAAAAGCTGATGTCATGTTAATAAAATAGCAGGATCTCCAGACAATAAACCTGGCAGTAAACCTGGCTCAAAGTATATTGCATGCTCATTATTACAGCAATATTATATCTCCTGTCCTGAACTGTCTGATCTATTGTCTTTCATCATATGTAAATCTGTTACTGGCAAAGAGGATCTATTCTCTTCACTCGGTGGCACTTGGTCTAACATTTCAGTGAGTCGATTGACCCTTTTAATCTTATAAAACATGAACAGAAAGGCCAGTCTGGTCTCAGTGTCTGCACCTGGACTCTGAGAAGGGAAGAAGGTGTGAAAAAGTACGATTTTCATTTATTTTATGGCCTGCTGAAACACATCAGGCGACAGTCAAGGTCATGACAGAAACTCTCTACAAGAGTTAAAGAACAAAATAGTTTGTTGGATGATCTGTTTCCTCTGAGGTTAGGGTGCCAGCAGGTGTCATCAGCTAAAACAGCTTTGTTAAGGTTAGAGGTTACGACAGATAAATGAACAAATTTTTTTGGCCACTTAGAAAGTACCAAGCTGTAAATACAACATTGACACAGTGAACGTGTTAGCAAACGTACCTATTTACACGTCCAGCAAACACAGAGTCTTTTTGTGGTGACTCGCCAAACGTAAGTCCAACATTAATTTGTTTTTGTGTTATTAAGCTTGGATTTCTGATCTACTAACTCCTGAGGGAAATATCTTGCTCTTTAGCATGCTACATGCTCCACTAAGATTTCCTGCTGCTGCTTGAAGACAAGGTTGAAATGAGCGGAGCAGACAGTCTCATGAGTCCTGTTCCACACTAATAAATATGTCGTGTCCTCCTTCCTCATACTGGCACCAGTGTGTGCCCTACAACTATCCCCAGCCTTTTTATTTTGCCGGGACACTCTGCTGGGCTGAACTGTTTGAGCTCTTTCTTTCTTAAACGACTGTTTCTTACATCAGATCTACGACCGGCCTCTTAATGTTATCCCCACAAGCCTCCTAAAGGGTCATGTCCACTGTAAATAGCTTATCGGCCATTGGGGCTGTTCTGTTCAATACATTCAATGGCTCTGATTTTTATAAAAAATTTAGTTTTCTGCAGTTTTTGAGAATTGTTTCTAAATTGCAGTTTTAATGCATGGTGTTGTCTGTCTAAAATGTTGTTTGCTTGGTATCAACATATATGGAAATCTGTCTAGTCAAATGTATCTCTAACTGTTGGCTCTAAGTCTGCTGTTCTCGAAATATGAAACAGCTTCAAATAAGATAGAAACACAGGGTTTGAATCCCTCAAATATACCTTAGTTTTTCATCTTAATATAACTTTGACCACAATTTTTGCGTAAATCTATAACTTTGCACTTGTTGTTGGCTTCTCTGGTGTGTAGAGGGAGCTGAGACGATGTTTGAACTGTTTTTAAAGAAAGTTTTGTCGAAGGCTTTTATTTAATCAGCCATTGAAGAAATGCATCTCTCCATAGTCAGTTTAATAGTTTACCAAGTATGGAGAGAATGTCAGACTAAGTTCATTAAAGTCATACTTTAGCAATCCCAGTGGGGACATTCAGCCTCTGTATTTGACCCATTCTGACTATACAGGAGCGCCGAGAGACCACAGCTTGAGGTTAAAGTATTTCTAATATGTGCATATCTTTGGGCTGAGAGGCAAACACAGGAACATGATTTAAAAAAACAAAAACAAAAAAAAAACAAGAAGTAGGAGTTTAAACTCAGGACCTTCTAAAGCTGGATTTATACTACTGTATTAACATACGTGCAAAGAGCCTGAAGCTGCACTGTAGACATGTGCCTCCTCAAAAACATAACTACACGACGACGCTATAGTGCCAACTGGCATATAACACCACAAGAACTGTGTTTTCATCTACATGTTGCTGATGTTGGTAGAAATGATCAGGGTGAATACAACATTGGGAAAAAGATGGCCAGTTGTCTTTTGTAACACACCTAACAGACATTTCCATTGCAAACCTTCTGCTCACTGTTCTCTATCACAATGAATAAAACAATGACTGCACAGCAGCTGCTGTTCAGTAATGAATCAAGTGAATGAGGGAATGTAAACACAGCTACTGTTGGGTATATAAATAAACACCGCCTGATCAGCTATGATACACCTGTTTAGCTTTTTGGTGGTGATATTAACAGGTCTAAGGCTGGACTATAAATCAAAACCTATGCCATACATTAGGTATCCTGTTAACGTCTACTGAGCCACTGTGCTGCCTATAGTAAACGCATACAGATGAATATATGTAATAATATAGGTTTATTTCAAAACTTTAGAAATGCCAGCTTTATGTTTATAAAAGTACGTAGGTTAGTATTACTGAACTGGAAGCAGCCCCTACCCATACAAAGCTGATGAAGCACTGACATTTAGAGAAAATTAAAAGGACATGAGGGCAAATTCTATAAAAATGTGGTTGCTTTTGATTAATCACTTTAACTGGACCAGAAACTGAAATATTAATAAATATAATTACATCTTTACTACTAATTACCCTGGTTAATCTCTTTTGATTATAGAAACAGAATACAGTCCAGCCTTCCATAGATACACTAATGTGGTTATTGACGAGGGATATAACCTGCTTTTATTTAGTTAGTTTTTACTTTATTTTTTAACTTTTCTTTTTCTTTATTTTTATTCAGTATTATTAGTAACCTTTTTTTATATATATTATATATATAATTTTTAGTTTCAGTTTTTTAAGGGAAACTGTTTTTCTGATAACTCTTGTTCTGGACGGCGGTTACATTACTTTTATTTATTTATTTTTCATTGAACTTGAAGGACTTGCATTTCTTGATTTTATACTTTGTTGATCCTCTTCAGGAAATGCGTCTTCTGCATTTGACCTATTTAAAACTTTTTAGGAGCAGTGGGCAGCTACAACACAACATCTAAGACCCAATTGCAGATCTGAGGCCATTGCCTTCTATCTCCACCAGATTACTGTAACTCCTTGCACATAAGGGTAGGTCTGTCATCCATGTCCTGCATGCAGCCAGAATAGTACATTGCTGCCAGGCTTACAGATGCATCCAGAGAGGTAGACCACATTTCCCTGTTGGCTTGTCTTCATGTCTTTCCTGCATTGCCATAGCATAAATGTGGTGTGTAAGGTCTGGCATTGCAAGGCTACACTGTTGTTTGTTTCCTGTAGACCTTGGTTCCTCTACATCTTGAGCCCTTAATTCATGTAACATGGGGCCCTTTGATTTTCCAAACTCAGTCAACAGGAGAAGTATAATTTCTCTCGAGCTCTGCTGTTTACGTCCCACTGCCAACTCTTGAACATATGGATTGTCTCATATTTCTGAGTCTCAGTTGTTGATTGTGATGATAATGATAGTGATGTCAAAGATGATAATGACTTTGATAACAGTGATAATAATAATGATGATAATATGAATACTTGAATATGATGAGTAATTCAGTTCCTTTGAAGTACATAGTCATTTTTATCTTTGATCGTGGGAAATGGGTATGACGGTTATCACAGCAGCACGGAGGTTTTTTTTTTTTTAAAGGATTGTCTTCATGCAATATTTACATTACATGGAAACTTACTAATTAACAGTATACTGCTATATAGTCCAATTTTCATCTTAAATATAACCACATATATTTTCATAATCAGTATTACTGTTTGAATGTACTCTTATTCAGACCCATTCAAGAAACATTTGTCTTTGTTTTAACATGTACTGAGTACTGCAGATGAAAAACTGAATTACCCACAGCATCACTATTGGGACAATGCATTTCCCAAGTAAGCTGTTTTGACAGTGATGTGGGATGTTCAAGGGAATTCAAATTAAGACAAACCATCACAACCAGAAACATTGAACATGAATCCATAGTGAATACCTATTCATAATACAATTTGTCTTCCATTCACAGCTCAATTGAAGATTTAACACAGGCACTCACAACCTTACAGTTGTCATTTTAGACCGAAATCTACATGATTTACACGTTTGGCATGAGAGAGAAAAAACTGCAGCACCTGGGTAAAAATTTCAACATGGGGAATAATGTACAAAATCCACACAAATTGGACCTGGGCAAAGAATTTGAAGCAAGGTCCTTAAAACTGTGAGGTTGACCGCTGAATCACCATGACACCCCAACAAGAGGTCAGCATCTGAATGCAATGACTTTGCTGCAGAGTGACACATCAGTGAGTCAGTTTTGATTTATTAATTGCACAACTGCTTGGTGGTTTGTTATTGTAGGGTGGGTAAGATGGTTGGTTAACTAACTCAGTAGTAACAGTCGTGTTTTGGTCACTGATACTTGTTGGATTAATATTGAAAAAGAACTGTAAATCATGCAAAGTACAGGTCAGATAAAGATCGACTTTATTAATTCTAAAATGTCTGTACAATTGTTCATATCATGAAACCAAGTAAGCCTGTGCTCGTCAAGCCTATTTCAGCAAACTCTGTCTACAGGGAAGTCCAAATATTGACAAGTACTATACCTACCAGAAGCAAAGAGGCTAAAAGTTCTATAATTCCTGCTACGTCTGCAGAGCTACTGCTGCTGATACACTCACTCACTGTAATTGGTATGTGGATGCAACAAAGGGATGCATTCTCCAGAGCAAATACTCTCTATAGGTACTGCATTACCTCCTAACTTTTGAATTGTCTAATAAGCCAACAGGCATACAACCCAATCAATCACAGTTAGGGAGGTGTTACTGGACTTGAGGGACCAGTCGCTATCGCTGTTTCACTGTTTCACATCAGTCATCTCTCAAGTGCAAACAAGCGCAAGATGAAAAGTATGATTTTTAATATGCTTCAGTACACTGTGCTCAGCTAACCTCTTCCAATACATGTAGTTACAATTATTTTAGAAAACATGCTAATCAGTACATTAGTGTCCATAAAAAATGTTGCTTCCGTAGTATATGTAGTATACGTATATGTAGAATCAGTGCACTGCTAAATCAGCTTATGATGTGTGTAGTTGACGTACGTAAAATGTTACACAGATACGCAGTTATGCCACTCCACATAATAGACAGATACAATAAATGCTTACACTTGCACTAGTGTTTCTCTCCCTCATATAGTGTAAAGACAGGCAACCATATGTGCTAAGAGCATACGCACATGCCTCGAGGCATCCACCATCCATGTGCTTCACGACATATTCTACTGGGAGAGAGGTATAGAGGAGGAATAAAGGAAAAGAAGGTGGAAGAGGGAAAGATTTGACTGAAGCTTGTGTCAGACCATGTTGGTGTCAGTTCCACTCCTCTTCCTCCATGTTAATAAGTTTCTCTCTCTCTCAACATACCAGCTGGCCCTGAGAGAGCGAAAGGCAAAGAGAGAAAAAAACGAGATAAGAGCAATAGACATAATAGAAAGAGAAGTGAAAAACGGGCTCAAAGTAATAGATTTGTTAACATAACACTACTGTACATACAACAGTAATGCCCAATTATATGCCATGAAGGGTCCAGTTGTCCACAATGTGGATTGTTTCTGTTCAACTAAACAAAAGAGCTCTTTCTCAATATTTGCTCTCACGTCCTTCATGACATTTTATTTTGTCTGTAGCTTACAGTGCAGAGAGAGTTGAAATGGCAAGTCATTGATCATGTACAATATCCGCCTCACAGCCTTATGGATTATTTTTTTCTACCAAGTCAGTCGTTTGGTATTTTGGGATTTGATAGTCAAAGATCGCTGACAGTCAGCAAAGATCGCTGATTAACTACTTCCAAACTGTGAGGGCACAACTAATTAGTGAAATCACCTGATGCTATTTATTAGGTGGGACATACAAGCATCTACATGGTCAGTTTTACATCCTGTGTTCCTTTTTCTGTAATACATTTACAAAACATCTCGTGAGAGCAAATGACTAATACATAATAATTGATTACTGATAATTGGATGACAAAAAAAGTGTAAATGGTGATGCTTTAATGCTTTGATCCACTGCCTGTTGAATTTTCCATAATATAAATACAGTATATTAGGGACATGTTATACTCAGTAATTGTGGCAGTTCTTGTGTCCCACTGTGTCTCCCACTCTCGGAGCCAGGGTGGAGAGCAGAGTGGAGCTCAATCCAAGCTGTTGTTCGAGCAGCCTCCATATCCTGTCTGGTCACAGTTTGTAGAAGCACCAAGAAATCGCTGCTATGTGGCTTCACCACCTGGAGTCAGAGGCAACGGGCCTCATGTAAGAACCACTTGTACAAAAACAGATTCGTTCCTGAATGGCATATACTAATGATGATGATGACAATTAGTAAATTTTCTCTTAGTACGAACGAAATTTACGAGTGGTCCAGACCTGTTGTGTAAATTAAACTTTCCCACCAGTGAAATGGAAACCTTCAGCCATAGTTTCAACTATTAATTTTTCAACAGTATGGGCGTTGATTATGCTACTGATTAAATCTCACAAACAGGTTGGAAAATTCTTATGTGCAAACCTTATAGAAAAATGTAATCTCCCAATGTATGTGGGATGGATAGAGGTGAAATGGCCGAAGGCACAATCAGCAAGACTTCTTAATCGTATCTTCTAAGAGGTGATGTTGCATATTTGGGTACCACTGCCATTAAGCTAACGTGTTTAAGGCAGATCAAGGTAATGTATTGTCCCCTCTTTTGTTTTTGACTTTTATGGACAGGGTAGTGATTTGCAGCTGTAGTGTGGTATAACCCCAGCTCAGGGCCATTATAATGTCTTCCCTGCAAATCGTAGATGGTGCTGTGCCTTCATCAGCCACAACCTTTGATGTGCTGCTGAGCTTTTTACAGTTGAGTGTGAAGCAGCTGGGAAAAGGGGTTAGCACCTCCAAATCTAAGGTCATTATTCTTTCACAAAACAAGGTAGCCTGCTGTGTTCAGGTGAGAGAGGAGCAGCTGTATCAGGTGGAGCAGTTAGAATAGCTTGGGGTCATATTCATGAAAGAGAGTAAGATGGGCAGGAGATTGACAGGTGCTGTTGCTGTGTATCTATAGCAGAGGGTGGTGGTAAAGTATACCTATGCTTAAAGAAAAGCAGCACTATAGGTCATAAATTGGCCAAAAACAATCTATGATTACATTTGGAGTGGCAGCGGCTGGAGTAATTATGACCCAGGGAAGTGATGTAGTTCAGATGACATTGACATATCGTGGGGGGGTTGAAAGATAGTTAGTGAGATGGCAAAAAGTAGGAAGTACAGTAGTTGCACAACCAGCAGGAGAGCACTGTTTCAAACAGACATTTTAACTGGACATTATAACTGTCAAGTCAGGCATTTTACTGCTGTTAAACTGGAGACTTTTTAGGGTTATATCAGGGCACAATTCATTCATCATCATTTTAAACTAAACTATAATCTTTTCCTAACCCCAACCAAGTGTTTTTGTACCTAAACCTTAAATTAAACCTTGGGTCATTCTGGAGTGCAGGTACAATGGACCTACGCGGTTATTTAATTTGGAGGAGTTGAAATCGTGGTCCATCGGGAAGGTTACTGGCCGTGCTCTGTGAGATCAGCCAACATGGTTTATGTGTGATGTAGAGGAACGTCCTTGGTACCTCTTAACAAAAAGATTGCTGTAGTTTTCCAACTACCCTGCAAACACTATCAAGTCCTTGAGAAGGAAGTGGAGGAAGTTATCCATGAAAAATATATTTTCAATTGAATTTTACTGCAACCCAGAATGAGATCAGAAGCTAGAAAACTGCTCAGCTGCATTGTGCATTAGCAGTAGCTGTATGTGGGCTTACTCAACAGTAGATGTAATGGCTGCAGTTTTCAAGAAATAAATGGAGAAAGAATGATACAAATGATGTACATACGCAATTTAAGTTTATATGACTTCTACAGAGGCTAAGAGATGTTAATGAGAGTGGGCAGTGGGATTTATTGTTCTATTTTTATCCTGGTAGAAATTAGTGAGTATGCATGTTATTTTTCATTAAAATATCCCTGCCCTCTCATCTATAATTCACACCAGCAACATTTGAGTCATAGTCCCACTTCTCTGACCTCCATACACAGCCCTGACTCACATCACATAATATGGGATTTCAATATCCAAATCAGAGAAATGTGCTGAACACAAATTGTGAAAACATGTTTTAGATAATGTGGCAGATTCCTTAAATAACAACCTTACTGTTGATGCCTTGTAATATTAAAAATAGAATTTTATTTTGTCTGAAATAGTATTTTGTGAGAACCCATTCTGTATTACTAAGAAAGCTCAACACTCATTGATGATTCTGCTATGTTTGTATGTTTTATGTTTTCATATTTTATCCCCACGGCTGTGGAGGTGCTACTGGTGCTCCTTGCTCCATTTCAACTGCTGCCCTTGAACTATTAAATATTTTGTGCACAGCCTCAACAAGAAACTATGTGCAGAGATGAAGAGACAGAAACAGAGTGGTGTAAGGATGGTTGGAATAAAGGAGAGAAGAGTTTCGTTGTGTTTCTGAGGTGATGCCCACTTTGGCAAGTCAAACTCCCATCACTGCTCTGTTCTGCTCTGCTCTACTCTGCGTGGGCTGTTGCTGTATAAATAACACTCTCAGAGCAGATCAGAGAGAGAGAGAAAGAGAAAGAAAGAGGATGAGGGAGGCAATAACGGCAGAGAAAGAGATGGTAAGGGAGACAGGGAGGAGTGGGGGACGCAAGGGGGAAGCAAAGCAGGAGAGAGACATAGACAGAAAATGAAGGATGGAGAAACACAGTTGATCAGAGTTATATTAGATGTTCAAGAGGAAGAGAGAGCAAAGAGAACTAGAGAGAGAGAGAGCGAGAGAGAGAGAGAGAGAGGAGATTGAGAGGGCTTGTAGAATAATTGAACCATATATGGTAACAGTTAAGTATGAGCGATTTGAGAGGATGAGAGAGAGAAAGAACAAGTGTGAGAGAGAAACGGATGTGAAGATGTACAGTATGAACTGTGTGTGTGTGTGGTGCCATGACATGAGATAGCCCGTCTTAGGCGGTACTTGTATGACACCATCACTGTTAGTCATGGGGAAGATGATTAATAGTGTAAAGATACTGCAGCAGCTCATCACTGCCAAACAGCAGATCAAATCAAATCATTTTGCTTACATGCACAACAGCTAACAGACCTTTTAGATCAGGGGTCGGCAATTAAGTTTGGCCTCGGGCCAGATATTTTCCAAGCCATTACATGGCGGGCCACAACCAAAACAATGGCTAATATAATGAATTAATAGGGGGGGGGGGGGGCGATCTTGAAATGACGGAGCAGACGCACTGAGACATTCAAGCGGGCTGATGTAGGTTAAATGTGTGGACTGACCACTGGGGGCGCTATTAATTATATGCCTGTTTGTTAAAAAAAACATTAAAAAAACATTTCCACTTGTTGCTGTTAGCTGTCCGAAAAATGGCACTATCAAAAAATCTCAAGAGAAAACGTAACAGCGAGAACAGGATCTTTCATGATGAATGGACAGAAAACTATGCCTTCATCCTCCCCAGTTTTACTAATGCAAAGTCCACATGCCTGATCTGTAACGAGGGTGTCTGCATGCAAAGAGTACAACATTAGACGGCACCACGAAACGAAGCATGTGACAGTTTTGGAGGAACTTGATACCAACAAGTCGATGGATGATGTGATCGGGTCAGTGAAACAGATGTCGCTCTCTGCGAGGTCCGCTGCCCGCCGCATAGAAGCGCTGTCTGATGCGGTGCAGGGTGCAATTGTCGACGTGCTTATTCACTCTGTATCCAGTTAGACAAATAAGCATTTAAATTGAGGAAAATTTTCTGTTTTGGAAAATGAAGTTTCCAAATAAAGAGCATTTTTGAGACTGGCAGTCCAATTTTTAAAAAGTATATTTTATATTTTTATTTTCTTTCTCTAGTTCAAACAATCTCACGGGCCAGATGTTTTTGCTTGCGGGCCACATCTGGCCCGCGGGCCGCCTATTGCCGACCTATGTTTTAGATCATATTTAAATCATATTCAATATACAGTACACATTAACTGTTTGACACACACTTCTCCCTCACCCTCCATAAAATAACAGTGTATAGTTTTCAGGTTTGTTTTCAAATCATTTGAAATTGTTCCAAAAAAAAACTCACAAAAGTTATTACTTCTACTACTGCAGCTAATGTGTCAACTGAAAATGCTGTTAGCGGGATGGATCCTCACTCGCTATTAATTGCTGCAGGGCAAAATAATAACTCAGTAAATCAATTCAGTTTCAATTTAGGTTGATTTATAACAAGCAGATAAAAACTCTGCCTACTACCCCCATGATGACTAAAACTGTGCCATAAACACCACACGATCATTAAAGGATTGAGTCAGCATTGTTGCAGTAACATAGTAATTAAACCCCATTAGGTCATACAGCAAGAACATGTTAGAAATGAACTAAAAGACTCCAGGCATCAGATACAAATCATAATATTCACATAAAACTAAAACATTAAAACATATCGTAAGCCAGCAAAGTTTCTGTCCCTTTGACAATATTCTCCAAAATCTCTCCAAAGCAAGACAGGATGTTAGTTCCTTTGTTTCTCTTTATGTCCACATTATGCCAGAGGAGTCCAATTATTCTCCCTTTCTGGAGAAGTCCATAGTCAATGAGCAGTCATTGCTGCATAGTAACAAATAAGCCCTCTGGGTAGATTCCAAGTACACAACGTTTGGCTCAAAGCAGAACTACTTTTATCAATTACATGGCTTATACACGTATAAATATCGGGAATGTCGGGGCACGTTGAATGAGATAAGGTCTCATTTACCTTTCATATTGTAATAACTTGTATGGTGTATTAACTGGATATATCTTTCACACACATCATTTCATGTCTGTTCTCCATGCATCTCATTACATGCAAGATGAGTCTGTTGAATGTGATAAGTCACAAAATGAGGATAGCTGACCTTTTCTTCAGTTTTAAACAATAGAGCATTAGTAATTGGTTGTGTGTGGTAATATAAACTATTTCAATCCTAACAGACTTCAGTAGTGAAATTTAAAAGTATGCGTTTATGCGTTTAAACTTGTTTGGAGGGAAGAATATCATACTAAGTGAACAAATTTGTAAACATTAATTAAGCCATTATTAATTGCATTCCAGCTGTGTGTGTGTGTGTGTGTGTGTGTGTGTGTGTGTGTGTGTGTGTGTGTGTGTAAGAAATGAGCAATATGGAACAAATATGTGGCTTACCTCGCTACTGTAGTTTAATGATGGCCAGAGGTGCTGCTAGGCTAGCTGATGATGATGCATCCTAGTACATTGTACTCCAGACCAGTGCTAATCAGCTGTTATTGGTGCGAGGCTAGCTAGCAGAAGACTGGAGTAATCTGTAAGATGCCTACATGACTACAGCCAGTTAATGATTGCCAGCGGTGCTATGAGCCTGACAAATTATAAAAGACTGAATTACAGATCAGCAAACAGATTTTATCATCAAGTCTTGCTAGCATTATTTTAATTATTCTAAGATCTGTTCACATGAGATTGTGATTTGTATTATAAAGATATTATATCGTTGTCTATTTGAGCATTAAAGTACATTCTTGATAAAATAATCTAAGATGAATGTAGCTTTTTTTTCAGTAGCATCTCGCGGTCTTCTTGTCTTGACTATGTTTTTTATTAAAAAAAAAAAAAAGCAACAACCAACTCAAATGTCATCTAATTATAGCAATCTAGTCTGAAGTGACACCACCATAATTTTAATAATGGATTTTCTGTGTGGTAGCCAGCGGATTGTCATTACACATGTAGTGGAGGCGGTGAGATTTTTGACCTCAAAAAAGCAGTGTGCGGGATCTTCCTTTCTCAATTGAATGTACGAATATCTCCTTTAGAAATATTGACTCAAAAAACAAAAAAAAATATATTATTCCTGATAGATGTAAGTGTCTCTGTAATGCAATGACTGAATTTTATGGGTTGTTGAGACCAGAAACCATCAATTTACACTTGTTTCCGCGTATGAATGATCCGTGAAATTACACACAGAGTAAGTTTGGATAGTGTTATAGTTTGACAACGGGGCTCTGTTCTTCTACAGGGGCCTATTCAGTGCTAGTACAAGTAAATACTGGCAGATTGGCGCTAGGCAAGGCAAATGCAGGTGCCTAGTGGAGTGTTAAGTGCTCGCCATGTGATGCGGGCCTATGGCTCCTGTTGCTGTAATGAGAGCGGCTCGTTCTCAGTCTCGCCCGGCTGCTGCTAATTGCCTTAATTGAGAGAGTGACCTACATCTGAGAGAGGCTTCGGTGGATCAGCAGAACAGCTGGCAAACCTGCAGAGGAAAGGAGGACCGTCAGAAAAGGAGGAGGTGTGGATGGGGTTGAAAAGAAGAAGTTGAGATGGAACGAATGAGGGAGAAATTAGGAGGGACAGAAGTGGATATAGTATAAAAGAAAAATGTTGCTAGTCTCACTCCGAACAGATTGTTAAAATAAACTTTTTATAGCATGACGATTCCTAATTCTGTTTAAATTTTTCTTTTCTCATTTAAATTCTTGTGCCCATATGCTTGGCTGAATACATGCATCGTGGATTTTGGACCCAATTAAGCATAAAATGTTACATCAAAGGCAATTTTAACCAGTGGAATAAGAGCGGGGAGGGACAGCAGATAAAAAGAAGACAGGAAAGGGACAGGAGGAGAAGACTGACAGTGACATCATGCTTTTAGAGCAGAGGCCGGCCCTCGGGCCAGTGCTGAATACACTCCTAACAGTCTTGTGTACTTCCCTTAGACTGAATTATTCAACACATTCCTGATGGAGAGACTGTGACTGTGCGTGCGTATGTGTGTGTTTGGGTGCTCTGGTGCATGTGTTCATGTACGTGTGTGCACAAAATGCATTTGTCTAGAGAGCGAAAGAGAGAATATGAGTGTGCATGTGTGTGAATGCAACTTTTTCTTTATCTGTGTGCTAGAAAGTGTGTAGGAGAGAGAGGCTGCTGGGAGTCATTGAATGGGCTTGTGGTATGTGGGTGGCTGCTCAGTTTTCATGCATGTGGCAAAGTGTGCACACACACGTCTGTCAAGTCTGTTGAAGTAAATGTGTATCTTCTGTATCACAGATCAGGTGGTTCGGTTAGTTTTTGTTCTTCTTCTTCTGTGTTCAATCAATCCTCTCTTTGACCTCATCTCACCAGATTGTGTCAATGTCACGCCCCCAACCACACACAGACCCATGCACACACACACACATACGCACAGTTACACAATGTCTCCCTCAATATGACTTTTGTGTGTGGTCTATGTACTTTCTTTCTCTAAGTGTGGGTTTTTGCCAGCCTGTGTGTGTTTCTGCGTGTTTCTCTATGTGTGTGAGTGTGTGTGTGTGTGTGGACAGTGAATGCCAGGGTTTGATCCTGTGCTAATGATCTCCCAGTGGCTCAAACTTCTGTAAAGTGTGTTGAGCAGGAAGAGAGAAAGAGGAAGGCAGAGAGAGCGAGGGAGGGAGTATGTGAAAGTGAACATCATCATCATCGTCATCTTCACCATCACTAATCCCCACTAACACACACACACACACACACAAACAGGGAGAACAGTAGAGTAACCCCCCAGTCAGCAGAGCCTCATCCTGTTGCGATCTGCACAGCTTTCCACTCGAGCAGGAGCAACAACGTTGGCAGAGTCTGCAGCATCAAACTGCCTTGTTGGAGGGGTGGATGGATAGACAGATGGATATAGAGAGCCAGCATGTGATGCGTGTGTCATACCCTCAGCACACACATGCACACAAGGAAACATCAGCCACAGACAGTCAGATATTGGAACTGAGGTTTTTCCTCTTGTTTCTTTTTATTGAATGTCACACAGAGGGTTTTTTCTCGCCATCTATCTTCCCTCCTTTCTGTCTCTCTCTCTGTCACTCTCTCTCTGCCTTCCCATCCCTCCGCTCTGCCTGTCAACTCTCAACTCATCTTCTTGCTTACATGGACTGTAATTCACTTTTGTCTTCTGAACATGTTAGCACTTCCTCTACTTCCTCCCGGTCTCCGAGTCTTGCCTTACCTCTCCTACCCCTCCCTCCCCATCTGGAAAAGATCTGTCTCACTAATAGGAGACCTTGTAAATTAGCCCTTCTCTCCATCCTCTCTTTCTCTCCTGTCTCCTCCCTTCTTCTCTCATGTATCTCTCGAAGCGTGCGCTGCCCAATAGAGCACACTCATGCACACACACAAATACAGACATAAAAATACATACGCACAAGTACAGATTTGCCCTGTTTGTGTGTCTGTCTGTTTGTCTCCAGGTTGGGTACCGGCTAATAGGGCGTAGTAGGTAATGGCAGCCATAGCCTATTATCTCTGCTCTGCTGTCTAATAGCCAGTGGCTTTAAGCATCTGCCATATAGCAGCTCTAACTCCCCCAGTGGACACTTAGCAACTCAGCACATACACCAAGAGACACACACATACACACATATACAACCCACCCCCACAGATGCACAGCAAAGATAATATACACACCGCCAAAAGTAATTTGCGCATATGTGAGTGTGTCTGCGTTAGCGTGGGTGCACGCAGAAGTGTGTTTATGTGTGTGTGTACTTTTGTGTGTTTGTGGTTATCACATTTAACACACCATGCCCTGACATTCGGTGTGCTCTCTCTTCCTTGGGGAGCACTGCCTTCCTTTAATTAGTAAAGGAAATAGATTTACTTATCTGATCTTTGACACATTGGCCACACATGCACAACACACACACACACACACACATCTGCCTGCGTGCGCTCAACCACGCAGCACATTGACACCTATCCATTACCAGTGTGGTGGAATGCCAGAACAGGCAGCAAACACATTGTGTGATCAGGCGTGTGTGTGTGTGTGTTAGGGAGAAATGAATCTGCTCCCATCTGTAGACTGACCATTGATTTGCCATGGTAACAGTGGATGGTGACTGTCGTGTGAACAAAAGCGAAAGAACAAGTGGCTGGATTGGAAAAGGGAAGAAGAAAAAGAAGGGGGAGAGTTCGTGAACAGAGGAGGACAGTGCTGATATGAACCCAGACCAAACGACTCGGGGACAAACCCAGCAGAGGATTACCCTGTTGCTGGTTTAACTAAATGTAGCAACAATACTTTTTTCTGTGTGTATATGGGATTAGTGTTGTGGTAGTGTTTTTTGTATAAAATGGCTTACACAGACCTGAGTAAAGTTTATATATAATGAATGAATTCCCCTTCAGCCACCGTTTTTCTTTCTTCTGCAGAGTTAGTGGTTTGTGTAACCCCCCCACCCCCCCTCCTTTCCCTGCAAACAAGCTTTGTAAAACCCCTTCACCACTTTCCAGCATTCATCCCAGAATCCAGCCTACACCCGACCAACATGCCCCCTGGAAGGCTGTGTCACTGAATAAACTGTATTCTGTAGTATTTAGTAAACATAATGCCTCAGCTATCAACAACTCACTTACCAAACTTGGCTAATGTAATTTTAACCAAAATGTTGATAAACCAACGTTTTACTATTCAGAAGGGCCTGCAGCTCATCTCTAAAAGCAGAAAGACTAACACACTGTGAATTGTCTAATTAATCATCTGGCTCGTGGTATTCCTACACCAGCCAGATCCTTTTGTTTTGCATTGGCGCTGGACAAGTGCCCTGACTCTAACCCCGACTGGCTGTCCTGTTCTCATACCTGCGGCACTTGGCCTGCTTAGCACGGTCCAGCAATCAGCGCTGAGGTAGTCAGCCGGGATGGGTTGACTCACAGCTTGCTGCCATTTTTACACCAGGCCTAAGGTTTATAAAGTCCAACAGAGTCACCATCAGTGGGCTGGGAGCGAGAGAGAGAGTAAGAAAGAAAGAGAGAAAGAGAGAGTAGGATTTTTTATTTTTTTTTACCCAAAGGCACTTCCGCTATAAATATCAAACTGGCAATTCTTTGATTTGCCAATGAAGACTGCTAGAGGAGGGAGGAGGATGCAGTTCTTGAGCGGTTTTAAATTCATTCACTGATGGGAGAAGAGAGAAACTGAGGGAGAATAGGGTTGACTGTGTCATTTATTTTCCAAGTAGGGGGATGAAATAACATTAACATCTCTTTCTCTCTGAAACTCTATAAGTCAAACGGTTATTATTACTCAAGCAACAACAGCAGCACACACACACATCACATATAGGCACATATGTCATTATTTTTTCTGCCACACATGTAGATCATATATGTGTGTGTGTGTGTGTGTGTGTTTTTGCGTATGTATATGTAGATGTGGATGTCACAGCCTGAACAGACACTTCAGTTTTAATAAAGCAGAGGCCTTTCAGCACTCTGGTGAATCCTGCTGTAATCTCTCCTAAACAGGTGTTGTGATTAGCCTCTGCCGTGAGCAGCATTGTGACACTTGGATAGGCAGGGCCAACCATGTACACGACCATCGGCTACCACTCAGGAGACAGATGTAACCGGCAGAGCTTGGCGAGCGCACCTCTTCCACCTAATACAATGTACTTTGTTGAAGTTCTGCTGAAAAATTAATTTTTCCTCTGCCAAACGGGTGTCATGTCTTTATAATATTCTAGTTGACTCACTGCAGGGCTCTTTTGATTTATAGAGGAGGGTTAATGGATCATTCTTGAGAATACACAGATTATTATTAAAAGAAGATGATGTGTGTGGTATTCATCAACAAATTACTATATCAAATGATCCTGAGCAGATATTTGGACATCAGTGAATTCATCGGTGATTACATTTTAATTATCTGCAGTATACAAACAAAACAACTACTCATCTTGCTTTGCAGTCCCAATTAAGAATCATACTTATACTAAAGTCATCTGTCAGTCAACAGCTTTTTATTCTACAATAATTATTGTATATTTACCATTTTCCTTTGTTCATTAAATATAATATGAATGATCAAACTTGGCGCACAGTTTAAACAAATATATTTTTTACACCTACTTTTTACCAGAATATACCGATATTACAGATCTGATGACATAG
Organism: Pampus argenteus; assembly: GCA_036937835.1. Lineage (NCBI taxonomy): Eukaryota > Metazoa > Chordata > Actinopteri > Scombriformes > Stromateidae > Pampus > Pampus argenteus. The sequence goes on along the minus strand of CM072866.1, from coordinate 21,468,064 downwards.
CAAAAGTTCAGAAACTAACGATCCAATCATCATGCTTGTTGTTATTCATCAAACATAAAAAATGTATATTTCACAATTTATTGTTCAAAGAGGTCTCAGCTTTCAGATAGTAAATCATAAAATCCAATTCATTCATATTTTAGCAGCCATAATATATACATTATTTTTTATAATAAAGCTACAGACAAAGTACAAAGGCAGTGTTGATATCTGGGGAAGAGATCTATCTATCTATCTGAATCAGACGCTGTGGGTTTCTGGAACACCACCAGGAGTGTGACACTGGATTAATAAGCCACTAATCTCTAGCTAATCTCATTATGTATTAGTATTTATAATTTGTTTTTGCCAAACCAAAAATCTCAAAAAAAATAAAAAAAATAAAATCTCAATTGACATGTTGACGGGAAAGAAATGGGTACATGGGTATGATGGATTACTCTACGTTCTTCAAGGCAGCAATATGTCTGCAAGCTGTTTTTAATGGATTTTTCAATACCAATGTGGGCTCATGACTTCACTGAGGTAATTAAGGTAAACCTGCGGTAGAACAGACTGTATTCCTTCTGACTGTGGCGGGTTCAGGGTTTTCATGCCCTTTAATGACAATGGAAGTTAAATTATTATTGCACAAGCTCAAGGCTGCACATCCCAAATACATATTAAGAGTCTAGATGAGAGGTCTGCTGATGGATGCAAAAAAAAAAGGCTGTAAGGATTCAAATCTTATGAGGAACTTAATTACTACTGAATACTTAATGTTGAAATTTAATACCAATTACTTTCTTACATTTTACTGCTTTGAATACCACCTATGTGAGTTTATGATTTTTAAAAAGTCTTTTTTTTTTTTTTGCATCCAAGCATTTTTGCATCTGATCCACACACCTAATTTCTCTGTCCAACCACAGGATAATATATGTTATTACAGCCTTTATTTTCTCCTATACTTACAATACAGGCCTCTACATTGGTGCACTTTGACTGAGAGCGCTGGATTATCCAGTAGTAGTAAAATAACATCAGACCATTTGCATTTTTGTGAGGATAAAGTAGTTTGGTCAGAGAAGGAAAATGTGTTCTCAAGTGTCAGGAGACGTTCGGTATTCCCGTCCTATATTAAATTCTGAGGTTTTGCTGCTCTGCACTTTGTCAGTCCAGGGCCGAACTGTCCATTACATGCTTGTCTGAGTTAGCGGTAAGAACTAATGCTTCACTAGTCTGAGCTAGGCTATGTTAGCTTGGGGGCTGTGTGCTGTGTTAAATGCTATTCTGTGTTTGCCTGGGGAGTGTGAGGCTGTTAAATACTACAGTAGACCCAAGCACTGGGACTTACCTCTTGTTATACTAAAGTAGACTTTGTTAGCGTTGGGAGCCAATGTCTGCAAGCTAAATGCTATAGTTCTCTGTCAATCCTGGGAATGTAGAAAGTCGAAGCTCGGTTAGTGGATGTGGGCTTTGGGACCTGTCTCAATGTTATAAAACTGAAGAGCTTTCAGACCTTCGGGGACCGCTGCTTGTTAGCAATTCTTTATGCTACACCTTTACAATAGAGATTGTCAACGTGCTGTCCCTGTTTACAGCTTTCAGCATGCTGGAAGAATGATGTTTAAATGTTACATATTTGACAATTATGCTGCATATATTTGATAAAACAGTTACTTGTTATAACATAGCTCAAACACCAGGAAATCAATATTAATGTGCAGATTACTTTTTGAACATAAAGTGCCATTAAGACACCTTGAACAGCTCATTGCAAATGAATTGTCTTCAGCTGTGTTACTTCTGGCGCCGGTCAAGTGACAACAGCTTCCTCACCGAAGCTACCCTAGGTGTTTGTTTCTAAGTGGCTTCCCTGAGCTAATTCTTTGTTAGCAGATGGATTTAGAACATTGTTTGTTAGCACTAGGGTTTTCAGCACATCTTTCTTCCATTCATATATTAAATATAACATCACACGCTTTACTACTTTAATTTGTATTCAGTTTCTGTTTCAGTGGTGCTGTGTATTGTGGCAGCTGTTTGAATGAACACCTGTTTTGTTTACTGTATAGTCTTTTTTAGCTGCAGACATTTTGTCTTGTCACAGCACAAAAGCAGCTACAATAATTATTTAATCAAAACGCCTGGGTTTTTCCTGCCTGTTGACCTGAATATAAGACAACACTCTTTACAAAGGGCACCAGTTTGTTTGCAATATCTGAAGATTTGCTGGAGATATAAATGTTTGGTGATTTCCAAAGATTAAGATGAATAATAGCTCTCATTATAGGCTTGCCATCATCCTGTTTTTCAATACTTAATTCACACACATTTGTTTAAACTCTTACAAACAATGATTCAAATATTTCTTGGACATTTTTATAACTGTACATTCTTGTCTCGTACAAACAGCATCTTAATGGAAGACCTAGTTATTTCAAACCACTTTAAAAAGCTTCAGTTTCTGCTTTATGTACATTTCATGAGAAAATCTGTCTAATATCATGAACTGGATGTCTGTGAATCTCCACAGACTGCATGTCTGATCATTTGTATAACTAATACATGTTTTCAAATATCAACCCCAGAACTCTCCACCAATGTATTCACTCAGTTACTCAAATAAACATGACCAGATGTTTAAAAACTAAATTAATTTTCCTTAATCTCGAGAAACATATGGACGTCACTCTCATGCGGCGGAGATATCTATTAATTGGCAGTAACCTACCTCTCAAACGTCCTCACTGAACCTGTCATCACGGATTCCCCTACTCATATGATCATTTGAACACTTAATTTGTTTTTGAAGTGTTGTTAGTTGACAGTGTTTAATTCACCAGAATAATGTCAACATTTATTTTAATATTTCTCCAGCTTGACTTTGGACTGATTCACATCGTGCTGCCAAAATGGCGTGTTTTTTGGGGGGACATTTTTTTTTGTTTTTGACATAAATTTTGCATGTGACCCTTAAAGCTGCTGCGAGCTTCACTTTGTTGACACAGGCCTTATTTTGCCATTCTAGTTTGTTTGCACTTTTCTGCAGACCTAAGTGGGATGGCAGCATCTGGGGGCAATACTTTGTCAGGCCAACTTAATGTAGCTGCTCCATCCTAACTGACCTACTGCATTAAATATTAATATAGCACATTGCTGGCCTCATCATCATCCTCCTTCTTACCCCATCTGTTTCTTATTATTCTTCATTTTCTTTTGTGCCGCCCATGTCATATACTCTTCTTCGAGCCTTTCAATTATTATTCCTTATCCTTTGGTGCTCAGCTCGTTCTTCATCCACCTTCACTACTTGTAGGACTCAGCTCCTCTTGCTGTGGCCCACATGACGTCCTCTCCCAGTCATTTCTAGAAATGTGTCAGCTCGTCCCTCATTAGCCTGGATCTGTACAGCTCTCTCTACACACCTTCATATTTTCTTAATCTGATTGCTGTAAACAAAAATGAAATTTGACATAAAATATTGTGTGTATGTGTGTGTGTGTGTGTGTGTGTTTTTGGGGTCAGGGTGGGGGGTGTATTATTTATTGGTATGCTGGCTCATGTGTAAAGCTATATTTTGAGGGACCTTTGTGAATGTGCAGATGTGTACATGTGCTGTCTGCATGCATGTGGGTGGATGTGAAACTGCACATGTAGTTCACTGTATTTGTATAATTGATGCGTGATGTCATCAGTAAATCTCTAGGTATGTGGGTTATAATGTAGAAATACATTTGTGTGGTGTGTGTGTGTGTGTGTGTGTGTGTGTGTGTGTGTGCGTGCGTGCATGCACACATTATATTTTTGCATTATTCACACGTGAGCTTCTTGGTGGACTTGTGTGATTTGATGAGAAGATGCAGGTCTGTGTCAACTTCTCTCTTAATCCTTTATAATTCAGTAACCAGCAGCAACTATCATCTTCTCCTTTCACCCCTCATTCATTCTAAATTCTCTACAAACCTCCATCCTCTTCTTTCTCTCCTCTCCTTCTTCCTCTTTCTCTCCTCTCCTTCTTCATCTTTCTCTCCTCCTTAGATTGTGAGGGCATTTAAAACGAAGTGTGTGAGTTAGATGATGATGTGTGAATATTAAACATGTTAAAAGCATGTTATGAACATGTATAACACGTTAGATGAAGCCCTGCCTCCACAATATCTTCAGGCTGTCACATATATGTCACATATAAAGGCCACTGTACTGTATATGTGTGTGTTCCTATGCATGTGTGTGCATACTGTATTATTCCTCACAATCATTTCAAGATCTAAGAGTATACTAATTGATAATTGATGAATATCAATTAGTATACTCTTGTAATACTCTTGTCTTACATCACAAAGCATTTAGGCATCTTGACTTAGCCCGTCTCCTTTTCGCTCCGTGTCCTCATCTGTTGTTACTCTTACGCTGAATGTAACACAATGTGATTATTTGTACTGGAAGTACTAATGATTCTACTTTGTCATCAATAATTTGTTTGCTCCTTTAATTTATAAAATGCCAGAAATAGTGAAAAATATCATCTATCAAGTCCTTTCAAGTTTATTGTTGTATGTTGTACTCAATACTGAGATCCAGGAATGAGGCGACATGACTAAAAAAAGGGAGACATGGCAAAAAAAGCTGAAAAATCACCAATTTAGAAGAGAAATCAAAAGTGAATGCCAACCTGACTGCTCTTGTTTCTTGTCCTGTTTGTACTGTATTGTTGGACCTTTGTGCCAACGTCACTAGGTTCTAAGATCTCAACAGTTTCTTTTATTAGTTTAGTTTTATAACCAGTAGAAACAATGACTAAATCTACAAAAATATGACCCAGACTGTAAAACAACAGAATTATTATTTGTAAATCCACATGATTGTTTCAGCACTGATTTGTATGTGAGTGTACAGTTGTACATTTGTAAGTGTGAGGGTGTTCAGCAAGTGGGTGTTTGTGCATGTTAGTAACTGTGCTTGTGTGTTGGTGTTATCTGGGCATAAGTGAGGATGTGCCTTTTGCAGCACTGAGGGATATTTTTTTTTCATTTTTTCTTCTCTAAACCTGAATAAAGTACAAAGGCACAGACACCTACTGTCAGATACACAAACACACACGCGCACAAACACACACGCGCACACAGATGGAAACAGTGAGATAGATCTTTTTGAAGTACAATTTCATCCTCTCCTTCCCACTTTTCTCACTTTTTTTTTTTATAGCGGTGGAGGGGAGTTAAATCTCTGCAGGGTCTGCTTTATGTGTGTGATGGCCAGAGTTGAGAGCTTTTTGTTAACCTAAAGGACAAGACTAGATCCACAATGCAAGATTTACACACACACACACACACGAAGGAGGGGGTGGTGAGGACAGAAAGACAGGAGCTGACAGCTGATTCTCCATGTGTGTTTATGAGGGCTTTGATGTTTAATGTGTCACGTTCTTTGATGCCCTCTATGGAACGGGTGTTAGTGCATATATATATATGTGTGTGTGTGTGTGTGTGTGTGTATGTGTATTAAAGAGACAGAGGGAGCTTGTGAGGAGATTTGACGTTTGTGTTTCTCTCAATTTTTCGCCCAAGACTCTCACTCCTCTTCCACCCTCAATCATACTCAGACAAGTGGAACATTTTCCTCCCCTCAGCCTTTTCTTTTCTCTCTGTCCTCTCCTCTCCTCTCCTCTCCTCTCCTCTCCTCTCCTCTCCTCTCCTCTCCTCTCCTCTCCTCTCCTCTCCTCTCCTCTCCTCTCCTCTCCTCTCCTCTCCTCTCCTCTCCTCTCCTCTCCTCTCCTCTCCTCTCCTCTCCTCTCCTCTCCTCTCCTCTCCTCTCCTCTCCTCTCCTCTCCTCTCCTCTGGTATTTGTTGTGTCCCAAGGGGGAAACTCAACTTACACTTTATGCAAACATACATTCTGCAATCATTAGCAACTTATTTCACACTCACTTTGGATTTCATTCTATTTAATAGCTGCTTTGCTTTTTGTAACACTCACTCCTCTTACTCCCATACTGCGTTTCCTTCCAATGCTGAGACTAAATGATTTAACTGTACATGGCATTGTGAATTAATGCTGTAAAATTGTGAACAATTGGAGTTTAGAGAAACTGTCCTCTGTCTTCAAATGAGACAGCTATAAACTGACACCATATATTTGCAAATAATGTACTACAGAAAAAATGACATTCAAGATTACACAGATATTTTTTACCGCTTTACATAAACACTGAGCCAATCCAACAACCATACAGGTCAATTAGCTTTCGAGGCAATGCACAGCTGTCATAGTGGCTACTGAGGGTTGAGGTGAATCAAACATTTGAGTTATGGGGCAGTTATCTCTTACCATTAGGTCCCCCTGATACCAGCAGTCACTCGCTTGCAGTGTAGTCTAACTTGATGACTTGTTCTCTCAGTATCGCTCCCTCTTCATCTATAGCCCATTTTTTCCTCTCTGCTCGTTCGTTTCTACAACATTTACACTTTCTCTTATCTCAGTCTGGCTCACTGATAGCAAAATTGAAAATGGTTATAATTATACTGAGTTTTTGAGTCTTATTTTCACTCGCTTACTCTAGCTTTTTTTTTTTTTTTACATTTAATTCAGTTCCTAAAGACAAATCTGCTGACTGTCTCTGCTGCTGGCCTGTGTGTCGTTGCAGGATGAGAAGTCCACGTTCTTCCAGTTCGGCGCAGCTCTGCAGCAAGAGGCTCTGCTCATGCTTGCCATCATGGAGGAGTATGACTGGCATGTTTTTTCTATTGTCACTTCCAAGTTCCCCGGGTACCAACAATTCATCAGCACACTGAAGATAACTGTGGATCACAGGTAATGAATACACTCCTACACACACGCACACATGCCCTGTTTTCATCCTTAACCTTTATTTATGGCACCTGACAAGATTAAGTACCTTGTATTATTAATGGTGTATTGTTACAGCTTTGTACGCTGGGACCTGCAGAGTGTGGTGACTCTAGATGCTATAGATGGCGACCCGAACTCTAAATCACACATTGCCCTCAAGAGGATCCAGAGTCCTGTTATACTGTTGTACTGCTCCAAAGATGAGGCTTTGTGAGTGTTTGTTGTTTCTGTCTCTCTGTCATACACTGCCAGGTTTCAGCAGTGAATCTTTATTAACTCTCGGACTCTATTCCTTGACAGGTATATACTAGAGGAAGCGCGGTCGTTGGGCCTGATAGGAGCTGGTTACATCTGGATCGTGTCCAGTCTTACCACTGGCAACCCAGACTTTACCCCGGAGGTAGTGTTGCTCCCATATGTAGTAACAGGTGGCCACTTTTGAGTGGTATGACAGGATAGGCAGTGTTTTTGATTCCAGGCTGTTGCATCTGCTATTTTGCCATATTTCTCTTTTCCTTTATTCTCAGCTGATAAAAGACACATTAAAGCAATGGTTTGAAATTGACGCAGTTACATCAGAAGATCAATACCACTCAAATAAACTTTTAGATCTTGTTTGTTTAATCCATACAAAAAACAATGTGTAAAAACAAAATATCACCAATTTACAGCAGGTATTTGTAGGACTATTTCTTGGTTGGTAGCAGTTGCCGGTCAACCGGTAGAGTCTCCAGGAAGTTAGTGCTCCCAGCTAAGAGTACTTTAACCTAATAAATAAAATATACACTTTAGATCTGCTGTTAAGTGGATTTAGATTAAGTTGGACTGAGCCAGGCTAGCTGTTTCCCCCTCGTTTCAGTCTTTATGCTAAGCTAACCAGCTGCTGGGTGTAGGACTCAATATGACTGTGGTATTAGAAAAGGAAAAGCAAATAGGCATATTCACAAAAATGTCAAACTATTCCTTTAAGCCCATAGAATAAGCCCAACACAGTATAGAGATAAATCACAAGGAATAATAAGCTATAATTCATATAATCATCTCTTTAGTTTGAAGAATCCAGCAACAATCACTTCACTTGCTTTGTTTACTGTCTGTGCCTAATAACATTTGCTCAGCCCCTAAATAGGATTTTTGACAACATAACAACAGAACAAGTAGTTATTATCCAACTTGTATATAAAGTGTGTATAAATATTTCAAAGTATAATCAGCTCAAATGTTCCCCTCACATTAGAAATATACATGTCCAGTGTTTGCTTACCTTTTCTCAAATGTTTATTCTTCTCCTTCCCTTGTCCATCATTCTCTTCTAGTCAACGTTTCTATTTGCATTTAGGTTTTTATGCCTCAGCCTCCTTAGTTTTGATTATACAGTTAGTGCCAAATTAAAATGTGAAAACAAAGTATAGTAAGGTAGACTGACAGCTCAGCATGCCAGCATTTTTTGATGTTTGCTCAGTCTGGTTGAGAGAGATAAACTTAGTGAGCCATTTAATTATTTTGTTTTGGCAGTTGCAAAGTATGAGCAATACCTGAATGAGCAAATTTACTTTGTGGATATACAGACTGCCCCACACTCATTTAATATCCAAGTGTTAATTATTTCAAGAATGCACCAATAAATCATCTGTCTGACACCTTTAAATAGATGTTTGTTTAAAATTGGAGGAAAAACGTCAAATTGAAGTCAAATTCAATCTTACACACCATATGTTGCACTTCTCAGATCTACTCTCCTTCCCACTCAGATGTTTCCCCTGGGTATGATCTCTGTGTCCTATGATGACTGGGAGTACCCGCTGGAGACGCGGGTACGGGATGGAGTGGGCATCATTTCCACTGCAGCCACCTCCATGCTGCGGGAGAAGGGGGAGCTGCCAGAGGCCCAGAGCAGCTGCTACAGCACACCATCAGACAGGAGCCCGGGGAAGCTCCCACCTAGTGCCCTGCGCAGGTGTGTATGTGCATGCATGTGTGAGAGTAAGAGGAGATCAAGGTCTCGGGACTTGCATAACTGTTTGTCTTTGTAGCTGCGTGTTAAGCAGTCTTGCATAACTCTTTTTAATGTACTAATGAGAGGAGTAGAAGGGAGAAATAAAGCAGGGATGCCGTGTTAAACACTGATGTTGAGTGACATTTAACACTATTAGCTGTTTTGCACAAGGCTGCTTGGTTGTTTGAGCTCATTTTGCCTCCTCACTCAAGAGACAAAGAGTTGAACCTTATGCAGACATCAGTGTTGTTGCTGCCCTGTGTTAACTACAGCCTTGTATGACTTCACATGACTGGATTCACTGTCATTAAGTCAGGATTAAAGCAGCTTTTATGAGCTTTGTTCTTCTTCATTTTTTTTCTTGTTATGTGGCTCTGCGGGTGGCATGTGCAGTATGTGTTGTGTGTGTGTGTGTATACGCATATATGCATGCCAGAATGTGTGTGTGTGTGTGTACTTTTCTCTGAAGTCTCTGTGATGAGGAAACAGGCAAATCCTTTAAACTTGACAGGAGGACAAATGGGCACACACAGACGCATAAGCAAGCACACACACTAAACATGAACAAATGTGAACGCACAGACACAGTTGCTTTCTGCCGTGTTTTTTAGTGTGATATTATGACTGCATCCTTAATGTAGAGCGTACAGTGGCTAAAATGTAACTATTAATTCAGAAAATCCATATAAAACTGACTGAAAACATAGAGGCTGCTAAGCGCTTCACATCATTGATGACTTATGTGTTGCCTCATCAGAATGAGACCCACAGTGTGATTCTCACTATTATAGTTTTATTATCCCCATTTTTCTTATTAGTGCGTTCCAGTATATATCGCCGTTGTTGACAGCTTGATCCAATATTACTCAGACCTCAATAAGCTTAAACCTTTTTTGGAACAATCTTTTTTTTCTTTCTATCGAAGGTATCTCATTTGTTTAACTAACTTATTAGATATAATTTGCATATTTGTCAAAACAACTGCAGCCAATTTATGTGATAATAAACTGACAGGTTGGATTTCCCTACCCTGATTTGGAAGTAGTGAGGCTGTGATCAGAATTCTGCATACATTAGTCTAGATACAATCTTGCCGCAGTGTGCATATAAACAACGTGAGGTGGAGAGGAATAGGACAACATAATCTGGCACTTAAAAGACACTATCAACCCAATATGATTCCCTGTCATTCTTGCCTGACAAGATTTATTATCTCAGACTCTACTTCAGCATATTGGGTTTTCACAATGGTGCAGGTTTTTACTGAGGTTTGTCCTTGTAGTAAATTTCAGAAGGTTATTCTTTTTGATGCAACCACTGTACCATGACAAACCCCAAAGCTGCTACTTTTTTCTATAAAAGATGCTCCCTGCTATAACACAGATTTCAGAAAGAGCCTCTCCTCCGTCTTTATTCATACTTTAGAAAAGTACTCACACATTGGCTATCCATGTACTTTAATAATATAAAATGTCACACACATAGTAGATGCAAATTAGAGATGGTATTTGTAATAGCAGGTATTGTTATGTATCTGTGATGCAGCTTATGCTACTATTAAAAACCATGTTGAATTTGTAGTTAATGCAGATATATTTGCATACAGTAATTTAGAAATCATTGAACCCTTATTTTAATGTAGCTGTACACATTGTTTGAAAAAAAACATCACACGGGATCACAAAATGACATGAATATGCATATGAAGTGTGAGCTACCTATTTTACATGCTTCAGATATGGACCAGCTTCATCTGTTTAGACAAAAATATTTTTTCCAAAAATGGTATCAAAACAGAAATAGACAGCAGTACAGCAGAATGGACTGCAACAGTGTTTCCACTATATGTATTCAGCCGTGGCAATGCGCTGTGGAAAGGGCATCACCTGCTCCACCAAGATTTTTCAAACACAAAAATACATATTTGTCTTGACATGTCAATAAAAAGCAATGTAGCTTTGTAGGTTTGTATTTAATTATATGTGTTTGTGAGAGAGGGTATACCCGCAGCAGTGCTGTTTGGTATTTTTGCAGTGCTTACATGCAAGGGATGCTGGGACCTTTTATTTACTCTTTAGTCAGTGTGAGTAGAGCCGCTTTGAAAGAGTACAGGCCTGGTTCCAAGTCTTTGTAAAAACAGATGATTAATGTACCTCTCAGTAATCCACTGCCCAACAACAATATTTATGTGTGTCGACTCTAATACCTCTCCTGTAGATAAGGCAACATCCCACCTGTTTGAATTCGAGTGTAATTATCATGGTTTTCACCTGCAGGGCGCATGTTAAACAGCACTCAAATGGTTCTCTTTATGCATCTTGACTTCCTGTCTCAATATTTGAGTTCATGCATGTCCTACTTACATAAAAAAAACGGAAGTGTTGTTTTTGTTTCCTTTTTTAACTTGTTTTAGAATAATGAAGCTGTGAGTCTGTGAACACCTAAAGCATCTTTTAAATGCATCCATTAAATGTGAATTTACATAGAATTACAGTCACAAGTAAAGAAAATAATTCTGTGTATATATGAAAGTCAAATCATATGCCAAATTCATAAATGTTTGTAAAGCAGATGCAAAGATGAACATTTATGGCTTTTAAAATATGCTATTTTAGTTGATATTAGATGATATTTCAGTTTTATAGCATCATCCAACCCACGGTGTTTGACACGGTGTCAAAATGAATCGGACCACTTCTAATTAAACAGAACACAAGGCATCGAAGAAAACGTGATGTGTTTTTTTGGCAGCTGCTGTCCCTCTTGTGATTTGTTCTTTTTTAGTAAACTTCCTTAGACAGCCCTCCTTCCCCCAGTGGGAATTCATGCTATTATCCCGGTCTTAACACTCAAAACATCCTTCTGAAAATTGTTTTACTGGAGTGTTGAGTGTTTTCTTAATCCCACATCACTGTGTGTGATACGGGTTCATTTACTTCCCTCCGCTGCTTCACTTCAGCGAGTGTGTAAATGTTTCAACAAATGATCTGTTTGTGTATGCAGGATAACTGTAGTGAGTAAGAGAGTGAGGGCAGTCATGTTGCACCAGTGGCTTGTCTTTCAGTATATCTGTGGAGAAATCAATGCAGCATGTTGATGGGAGAGATATGTGGCCTCTGACTCTTCCCCCTCCCACACATAAATAGATGCACACACACACACACACATAAACACACTCAGCTGTGTGTGTACACAGTGGGTGAACACAGCATTGATTTGAAGAGATACTCTTGCAGTGATTACAGAGTGCTTAACTTGTTATTTCAAACTTATCTGCTCTTGTGCACATATACACACAAACACTCTAATTCGTGAAAAACAAAAGACAATAACAGCTTTCTTTGCTGTCTTTTTCCTCCTGTGTTTATCAGACACATGATGCATGTGTGGAATGAGGGCAGAGACTTATCCTTTACTCCAGATGGTTACCAGGCCAACCCCAAATTGGTTGTCATCGTCCTGAATAGTGAGAGGAAGTGGGAGAAGGTAACAAATGAACACAATGTTTTTGCAAATGATCGAGGAAATTAAAAACGTCAAAACACTTTAATTAAGATCGGTGTTGCTGATTTTGCGTGTGCTTGTGCGCACACAGATGGGCCGCTGGGAGAATGGAACATTGTCGTTGATGTTCCCTGTGTGGCCGAGATATAACTCCTACGGGGACGAGGACGCTGATGAAAACCATCTCTCTATCGTCACTCTGGAGGAGAAACCTTTTGTCATTGTCGACAACGTGGACATCTTAACCGGCACCTGCATGAGAAACTCTGTTCCCTGCCGCAAACATGTCAAAGAGTAAGTAGCTACAACCTCAATGTGTTAGTATAGAAATACACAGCACCTACCCGCTGCTCAGGAGCTATTCGAAAGCCACACGAAATCAGTAAGAAAGGGCTCATACTCCCTGGAATTATTAAAGAAGGTGAGGCAGCCAATTTGAGTCTGATTACATACAAATACACACACACAACAAGCCAAACGGAGATAAGCAGACATATACATGTAGCTTTTGTGCACTGCATAATGTACAGTATATGCAGGTTGATATAAATATTGATATTGTCATTTGGTTCCCCTGTCCAATCTATCTATTTGTCTTTAGATTTTCCTAAATAAATAGAAACACACCTCACAAATAGGTCTCAATCTGTCTAAGAACATGATCATCAATCATGCGTTTCTACTTTGTCTGACAAGGATCAATACTGGACCCACTCATTTTTACTTTATATAATAATGACTCACTACCTGTAAATCCTTCAGACTGAAATCCAAATGGGTGTTTCTGGCACTGTAGACACATGGTAGTAGTGAAACCCAAGTTATTCCTATGTAGCTCAAAATGTTAAAGTTTTTAAACTTCTACCTCTCCTCCAAACAATTTGTACTGCAGTCAAATTTCAGACACACGTGTGTTGAGGCAGCCAAGATGTTTTTCAGCCTTTCGGTGAATTTCCAACACATTACTTACTGTCTCTGTTCTTTGTCAGTGTTATACAAGAATAAAACTCTATTTCAACTTCTGTCAGAGAGTTTCTCACATACCAGCTAAGTATTTCTCATTTGATTTAGGGATAATCAGTTCTGTCAGCATTAATAACTAATTACTCTCTGTTGCTGTCAGATTGCTAATGCCAAACTGTCGGTGTACTAGATTTTTGTTTCTGTTACCACTATAATTGCATGTGTTGTCCATTGTGGTATTTGTTTGATTGTGCAGTTATTTTAGTGCGATAAATGTGTTGTTTTAAATGTAGCAAAACTTTTGCTTGTTTAAATAGTGCAATTTCTGATTGGTAATGCTTCTTATAGTTTTCCTCTGTAGTACATATTATAGTATAGTCTCTTATTGTTCTGCATACTCATTTATATCTTTTAATCTTTACTTTTAAGTGCATTTGTCACTACAGAAGAAGAATAGGTTACTGTCTATGAATGTGCACCGTCTCTGTTAAACAAACCAGTAAATATATAGATAAAAACTGCAGCCTGAGCTGTACCTGGAGACTGAGAATGAAAATATGTTTTCATGTGTGATATTGCCCAACCTTTTGTCAGCTCCCATCAGGACTACTGCCACTCCCATCAGGCCAGGCTCTTAAGAAATTCTGTTCAGGTGCTACAAACCGTCCAGAACGCTGCAGCCTGCCCTGTCTTTAACCACCTCAATTCTCCTTTGTCACACCCCCCACACTCCTTCTCCCCAAGCTCCCTCCCCATTGGCTGCCGGTGGCTGTTCATATCAAGATCAAAATTCTGGTCCTGGCATTCAAGGCTCCTCAGGGAGTTGAACGCCCCTATCTGCAGGCTATTGTCTAGGCATAAACGCCAGCCTGTGCTCAGTGCTGCGCTACAATCAACCACTTAGCTCTCCACTCCCTGTGGCAGTCATCATTTTACCTGGCCTTGACTCCTCTTTCTTCTGCTCCCAAACAGTGAAATGTCCTCCCTACTCCAGGTGGGACAGCATAATTTTGTGAGGGGAAATCTCTCTTGACTTTGTTTCGCTACCTCGCCAAATGTGATGGGTGTATTTTGCTTATGCATATGATTTTATCTTTTTATGTCTACCATTTTATTTCATGCCTCTCATTTTACTTATTTCACTTAATCTACTGCAATAATGGCAGTAGGCTGAATGTCTTAAATCATCCTTACAAATATGAATATAAATTTCATATTGATTCACTGCACCACATATTAATCAGTTCATTGCAGTTCCACATGATATACAGTCAAAAGTTTGGACACATTTTCTCATTGAAGTAAATGGGGAGGTGGGTCCAAACTTTTGACTGGTATTGTGTGCTTTTAAAAATCAGCTCAGTGGGAAGCTTTAGTGCCTTCCTTTCGTCATCGACATGTCAAACAATACAGTGGACTTTTCTGGCAAAACTTTAAAGGCATTTCTGTGATGGCAGAAATATGTTGAGATATTTCTCAAATAGTCAATGAAAGTAAATTTCCAAAACTTTCTCAGAAAAGAAACTTCCCTTGGATTCTTTGACATCTTGGTGTTTTGCTCCAATTATCTGCTCAATATGGACGCCTCGATAAAGGCCTCAATAAAGGCCTTGTCAACAATTTAGCCCAGATCTGGGCTTGTGTGCATATAGCTAGTTCAATTTCTGGAGGTTTATTTGACACTGGCTCAGTAATTTTTGTTTATGACCAAAAAGAAAATCCATCTTTTCTCAATTACTGTTCATGTGAGTGACAGCATTAGTGCCATAATTACAATGAACATCAGAATTTCAACCAGACAGTAGAAAATAGTAGAAATTGTTCTGGACTGTCATTAGAATAAGATGGAATTGGATAAGGGTAGTATAGGATAGGGTAGTCATTGCTAGCAAAAACATGAACTGTAATTACTCTCTTTTAAAATGTATTTACTTTTCCTCACTTTTCTGTCAGAAGGACTTGAAAAGACAAACAGGAGACTCGAGAAGAGATACAACACAACAGCTGGATTTCTGATACATGTTGTCATGACAGCGCAACACTGTAGGCACAGACAATTAGATGACTGAATCACCACGCATAGAGAGTTTAACTTGTGACCCGACCCGAGATTTCTCAACCTTTCTCTAAAGCGATCGAGGCAGAAGTCACAGTCCAAGATGACTCGTCTCTTCTAGGCCTTCGTTTACGTTACATTTGCTGTTTGTGTGTCCAGCCACCCATGTGTTCATACACACATACATGCATCTAACCATCCATAAGTGCTACATTTACTCAGTCACTACTTCCATTTTATTTGTGTGTTTGTTGTTGAAGTATGATGTGATTCAAACAGATGTACTGTATGTGTACCTCGGGGAGTCCGTTGTTGTTGCTATGTGTGTGATACGTGTGAATGTGTGTGTGTTTACATAGTGACATAAGGACGCAGAGAGGGCTCAGCTGGGGAGAGCTAATGCATACAGTATGTGTGCATTAGAACACCTGGGGCACATACTGTACATACACTGACTCACACATATACTGTATGTATAGTATGTGATGAACTTTCTCTTTCTCTCTCTCTCTCACTCACACACACACACACACATTCACACACAGACACATGCACACACATTACAATTAGGGCTGGGTATCGTTTATCAAATTATGATACCAGTACCAATACCAGTACCCTTAAACCTTAAAGTGATACCGATAGGTTTAGTCAAGCTTTTTTTTTTTTTTACGTCATTCAGTACCCATCATGTGTAAAATGCCCATCCAAGTGATTGGCTGCGAGCAAAACCATACAAAATATTCAGTAGTCTTTTTTTTTTACATCTGGGTACAAAAATGATCTAATCTACTAATCTACTTGATATTATTTTGGGTTATTTTGGTCTATACATTAATAGTATTGCGTACCGATGCCCAGCCCAGGTAGCCCCGATAGAGTTCACTGCTATTAAAAGATCTTTTAAATAATTTGATGTTTCAGTTCTTTGATAGTCGTTCTCTATGTTCTCCGTTTCCAATCCATATACGCGAATGTACATCAAAGATGGCTGACACTGGATTGGAATTAACTTTTTATGGAAACACATTTGAAAATACTGGTACAGTTTAATAGATTATGAGAATCATTTGATCCAACAATTCAGTTTAGTTCACTGCTCCAAGGTCCTTGGATGGCTGTCAGAAAAGTTTACTTAAACATCCTTTTTCATCCTGTGCATCCTGTCTGAGAGGCTGCGGCATGTGTAGATATACTGTGGCTTTTGGAGAAGTTCCTCCTTATGGATAGGAGGAAAAAAACAGAGAGGAAGAAAGGAGAAAGGGACATACTATAGGAGTGAGGACGGAGACAAGGAGAAGGACAACTGATATTTTAATCATGTGGGTTGGTTGTTCTGCAGAGCTCTATTTAAAGCTCGGCAGCATCAGCTCAGTGCCCCTGTGTTTTCATCTGCTTTGGTTAGCTGACACTAAGAAAAACACACACATCCTCATACACACACACACACATATACACATGCACTTCAAACTCTCTATGCCCTTTAGAAGTATTTATGTATTACTCTGCTCTGTCATAATTCTAGTTTTACAGTTTTATGGAACGACCAGATGTGCAGCGAGCAGGCAGCCAACGTTACGGTTACAGTCCACACACTCGCTATATAACACTGAAATGTCCTCTGTCATTAAAAAAAATAATTAACTCATTGTATGTGTGTGTGTGTGTGTGTGTGTGTGTGTGTTGCAGTAACAGCACATCAGGAGGTTCCTACATCAAACAGTGCTGTAAGGGTTTCTGCATTGATATTCTGAAGAAGATAGCCAGGAACGTCAAGTTTACTTACGACCTCTATCTGGTCACTAATGGAAAACACGGCAAGAAGATCAACAATGTATGGAACGGCATGGTTGGAGAGGTACTACCTGCATATCTCACCACACTACCACATTGGTCTGTCTCCTACTGTTTAAATGATTAGTAATTGAAAGATAAAGCTGGTGTTATTCTAAAATATATTTACCATGTTGTCAACAGATGTTGCTTGTTTTACCTAATATTCTATTTCTCTCTATCTAAACAAGTTAATCTATCCCTTTTTGTCAAGAACAAGGTCTATTCACTTATGTGTTAGTTCATGCATCAGCAGCCTTGAGGTACTTGAGGATGCAGGATTGTACCTCATTTATATCTCGATGTGGACAAAAATGTCTGCTAAATAAATACATTTAAATGTGGATGCTACCAATTGATTCATAGTTATTTTGAAAAAGAAAACAAAAAAAAACAAGTGAAGTGCTTTTAAATTATGTACCAATTTGTATTTTATTCATGTCAAGAATCTCCTCAACAGGAGCAGGATACTTACATGATCGTTGTCACTGACCTTTAATAGAAACTATTGGATTAAAGCAAAGTGCTGTCACAGTAAAATCCTTAAAGGCTGAAACTGAAACATAAAACATCTGATAATGGAACCTTTGCGATATGATCTATAGATTATAGTAATGTTTATTGGACAATTAACATTTTACTACATACTAAAAATGACATCTCTTTATGAGATTTCTTTATATGTACAATATCATTTGAGATAGATAGATGAAACTGCCCTCAAACTTTGACCATCCACAGAAAAAAAAAAAAAAAAAGAACTGTATGTTGTCCAAATATTTACAGAGCTCACTATATTTCTTTCTGTCACAGTAGGTAGTGATTCATGCAGTCAATCTAACCATTGTTCTCTCTGTCTCTACCAGGTGGTGTATAAAAAGGCAGTGATGGCAGTCGGTTCATTGACCATCAATGAGGAGAGGTCAGAGGCCATTGACTTCTCTGTGCCCTTTGTGGAGACTGGCATCAGCGTCATGGTCTCGCGTAGCAACGGGACTGTCTCTCCTTCTGCCTTTCTCGGTAAATCTATCATTCGCTTCCGTTTTATCCTCGTCAAACACTAATTTCCTCTTCTTTTTCTCCGTCTGTACCCCAGTGAGCTGACTTGTGGGGGCAGAAAAAGGGGAGGTGCTTGCATGTTGGTAAAATCCTGCACATAAAATGGAATATTTTATTCAGACAGTATATGCTGGCCAAATTCCACTTGTACTCTGACTTTATCTGGGCCTCAACACCCTAAGCACATTAATATTTCTACCAGTGCAGAGGAAGTGGAGCGTGCCAGCTGTTTTTCAAAAGTCAGCTCAGACAAAGCATTCTTGATACTCGCGTCCTCTCCTCTCTTCTCCTTTCCTCTCCTCCAGTTGTTCAGATGACTAGAAAGTGAAGCGCTTCTCTGTGCTTGCCTAATGTCTTGTATTGTCATTGGAGCGAGGAGGGGAGCGAGGGGATGTATTGGAGCATGCGTGTGTTGGTTTCTGTGTATCAAGCCATGTGTCAGTATGTGTGTGTGTGTAAAAAAAAAAAAAATATATATATATATATAAGGAATGTTTGTGTATTGAATCAAGGATGTGAAGAGAATAAATGTGCTTTGGCCGTATGTATGTTAAGGGGTGAATGCTTTGTGTGTGTTATTATATGAAAGTGTATGTGTGTGTGTTGAGCCTGGGCCAGGGTATCAGTGACGGTTCAGTATCTCTCGCACTCATATTAGAGGCACCTCAGCGCACAATCTCTCAAGGTTGGCTAACTCTGGCAGTCACATACTTACACATACAGTGACACACACACACAATTTGTCTGGGTTCAGCGTCTCTTGCACTCATCCTGCTCTCTGAACTGCTGCCCTGCTACGCACCAAACACATGCCGACTCACACTTACACTCATACACACACATGCACAGATGACACACAAGTAGATCACATACACATGCCCACAGCAGGGCTCATCAGATCACTCAGAGTTTGATTCTTCTCTCTCTCTCACCCTCCGTCTCTCTCCCTTGTTTTCTCTCTCTCCCTCCTTCCTCTACCATCTCCCCCGCCCCAGGCCTCTCCCACTCTCAGCTCTCATCCAAGGGAATAATGAGAAATATGGAAATGTGCTCCGTCAAAACTCTCTATGACTAACTCTCCCTCTCCTTCCATCCCTCCCTCCTTCCTCTTTCACTCTGTCTGTCTCTCTTCCTCCCCTCATCCTCACTTTATCTCCCCTTCATCGCTGTTCACTATTTTGCTTCCCCCTCCTTTATTTCTCAGTCTGTCTCCTCTTCCCGTCCACTGTGTCTCTCTGTCTCATGTACTTGATTTTTCTTTAACTCTCTCTCCCTCTCTCTCTCTCTCTCTCCCTCCTCTCAGAGCCTTTCAGTGCATCAGTTTGGGTGATGATGTTTGTGATGCTGCTCATTGTCACAGCCATCGCCGTCTTCCTCTTTGAGTTTGTCAGTCCGCTGGGCTTCAACCGTAACTTGGCCCAAGGCAAAGGTAGGCTTACACACACACACACACACACACACACACACACAATCAGGAATATCACACCATTCACCTCGCCCCAGAGCAAGAAGCACAAATCTAAGCTTCCCCTGTAGCAAAAGAAGTGACCTATTATTACTCACTTTGGACAGTTTAGTTAATGCCGGAGAGCATTAACAATCCTCTCCCACAGCCACTCTCCAAAACTGTAATCTGAGGTATCCAAAAATCAGAAAAGCTGCCCTGCTGGCAGTGAATTAGAGATTAATGTTGTTCACACAAAATTACATTTTAACTTAATTTGACATTTAAATTACATAAAACCCAGTCCAACTATAGCTAGTGAATTATGTTTTTTTCCCCCATTTTAGCGCATTCAAACACAGTTAAAAAAATCTAAAGTTTAGTTTGATATTTTTTTTGACATTTTGGGAAATAATCATATTTGCTTTTTTGCCGAGAAGCAGATGAGAAGATTGATATCTCTCTTGTGTCAATATGGTAAATATGAAGATGGAGCCAGGAGATGCATATCTAAGCATAAAGACTGGAAACAGTAGGAAACAGCTAGCCTGGATCCTTCCATAGATAACAAAATCTGCCCTCCAGCAACTCTAAGCTCACTAATTGACATGTTATATCTCACTTGTTTAATCCGTAAAAAAAAGTGTAAAAACATCTTGTTACGGTGTAATGGGGGGTTATGTGCTGGAGTATTTTTTTTGGCCGGGAGCAGCAACTTTCTGGAGCTCTGTCGTCACTGTGAAGTTGCCAGGCAACCAACCAAACTAGCTGTTTTTTTCCCCCATGTTTCCAGTCTGTTGCTTCATATTTACTGTACAGACATGAGAGTGATATCAATTTTGTCATCTAACACTTGACAGGAAAGCAAATAAGCGTATTTCTCAAAATATTGAACTATGCAATTAATAGTTACCTCAGGGCTTTACTCTGCGTGCAGACTTTTGCAGCTGAAATGCATTGCAGACCACAAGCGTCAAACATTATTGAATCCTATTTCATAATGAATGTTTCAATTTTTCATTATGTCCAGTCACATGTTGGTTTAATAGTAATGGGCAGTGGTGGCCTAGAGGTTAGTGAAGCGAGCTTGTGACTGGAGGGTTGCCAGTTCAATCTAGTTGGGGAAAATGAAGAAGCAGTGTTTGCCCATCCCTCATTACCACCACTGAGGTTCCCATGAGCACAACCCCAACTGCTGCAGTAGAGCTCAGACTGTGGTTGCACTGGGCAGCTTCCAGATATGAATTTCTGAAAAAGAGAACATTGCTGTCGGTGAAATTCTCCTGAATAAATAAAGGATAAAAATAAATCAAACAAACAAATTTGCATCATAAGATGTTAGTTTGAATTGAGCTGAACTGAGTTTTGAACATTTTTGTAGATGGTGTGTGTGATAATTTACAAACTTCTAATTGACAACTTTCAGCTGCTATTAGGCAACAGTAGGGCAGCCAATTCAGGAGAAAAAACAATAGTATGTATTTTCATGTAAATTATTATGAGGCTGCATGTTTTTTTACTCCAGAATAAGCCTCGGGCCTCAATCTGAAAATGTTATAAGGTTACCTGCCCTCCAGGTTTTTCAGCACATAATTTTCTGCTGATTTTGCTCTCTCTCTCAGACCCACACGGTCCGTCCTTCACCATCGGTAAGGCTATATGGTTGCTGTGGGGTCTGGTGTTCAACAACTCTGTACCAGTGCAGAACCCAAAGGGCACCACCAGTAAGTTTATCGTATCAGTATGGGCCTTCTTTGCCGTCATCTTCCTGGCCTCCTACACTGCCAACCTGGCTGCCTTCATGATCCAGGAGGAGTTTGTGGACCAAGTCACTGGATTGTCTGACAAGAAGGTGGGATTATACACAAATGGACACGTAGAAACACCCACACACATGCAGAAGAAACTAACCATATTCACAGTCAAGGTTGCTCTTGTAATGGATGCCAGCCCTGCGGCCAGACAGGACTCTCCAGGGAACGCCTTTGGGTTTC
Organism: Pampus argenteus; assembly: GCA_036937835.1. NCBI lineage: Eukaryota > Metazoa > Chordata > Actinopteri > Scombriformes > Stromateidae > Pampus > Pampus argenteus. The sequence goes on along the minus strand of CM072866.1, from coordinate 21,446,381 downwards.
AACAGCCCAAACCCTCTGGCCGTAGCTGTCACAACACTAACACTGCCAGCACAGCAGACCCAGGGGCGCACACACACATGCTGCATAGATCAAAGACATGTGTGTGTTTGTATTTGGATGTGTGTGTGTGTGTATGTGTGTGTGGTTCACAGAGCCTGGCAGTGTCAGCAGAACCCCAGCCAGTCTTACACTAGACTGGACACACAATGATGATGACTGATGAGTCCACTCCACTGTTTCTCACTCCTCTTTTCTCCTCTGTCTCTTCTTGTCACTCTCCTCTCCTTCCCCTGTGTATTTCTCCTTCATTTTCACAATTTCTTGCTTTGATTCTCTTTCTTCACTACCACTTACCTTGTCTTTTTTTTTCTTCTTGTCTTCTCTTGCCCTTTCTCTCTCCCTCCAGTTCCAGAGTCCATACTCGTATTCTCCTCCGTTTCGCTTTGGGACGGTTCCCAACGGCAGCACAGAGCGCAACATCAGGAAGAACTATCCAGATATGCATCAGTACATGACCAAATACCATCAGAGTGGAGTCCAGGATGCACTAGTCAGCCTCAAGACTGGGTACTGTAAACCTGTCAAGCTAACTCACATCAAGTTGAGATTTATTATACCTGAGAGGATAATTCTGTTTGCAGACAGCATATATGCTTAAGAACATGTGAAAACAAACAAAAAAGACATTTCATCACACAAAATCCCAGCCCCATGGGGCTCAGCACCAGCTCTTGGTAAAATGCTGCAGTAACTGTGCTGAGTGTTTCTGTCAGTGATGGTAAAATGCAGACGCTGTCTGCAAGTGCTCATTATAGAGTCTTGTTGCTGCTGGAAAGGAGGAGCTGCCAAAACAGGGAGGGTATAATTTGTTCTGGAGTTTGCTACCTTTATTCTCCCTCCTAAACACACGAAGATGACTGCAGTACTTTTATTTGTTCATTAGTTTTATGTGCTTCAATCATTTTGGTATTTTCTCTAAACGTAATTTTATCTTTTGCTTTTTCCTTTATTGATACAGCATGTTTCTACAGTAAAATAATTATACAGTATAATAGGTTGTGTTTATACAACATTAAAACTGCATAATGACTGTATTCAGCAGCGTCATCAGTGTTTAATTGAATTATTCAGGGAAACTGCTTGTTTAGACAGGACAATATGTAAATGAATTCTAGTTGAAGTCACACTCAAGTCATAAGATAGGGCTTTACACAAAATACATATTTAAAAAGCTCCAAATTCTTTAAGGGATTGACATTTTAAATGCTGGGTACGCTTAAATGAATGAATATCAGTCTGAAATTCTATGTGCAGAAAAAAAAAATCAATTATAGCAACAACAGATACTCCATGACTTCATTTAGCATATGCCCTTTGGTGAACAGTTATATTCAGAGAACTTTATATTTATGCATACATATTTAACATGGAGGTCCCCGGGGGGATTGATTAACGCTATGCTCTATTCATTGTATTATATAAAAATACTTTTTGCTTTTTTTGAAGTAAGAAACAAGGTTAGACTAGTGATATTGGCTCCAGGTTACATTGTGTTTAGTTAACAGTCATACATCATACTTCTGTTTTTGCTGAACGTAGATATATCGGGCTCACATAACAGGATTGTTATGTCAGATACAAATTGTGATCCTTTAGTTTGAGTTCAACCTGCTACATCAGAATAATGACAAAACCTGTGAGTAAAAGAGTGTGTCTCCATTTGAACAAAAGCATCCTCATGGACGTGAATATTTACTGTACCAGCATGTACACTGGAGAAAACTCTCAGTCACAGCCTGAGTCCAAATTATAGCTCAGTATATAGCTGATTATAGTGAGAAATTATAGCTCCGAGAAAAAAATGCCTTGTAGGTAATCCATCTGGTTTGTTCGTGGATCAGAGGAACATAATAGTGAGTACACTACTAGGCAGTGAAGACTCAGTAGTGCTGTGGTCTTGATCGTAGTGTACAGTGGGGTAGTGGGTATAGTGGTCTTCTTTTTTAACTGAAATATTGTTTTTCTTTTTTCAGGAATTTGGCTGTAGCCTCATATTTAACAGACAAGAGAGTAAATAAGTGTATTTCTCAAAATTTCCTCTTCACAGGTTGCATATTTCTGTTTCCATCAGTAATGTTTCATCTCAAGTTTGTTGGGTAAAAAGAACAGGTAAAACATTCAATAAAAGTGGGAAGTAATAAACCTAAATTTGTCTGGAAGCAATGTGTTATATAATATGTTCATGATATGTTATGTTAAATGTGTTTCATCATGTCACAACCACAGGACTTGATAGTAAATCCAGACATTTGCTTCTCTTACAGGAAGCTGGATGCTTTCATCTACGATGCTGCAGTATTGAACTACATGGCCGGCAGAGACGACGGCTGTAAGCTGGTTACCATCGGCAGCGGATACATCTTTGCCACCACAGGTTATGGCATCGCCCTGCAAAAAGGCTCCTACTGGAAACGCCTTGTTGATCTGGCCATATTGGGAATCATAGGAGATGGTGAGGCGCTCGCACCCTTGCACAACCTGCATCATTTCAGTCCCACTTCAGTGAAGCTTAAGTTGCTAAGTTGTTCCAGGCCTTTAGTCTTATTACAGTTGTGCCACTGCTCAGCTTTTTCTCCACCCTCCCCCTCCTCTAACACTCTCCCTCTGTCAGAAGGCTATCAGGGGCTAGTCTTAACACACCATTTCATCATCATTACTCTGTGTGGGTTTGTGTATGAATGCGCGTGTGTGTATTAGTGTGTGTCCTGTTATGTTTACTCCTCCAGATTGTTCTGTATAATAAGCTGTGAGATGGTGCGAATGGAAGAAAGAAAATGAGCCAGACAGAAATCAAACTGCTGAAACCACTAAAGCACTTCTCTTCACACCCGGCCTTTTTATTCAGGGCAAACACGAGCGCACGCACACACACACACACACACACACACACACACACACACACACAGACACACAAGCACTCAGTCTCCCATCCGTCCTTATCACTCAATCACTATCAATTCCTTCCCCTCCTCCTACAACCCCTTTTTCACTCCACCTCCTGTCTCCTTTCCATTACGATCTATTTACTACTTCACCTCTCTCCTCCTCCTCCCTCCTTCTCTCCATTCTCAATCGTGATGATACCCCTTTTTCTCCCCACATCTCTATTTCCCTCCAATGCACCATCCCCTTCTACCCTACCTCTATCAAGTCTTACCTTTAGCTTTGCCTCCTCCCTTTTTCAATTTCTTTTTCCTTCATTCCTCACCTCTACCTCCTTCTGTCATGTTAAATCTTCTCCTCTCACTTTCACTCTCTCCTTACTTTTCCAACAGGTGAAATGGAGGAGCTAGAAGCCCAGTGGCTCACTGGGATCTGCCACAACGAGAAGAACGAGGTGATGTCCAGTCAGCTGGATGTAGACAATATGGCGGGGGTTTTCTACATGCTTGCCACGGCCATGGGCCTCTCCATTCTCACCTTTATCTCTGAGCACCTTTTCTACTGGAGGCTGAGATATTGCTTCACTGGTGTCTGCACTGGGCGGCCGGGTCTGCTCTTTACTATCAGCAGGGTAAGAAGACGTAAATGTATCTTATAACCCTTTTTGGTAAATTAGGGACTTTAACTGTATTTCGAGATCAGAAAGCAGATCAAGGACCATTTGCTTCTGCAGGAGTACTTTCAGTTGTTGCTGTTAAAATTTGCAGTGCTGAGCTCCAATTACTGATCAAACACCTTGCTCAGGAGTGCAACAACTAATGTACAACTTTCTTGATCTTGATATTGCAACAGCCTGTACGAAAGCACAGGACTCATTTTTAACAGTAAAGTTGTCTTCAGGACTACTTTAAAAGAGGGGATGAAGGGAAAGAGTGGTCTAAACGAACAGATGATCAGCAAAATAAAACAAAACTTAATTATATTTTCTAATTGTTTCAATGTCTTTACATATTGAAGCAGAAAACTAGAAGGAGAAAACACTCTGAGTATATTGTTGTGACTTTGAAGATAGCCGTTGAGCCTTTCTGGTGTTTAACAACATCCATTCAAAAATCGCACAGTAAATTACAAAAACGATTAGTCTGTAGCTGTTGTCTTGCTGCCTCCCAAAATTGCATCTCAAACAAAGCCGCCAATTTTTAATCCTTCGTCTGTCTAATTTGCCTAATCTTATACGGTTCTTCTTCTTTTCTTGCGGTGAAAATGCAAACAGGAACACGCAAAAGAGACTTTTAGTTGTGCGAATGTCTGAAATTAGTATTTGTGAATCATATGTCTGAAACGCATACAATAGTTACTATTAAGATATAAAAGAAATGTGTGTATGTATGTGTGTGATAAAAGAGGAAAGACGGGGGTATTATGATTATAGAGCTCAGCTGAGGCAGAGCTGAATTTACTGCTGCACATATGGACGGCAGGATAGAGAATCAAACAACTAAGAGGATGATGTGGACATACACTCATATCCATATACACAAAGCTCTCTCTAGCATTCTCTCTCTCTCACACACACATATACGCACGAGTCTGGTTGGCTAGTTAAAAATGGCTACACATGTGCAGTGAGGTGGGGGACAGACTTGACCACACACACACACAGGCAGACAGATGTGCACATAAAAACATACACACAAAAAATAAATGGACACACCTAGACAGACCATTCTTTCATTATTCATGTGTCATGTCTCTCTGTTATGGAGGGCTTTTATTCCAGACGAACATCATTTCACACATTAAGTGTTTTACAAAAAGAGTGCCGTATGTCTTCTGTGTGTGTGTGTGTCTGCCTCTCGGTAGCGCATGCCGTTAGCGTAGCGATGCTGGAGGTTAAGTGGCTTTAGGAAGAACATCTCCTTGCACTCAAAGGTACCTTCCAGTGACATCATCACCTGAATTAGATTTTCTAGGCGCCTCTGCGAGCAGTTCATCTAAAAAAGTGGCAATTATCTCATCTTGCCATATGACTAAACAAAATGAGGTTAGGATTTGCAGTAAACGCACTTGAGAAAAGGATGCAGAGGCCTCTCCTAATTTACCTTGCAAGGAAATTAGTCTTGTTTGTTTGAACCATTTTTGCAGTCAAGTCACTTTTATTATCTCTCTTATCTAGCTTCTCCTTTCCTCTCTTCTCAGGGTATATGGAGCTGTATCCATGGCGTCCATATAGATATGAAGAAGAAGGCTCCTGAGCTGGACTTCAGTCCTCAAGCCAACATGTTGCACCTACTTAAGTCTGCCAAGTCCATGGCTTTGTCTTCTCCCAAACGCAACACGGTCCTTGTGCAGCCTAGCATCCTAGATATGGTGTCAGGGAAAGGTACTGTCATACTGTGTCAACCAGTACACCATACAGTGTATATATTGAAGATCATGTACCACAAAATTAATAGATACCTTCACAGAGCAGGCAAACAGGTCTACATACAGTCTATGTATGCGTAAGTATAGGTGGCTCGCTTCACCTTGTTGTGGACTCCAGACTTTAATCGGATTCACTGTTACAAGCTACAAGCTTGCCACGGCCATAGATAATCCATCCAAATCTATCTATTGTATCTGCTGTCTGAGGTGCATCTCTCCTTGTCTCCTAGGTAACTCACTACATAGTCTGCCTCCGAAGGGTCCTGGTCTCTATAGCAACGCTGCTGGTCCACAGGGTTTCCTGTCATTGTCCGGACGACACAAAAACCTCCTTAACAATGTTGCGCCATTTCCCACGCAACAAAAAGCCCCTGCTCTCCAGACCAGTCCCAACAAGCCACAGCTGTCAATCACCAACGACAACGGCAAGACTCGCCTTCCCGGGGTAGCCATCCCGGCGTCAAAGCCTCGAGCCCTGTGGAAGAAAAGCGTGGAGACACTGAAGACCCAGCCTACTGCCGTTTCTCCAGGCCATGGCCCAAGCCCCACCCCAGCATCTGGACCTGGACCTCCACAAATGAAGAGCCAGCGATACCTTCCTGAAGAGCCGCCGCACTCTGACATCTCAGAGTGCTCCAGCCGGCCACCATCACACAAAGATTCTGACTCCATGGTGGCGAGGGGTGGATTTAAACCGATCAATCAGCTGAGAAAGAGGGGTGGAGGAGCAGCAGCAGGAGGAGTAGGAGGGGGAAGTGGCGGCGGAGGATCAAAGATTTACTCCATTGACTCAGACCAGGCCAGCCTCCAGTCTGCTCCTCCGTACCAGCGGGACAGCCAAGGGGGAGGTGATGACCACAGTTACCCCCCTGACCTGTTTCCACCTGACAGCACATACTCACACACTCACACACACTCCCACCAGGCGGACGCGCCCATTTTGCAGCTGAGTGCCAGCCTGCTGCACCACAGTCACAGTGCTGAGGCTGACCTACACTCCCTGAAGGACAAGAAATACAGCACCTACACACACAGCAGGTATCACATTCATTAGGAAATACACATTAATTCATTGTTTTAAGTGATGCTGTTGTGTTTTGTTTTTATTTATTTATTTGGAGTAATCAGTGTCATCCTCTCTCCCTCCAGTGTGAAGGAGAAGGCTGCAGGCTCATTCGATGCCCCAGTTGCGGGTTTGGGGACACAGAGCGTCAGGCCCGGTCACTGTCGCTCCTGCCTGACCAAGCTGAGTGGTTACTCTGGCCTTTACACCGTCCGCTCACCGCAGGCTCGCTGTGATGCCTGCGCCCACCTGGGGAACCTGTACGACATCAGCGAAGACCACCTGCACTCACACTACTCCCACACACACACTCACCCACACAGCGGGGACATGTTTACACACTACCTTCCCCAGAGCGAGCTGGGCCTGGTGGGAGAAGGGGACGGGTTAGTCAGCCACTTCGAGCCCTCCCCTTCCTCCCCGTCTAATCTCCCCACCTCCCCGTCCACACAGCACCTCCAGCTGAGTCGCCAGCCATCCTATGAGAACGTGCTTCCGGACGGCGTTCCCGAGCGGCAGTCGCAGTCGCACAGCCACCTGCGAGGCCTGAGTCTGCCTGACAGAGATAGGGAGAGGGAGCTGACCCTGGACGAGGGGGCTTATGCTAACGTTCTCACAATGCGCTCTGATCGTCCATTCAGCAGCCGCAGCCCCCCCTCTCCATCACCTTCCCACCACCACAGCCTGGACGCCCCAATGCCTCTCCCCCGGCGCTCAAAGAGTCTCTTCCCCGATCGCCCCTCACACAACCCTTTCCTCCAGTCAGCTCCTGGCACGACACAACGAGACCCCGCCTCCCAGGCTGTCACACGTATGCCGCAGAGAAGTTCTGCCCACGAGCTCTATAAGCAGCGAATGCCGCTGTCGCTTACCCTCGGTAACCATGGCAGCCATCAATTCAACCAGCATGGCGGCCATGTCGACCAACAGGTGTTCTACCCTCAGCAGGAGCCCCCTGTGGTGGCCTACATGGTCCCACCTGCTGCCTCTCAGCCAATGAGCTATGTGACAGCGCCGCGAGCCTCGAGCGCAGGCAGCAACCGGCCCCGGCTGTACCGCCGCATGCCCAGTATCGAGTCTGACGTCTGAGAGTCACACACACACACACACACACACACACACTCTCACTGAAACACGCACGCATGCAAGAAAGAGGTGTGTGTGACCGGACCAGCCAGCTCTGATTCTAAGCACATATACAGAAACACACTCAGACACACACACACAGATGGGCTTCAGGAAGGTCTGCCCTGGACTAAAAGGTTAATGGTGATGCTGAATAAATAAATTATTATCACACCCTCTATACGGCAGGGTTGGGGCCACAGGGACACCTGGAGGTACAATACAAGATGAAGAGTGTGTGTGAGTGTCAGTGTGTGTACTAGCCTCAAGCTGTGGGCATCGAGGCACAAATTGACAAATATGTCTGACAAGAGAGATCGAATTCCTGGCAGAATAAGAGAGACACTGTACTTGGAGTCTAACCACGACAGTGGGATCTGATAGAAGATACAGAGGGGTGTTTGGAAGATGAGCCGACCTGTTCTGCCCTCTCACCAGCCTCTTGGAGATGAAGGGGACATGGAAAAAAAAATCCTGTTATGAGAAAACACACACACATTTCACCTAAATACAGCTCCCCCTCTCCAGGACTCTCCTGTTGCACTATGATTTCTACAGTCAACCCGTATGTTGTCTGAGCCTCCAAACTGCACTGCCAGCATGGCTTAAAGAGTAGTAAACTACACTAGAGTAATCCTTGACTTGAATAGAAATTACTATCTATGTAATAGACAAGACTGGGACGCAGGTCTGACACGTGTATCAGCTGCTGCCCGCAGATGTACAAACACTTGAACACACACACACTGTGTCTGTTTTTAGGGGGAAGTAAAAACTACTACGACTGTTTGTTATTGTTGATGTCAGTTAATTGAACATTCCAAAAAGTGGACCAAACATGGCCGCCCGTAAAAGCCTCTCAGGATGAGAGTGTGTGTTCTAGTGTTTCTAGATCTAGAGACATACAGTATAGCTTCCTTGCTTCCTCTCTTAGCTAGCCTTCAGGTCATACTGCATGCTTCCTACTGCCCTGTGTTACAGTTAAACTCCTATACAGGGTCATATATGCACACACACACACACACACAGACACACACACATACGCAGTAGTTTAGGATAGTAGTTTAGGGTGAGTGTGTGTTGAGGTTACGAGATAGCCTCTCTTTGTGCACTTTGTAGATTTTATACCCTGCCACCTACACACGACGTTTGACCAAAAACACTTTTATACAAAAAAAAAATATGAATATTCTCGATCATTCGCTGGATAGATGTTTTCTTTCCTCTTATTTTTCTTTGACATTGGGTTTTAGAGCGCCGTTAATTTACAGCCCTGTCAGTTTCCATTGTGAGGTTAGAAGTTTTGCAGTGATAGATATTGGCTGCAGCATCATGCAGTAACACCAACTTTTTTTTAAAAACTTTGCTCACCCCTCCTTTTAGCCAGTTTTCGACTTGTTTTTGTTTATTCTCTCTATTACTCCTTTGTGTTTTTGCTCCTTCCTTCCCTCCCTGCTCCCTTATTAGAGTAGATTGAATATCAGAAGAATAAAGTTCAGTCGTGGTGTTTAACAACTCAATATATTGGAAATCACTTAATATCAGTAATCGTAAAGAGTTCATCAAATTCAACATCGGCTCTCGTAGGATACAGTACTATTTTCTAAGAATTTTCTATGTTGTCTATGAACAAAGGAAGTTGAGGCCCGTTTTAATGTATCTGTAGTGAATTAAGAGATCACTGTTGCAGATTTACTCATCAAATTAATACTCCTGGCGAGAATAGCTGGTACTTCTGAGGCTCTCTGTTGACGAGAACACAGCGCTGTGTTTCAGCAGAGAGTCACGTGGCAAAGCAGAGAGTTTGCAAAGTGACTCGCTACAGAGGCAACACTCACTCACTCACATACACACACACACACACACACACACTCGACAAGCTGGTAATGTGTGTATGAGTGTTCTAGAAATCCATAATCTACTGAGTAAGGGCATTGATTTTTGAGCACAAGGATTTTGATGGAAAAGGGACTTGATATCCCATTAGCTGAGCGTCTATCTCTATTCTCTTTCTTTCTCTGTTACACACAAACACACACACACACACACATATATAAATATATAAATATATATATTGGTTGCAAAGAATGCAAGACAGTTTGAAACAAAAAATCACACCTTTGAAAGGTGAACGTTGCCCCTCTTTGTTAATCTTAAAAGGTTTGGTGTGTGAGTTATATGCACAATATCAGGTTGCAATATTATACTTATGTACAGAGATTGATTTTGTTTTAAATGTTAGACACTGATTTCATTTGTTTGATTTGAATGATATTAAGTGTTGAATTCATTTCAATATCAAGCGTGGCTTTTTATTCTGCTTCTTTAAAAAAAAAAAAAAAAAAAAGACTGGCATGTTTTTAGATTCTTGTGTGAAACCGATTTTTTTTTTTCTTTTCTTCTGGTGTGTTGGTTGGGACCTCACTGTACAGTCCTCACTGCTGGGTTAACAAACACTCACCTGGTGAGAGACCAGCTCCACATAGCTGCTCTCTCATCTGAATCATACTCAATGAATAATGATAGTCCAGCCTGTGTGGTTACGAACCCCGTCCCACCCACATAGTTCTCTTCCACTACGAGTCTATGTTGTTTCGTGTGTGTGTGTGTGTGTGTGTGTGGCCATGCAAGCGTTTATATAAGACAGAGGATGGTATGTGTATTGAAAGTTGTTTGTGGTTTGCGTGTGTGTGTGCGTGCGTGTGTGTGTGTACTTTTCTGTACTCTCTTCCCTTCATCCCACACATAACATTTGACCCGACTCTTACTCATATAATACAAATACAGCTACACACACACACACACATGTTGCATCTGTACCGTTGTGGTGAAGAGAGCATGTCAAATGAGTTTTGTATGTCCACCATCACACAGATTTTTACAACAACCTTTTGTTTTATTTTGGATTTTTTAACTTGCATGACGTGCTCGTGTTTCTGGTGGTACCTATTTCGCTGCAACACCTGAGTTCTCCCTGAGTTGACCTACTGGGCTACATGTGCTGACGTTGTGCACCATGTGTGACTGGAGCACTGGACCCCCCCTCCCACACACCCAGGCGCCTGTGATGTCACCAAAATGGCACCCGGCTGGCCCCAGCACAACGCCAGCAGCCACCAAGGAACGTGTGTAAAATGTCCCCAGACTCAACACACATACGTAAAGTGCTGGGTGGAAGGTGTGTGTTGGCGTGTAGTCCTGCAGGTCTCCCTGCTGTGTATCTCACCTGTGTATAAGTTCAGGGGTTTCTAAGCTACTAGTTGTGTTGTAAATACTACCTTGTCACTCAGTACCTCTGTACAATCTGTAAATAAGTAAAGGTTACATTTTTCTACTTCTCTGGGTCTTGTTGTTTAATCTTCTTTTTATCTATCTGTCGATCTCAATCTATTTATCTCTATATCTTTATCTATTTTTATATATCTCTGTATATCTCTATTTCTATATCTATCTATCTCTATATCTATATCTATTTTATGATCTCTGTCTGTATATATTTCTATATCTAGCTCCATGTCTCTTTATATCTATATCTATATCTGTCTGTCTATCTCTGTATATCTCTATCTATTTCTATATATCTATCTGTATCTATTTCTATCTATCTATGTCTATCTCTATTTCTATATCTATTTCTATATCTGTATCTATTTCTGTATCTATTTCTATATCTATATCGATCCATCTATATCTGTTTCTATCTCTCTATCTCTATCTCTCTCTATCTCTGTATCTATCTATCTCTATCTTCCACCTCTGCAGTTTGCTGACTACTTAGAGAAAAGGCTTTTTTGGGATTCTGCTGCACTCTCTGCCCTACTCGCCGTAGTCTTTCATAATGTACCCTTAAGAGTGAGTGTGTGTTTGTGTAGATATGTGTGTGTGTGTGTGTGTGTGTGTGTGTGTGTGTGTGTGTAGATCAGTGTTCTGCTAAAAAGCTTTATTTTTATATTTCTGTCTCCCTCAGGAGACGGACGCTCTAATCTGGGCTGAAGTGGGACAGGAGAGGGGAGCAGAGAGGAGCACACACACTAAGAAACACATACAAACATACACACACTTATGTATGCTGCAAATCAGCACACACAGAGGCTGGAAGATCTGTCACAAGCCATAGACCAGCTGCAGCCAGAAAGGAAGAAGGAGAACAAAGATACAAGGAGGTCCCGCTGCAGCCGTCCAGACTTTCTTTGAAATGTCTTGCGTGGAAAACATCACAAAACACACAAAGTGAGCGTCTCCACAGGCCTTTACTTCTGTTTGTGCGTACAAGAGTGTATGATGATGTGCATGTGTGTGTGTGTTGCTTCCTCTTAGAAAGGGTGTGAGGTCCACAGCAGCCTAATTCTTCCTGACGTGATCCATATGCTCATATCTAATGGACGGAGCAACAACACACACTCAGCCTCTTATTTAATTAATAGAATTGAGCCGCCCCACATGTCAGACTGTGATGTAATTACTGTAACACACAGGAGCAGAATACATGTTCCTTGTACCCCTGCAGGATACGCACAGCACATAACACACTCATATATACATGTGCATATGCCCCCTGATACACAGTCTGCACACACACACACACACACATCAGATTGGGCCGCATATAGACACACTGTAGGGGTGTGAGATGAAGCAGATAAATGAGGATAATTAATTTCCTGGATTAAGAACGTCTCCATCTGAGCAACCCGCGGCTGGAGAGGAGTCAGAAGAAAAACAAGACACATAAATCAGAGAAAAGAAGAGAGGATGATGGAGGACGGTGAGGGTGATAGCACTGACTTTGACGGGCCCGCTGTAGGCTGTTGGCTCTTCCCAAGACTCCAAACATCCTCATTAACCAGCAGTCAGCCTACACACTTAACACGTGTGTGTGTGTGTGTGTGTGTGTGTACGTGTACACACTTGCGTTCTTAAACTGTTGTGGTTGTATGTGTTGTGTGAGAGAGCAAGATAGATAGAAGGGAGAGAGAGCGTGTCAGCCTACACACTAAACAAACCCATGAAAATTCATAAGGACCTGGCGACGCCTACTCACAAATACTAAAAATACTGGAGTGAGTTGAGCCTAGTCAGAGGAGAGGAAAGGGGAGGAAGAAGAGAGAGAGAGAGAGAGGAGATGAATAGAGAGGAATGAGAGAGCAGCAGCAGAGGAGGGAGAGAAGACAAGATAGGTGTAACATGAACCAGGGGAGAGTAGAGCAGAAAGGGAAAAGAAATAATAGTTACATCAACTGCATCCAACTTGGAACATCTATTCTCAGCCTCCAGCGGTCAGCTCTCACTGTGTGTGTGTGTGTGTGTGTGTGTGCGCTCATACTGATTTGATGGGGATTGACAGCATTTTACAGTCAAAGTCATTCGTCCACCAGGGTGGGCGGGACGGACAGTTTTTAATTTTGCCTTCAGGACTGTTATATAGTCAAAAAATATTTTTTGTTGTGGTTCTTCTGAATCGGGGAGAAATGGCTCCTTTCACAGCTCTGACGGTGGACTTTCTGAAACACTGACAGATGATGTTTGATTGACACTACAGCCTTATACACAATCTATCTATCTATCTGTACCATAATACATAATAATGAGCTTTTAAATTGCAATTCATTGATGACTCATTTACTTTTAACAGCAGATTTGAAGGCTTCGTGTCCAGATGTTCTGCAACTGCCCACCTAATGAATTAGTGCTGGATAAAAAAAAACAAGCTTCACAGGTGGATTCAGTCTGCAGACCCCCATTGCATTTCATATCCCCCTCTCTACCCGCGTTTGCTGTCTCTTTGCACTTTAAACTGTCAAATAAATGTGCCAAAAATAATCTGAAAAAACACCGTTTGCTGGAGACAGTAGGCTTAAGTTATCCTGGAGGTGGATAAACAACAAATCTATATATATATATTTATGTTTTTCTACAAGTACCACAAGGCAACTACAATCATTTTTTAAAATAATAAATAAAAGTGATGAACCTACAGGAAATTATCACTGAGTCTGCAGCTCCCCTCTGAGCTTTATAGCAGGTTTCAGCTCATTCTTTCTGTCTGGCTGCAACTTTACTGTTTTGGTTCACTCTTAGTGCTCTCACAGTCGTTTTCAGTCGCAGCAGGCAGCTGTTTTTCAGAGACTCAAACAGACGCAGTTAGCTGGTGAACATAGTGGAGCAGCTAGAAAGAGAGTGACTTACATTCACCAGGTGGGAAGAAACATGACTCCAAATGAATGATAATGTTGCGCCGTAACTGCTGGATGAGTAAAAACGTTATACTTTTACAAGGTGTCATGTTCACAACCTGTTTTTACTGTCGCCAAGTTGCCAAAAAATCTGTTAATACAGGTTTAAATTAGTTGGGGGTTTTTTTAATAATAAAGGGGAACAAGCTGTAAACACAACATTGCCATTATAGTGAACAAACATGCAAACTGTTTCCTATTTAAACATCCAGCAGACACAGAATACCATTAACATTCAAGTGGAGGCATGTTTCTGTCCACCCAACAAATATGAATCCAATATTCACTCTATTTCAGCTTTGCTTTTATTCTATAACACATCCTGAGGGAAATATCTGGCTCTTTAGCTGCTAAATGCTCCACTGTGATCACCAGCTAGTGACTCACTGCGTCTGCAGTTTGTTGCTGAGCAGGTAGTGTACAGAGGGGGGGTTTTAGAGCTTTTTGTCTGAAAACAGCTGCCTGCTGCGGCAAAGTGGGCTGAAAAACCGAAACAATCAGCTGAAAGAAGCAAAAACGCTCCAGTAAAGCTGAGAGGAACTGCTGAGTCAGGTGATAAGTCACTTTACAGTCATCCGATCCAATGACTAAAATATTACAAACATTTATAAGGGCCTGATGGCTTATTAAAGAGGTGAAGTTAGAAGTTTCTTTCTGGGGTTGTACGCTGTTAAACTGGCAGTTTATTTGTCACCAGGAGAACTATAAGCAGTTTTATAACGTCTAGAGCTGAGAAAATGACCCTGATGATGTTGCAGACTTGGGTTTTATAATTCAGGTTTCACAGAAAGTCTGGATAAAACACTGAGGGTGTGATGTTTTGAAGACATTGGCTTTGGCTCTAATTAAAACAAACTACTGAGTTGCATTATGGAAATTGTCAGACTCGGCAGTTTTGCAACTGTGCATCGGTTTTGACCATCCTCGTTTAAAATCTGCCTCATCCTCCTACTTTATATAAGTGCAGTATGAGGATAAATGGCTGCTTTCCCAGCTCTGACGGTGGACTTTCTGTGGGCTTTAGTCGACGCTGACAGCTGATGTTTTGATTGACACCACAGTCTCTGTCAGTCAGCTCAGTTTGAGCAACAAAAGCAACATGGCTTCCCTGGTAGAAAGCTATAAATCTCAAATAAGAGCACATTGGGAAAATGTCATGCGTGACTGATGACAACTAGTCCACGCTTCACGTCCTCCTCCGCCTCTTCCTCCTCGCTCGCTCACACACACACGTAAATAGTTCTGTCAGGCTATGCTTATGCTAATAGCTGTATGCTAAGCAGGGTACTTCCAGGTGCAGAAATAGACGCAGAGCATTTAGAGTAAAATTAACTTTAATAACATGGCTAATCACACCATTAATGTTACATCCAGCCTGACGCACACATACACAATGTGTGGCTTTGTTGATTTTCTAATAGAGGCTTTCCACCTGACTGCTGCTTGGCGAGGGATGCTCAGAGGCAGGAACAAGGAGTTGGACAAACTCTGCTCAGCGTGCATCTATAGCCTCCATCTCTCTACGTGTGAAAGATGTGTATATGTGAGAGCAGCAGCTCTCAGACTTCATGTCGTTTTGTTTGTTTTATTTTGTCTCGTCTATAAATGATGAAGCTCCAGGCGGGAGAGAAAGAGGCACTCAGCCCTCCCCGGGGGGAAAGCGCTCGCCGCTGGGCATCGTCCCCTCAGCATCACCCACATCCCCCAACCATAACGCCCCATGACACACACAAACGACGACAGCTTGTGCACGTATGCAGCTAAAATGAAGGAAAACCATGTTCTGACATTCTGGGGACAAGGAGGCTTTGTTGTATTCTGCATTTTTGTTTATTATTTATTGATACTATTGAATTTGTCACCCATAAAAAAGTGAAAGATGGCATTGATTTTAAATGTTGTTTTTTTTACTTATTACGTCCTAGAAACGGTCATTCATCAGAGCACTAACTATAAATTACCAGAAGTTTCTCCTGTGAATCCTGTTTACAGCATCGGCGACCTTGTGGTGATCAGCATGACCGAGCGACAGAAACGTTTAGTGTTCTTGTCATCTGCTTGTAAAATCAAAGCTTTGGGAATAATTTGCAGCCCAGAGAAAATAAATCTCCACGTGGCTTCACATTTACAGCAGCAAGAAGACGTAAATAAGTTTACATTTTGATTGTCTAAATCAAACATAAATAAGAATAAATAATCTTAAAGTCATAAAAGACCTTTTTCAGTGTGCAGAGATGACTTATGTTTTTATGTTGTATTTATGATGATTTATAAGTCACATGACTAATTGGTTGTAAACAAGATACCAACCTGGTGAGTGGATATAAAGTATGACGCGTCTCGCTTGACTTTGTGTGCTTTCCTACATGTCAAACACGTCTTTCAGTTGAGTGACTCGACCTTTCAGTAACTGAGGCCATAAATTATCAATCTGTAACAACAGAGATGTTTAAAGACGGAGTCATCCGTGCAGGTACAGTGAACCCTGCTGCTTTTAAACAGAACTGACTGACTTTTTATCACATAGAAATGAAAAACACGCTACGAGGAGAATGAATCCATGTACAAACTTGTATTGAATTATGTTCTTACTAGGAGCAAAAAGCCAAACTGGAGACTTGACAGGAGGCACAGAGCTCAAAGTATTTCTTCTTTCTTAAGAGGAAACTCACCACTGGGCCTGATACATGCTCCCTACTGGCTCTGGATTTCAGCTTTAATCCCTCCAAATGTGGCAATAGAACAATGCACATCATTTTAATTCTTCATCCACTTTTCTTTTTTCCCCTCCAGTCTTTGTTGCAGCTAATACATTGAAATAAATGTATTTTTTTCAGTTTAACGCTGCTGCAGACGTCAGAAATAAGTCAACTCATTTGATTTTTTTGACTTCATTTGGCTTCGCCGAGGACAGAACGGAGGGTATAAAGCTGCGTCGCTGTCCGCGGTGCTGATTGTAGAGCTGTCAGCAGTGCGGGAGCTGTCCAAGGTATTTGAAGAGTTTCATGCTGACAGTAATGTCTGCTGCCGGTGGGAAGCACTCAGCCTGTGTCAGATCTTTCTTACTTAATCACCGAGACATTATTTGCATCTGTCTGCTGGGACATGCAAACTGTGCGAGCTCCGTTTCTTGCTGAGTTGTGGATCATGTTTTGCTGACAAAAAAAACCAACAAAACAAACAATTACAACATGACCTTTTCTGTGCCGTTCATAAAACGTATTACTTTTGGCACAAGTACAGTTTTTGGTGTTTGTGCCACTGCTGCTAGTATGAAGCCTCTCTCTCTCTCTCTCTCTCTCTCTCTCTCTCTCTGTCCTTGGGTGCTTGACAGTGAGGCAATAGATGAGATGGTAGAGCAGGTTCATCAGTCTAAGGTTGGCGGTTCAATCCCTGAATCCTGCTGTCTACATGTCAAAAAGAAAACCTGAGCATCATGCTCACAATGTACATACGTATGTATAGGAAACAAGACTGAGAATCTGTGAGGCTTTGAGCTAAATGCTAACGATGGCAATGCTAACATGCTGATATTTAGCTTTTTACCTTTTGCTTTTAAAAACAGCCGCAGCCAACAGAATCCAGTGACTGGATGTTCATATTGTCCAGATCATCATTGATTTACCGACGTTGGGAGTGGGAAGTGGGTTTAATTCAGAGCTCCTGTTGATTATTGGTTACCAGGAGTTCACTACAAGCATGAGGAAGCTGGTGACATGTGAGTTATAAGACCACCCGGAGGAGTTGATTAGGTTTTCAGGAGGAGTGAGGACGAATTGAAACCCGGGGCAGCTTCACAGATCAGTCAATGCAAATCAAAGGACTCAGAAACTAGAGGCTATAAAATGAGCTGAGCACTTTATCACATGTGATCATGCTATTGACATCTGCTGTTTAAACAGCTGGAACTATTCCCAGTCAACCACCCCACCCACCCACCCCCACGCCCCGAGGCTGCAGTCGCTGAACAGCACATTAACAGAGTCTTTAGCCGTCAGCGTGTCAACTAGGAAACAATGTTTTCACCAAAACAAAAACAAAAAAAAGTCCATGTTTTCAAGCTTAAAATGGCTTAATTATCACTGGGAAAATAAACAGATTAAACAAGGTACATTTCAAGTGGTTCATCAGTCGCTCCAATCAACTAATAGACAAAACAGATACTTCGCCTCAGCTCCGTCATTGCTCCTGTGACAGACAAAAAAAACGCTCATCTTTTTTTTTTCCTTCCTGGACTGAAGAGGAAGAGCAGAACATTAAGAAGATGAAATAAAATGTTTACTCCATTTCCAACACAAACAAATCTTTCACTGGAAAATGTCAGAAAAAAAAAGGGTTGGCATTTCTCAACGTCCTTTTCTCTGAACACTTGTCATCATCTGGAAATGATTCTGGTGTTGTAAAGCACAAGCTGCAGGCAGTAATAAAGGAAAATGGTTTGACTGCTTGCAAGGGGCCAGATCATTTGTTTATGTTACGGATAAATCATCAAATACTGCAAAATATCTGACCTTTATAAGTGTTTTGGGATTTTTATATATATATTACATTGATATGTTATCCTGAAAATTTGACATTGGACATAACTTATTATTATTTTCACTGGTCTGCAGCTTGTGCCTGTTGCCTGTGTCTGCAGGTAATAAACTGGGGTCAGGACAGCATAGCACCCTGCACCAAACCCAGGAGAGGACACCAGTGATTGATAAGAGAAAAAAGTAATCAGCGCTAGTCTTTCTGGTCTTCTCTGCCCTCTGATGGCGCTGATCTAATCTTCTCATGGACCTCGCAGGTGATACCGGTCACTGACACTTAAACTCAAGACAAGATCTTTGTATTTCCATCTGTCTTCCATGACTAGCACACAGTTCAACAGCTGGCACCGACTCTTCTGCTTTTTTTTTTTTTATTCACCAGGGACGATGCAGATAAACATATTTTGTTTATTGTATTATGTAGAAGCTGACATTTCGAACAAGACAAAGAGAAATCCTACTACTGTTGTTGTTTGTTTATGGAGCCTCTGAAGGTCAGCCGAGACGCGGAAACGATTCGACGATCAAACAATCACAGATTATCCCTTAAATCAATATAAATAAAAGGCTGAAATAATCAATTGTAACATCACATTTAAATTTCCAACACGTTACTTTTCTTTCAGTTTAGTTTGTTCTTTCTCTCCACACATCTGTCAGTCAATCACGCAACTTCTGCCTCTTAAAGTCTGTCACTCACTCTGTCTCTCACTTCTCTACGGCCTTGGTGTGTAACAATACCCACAATGCACTGTCCCACAAAGGCTCCCTGCCCACGGCAATAGGAAGAGCCAGCTGAACTCTGGAGGCCTCATCTGTGTGTGTGTGTGTCAGAAGCGGTGAGAGGACGCGCTGCTATCTCCTGTCAGCGTATTTCTCTTATCGAGAGTTGTTCAGCTGCAAACACACACACACAGAGACACAGACAAATGCACAGCGCATGCAGACAGCCATGCATGAAACATAGTTTGCATTAAATACTTGATGAGGTGTGTGAGGCTGTCAGGCGTCGTTCTGCAGCTCGGTGAGAATAGTTGTCGCATCAAATGAACAATTTTGTCTTGTGTAATGTCTCCTGAGCCACAGTGTGGAGATTCATCCTGAAAAATAAATTCCCAACAACCAGCCTACACTGTGCTGTACAACATTCATATGACTACTAAATGCTACGCAGGCCTCATTCGTACTGTATAAAATATGAACACACGGCCAACGGCCTTCCTTACATTAGTTCAGCCTTACTGTAAATAGCTTTAATGTTTAACTCGTCTTATTCCTCACTGACTGTCTCACATTTGTATATTGGCTCATTTCAACTCGTCTGAGTTGATGTGAAATATTGCATTATTTTATACAAACTTTTATATTAAAAAAATCATCCTGATATTTGGCGTCTTTGGAAACTCTGACTGGAATTTGAAATAAATATTCTGCGGGTTTGGACACTTTTTGGCTTAATGTCATAAAGCCTTAAAACGAGGGACAAGACTCAGTTTGGTGAAGGTTTTAGTCCCTGTTAAGAAACATAATTGTTATATCTCCAAACTCTGAACTGAACTCGGTACAAAGCACATTTTTAATATGCTTCTCCCTGTGGCTCAAACGTTTTGCAATTTCATTTGAAATTGAAAGAATTGGTTTCTCTCTATGAATTCAAATCGTTGCAGCAGAAGCTGTATGTGGTCGGTTCTGGTTGCTGATGTTTTAGAGGGTTTTTGACTCTAAACCTCTGAGTCTTTTATTGTTTTATTTTTTAGTTTATGTTCATTTTAAGGACATAGCATGAGCCAATACAGGAAACCACATACAAATCAAAACTAAACACTGTGTTCAATAAAAATACCATAAACCACTTAACAATACTATAACTACACATCAATCTTATTTATGTATTATATATGCAGTATATATGTTGTATAAAGACAAATATAAAGTACGAATTAATGCCACGTGTCCCTAAATGAGTCTTTAAAGTATCATGAAACTTTATTGTAAGATGCACATGGAGCTGCACAACAAACGATTTACAACCAATAAAAACTGTTTCAATTTGAGTTCCCGGTAGACGCACCTTTTACATGATTTGTGTTTTAATTTTTAAATTGCATTTCTGTTTATTTTGTGTTTTATTTGTTAAAGTATTCGTCTGTAACTCTTTGTTATCGCTGCCTATGTTTGCCAGAACACACTTTTTTTTTTTCTTAAATAAAGGTAAAACACGCGGAGGCCTTGTGGCTTTGGGCTTTAGACACCAACTGTGAACCTCAGCGTCCCCGTTTTGAATCCTGCTGGGGATCTTTGTTACGTCTCTTTCTCTCTTGTTTCCTGTCATCTCTTCACTGTTGCTAAAATGACATGAAATGAGACAGAAGGTTTGATATTTTGCATGAATTTAAACCCGTTTTACTCGGCTTCGCTTCACTTCCTGTTTGATTTGACTCAATGAACAGAAAATAACATAACAATCGTAACTTATAATAACTGCATGTTTTGCTTTGAGCTCACCCTGTATATGAACACACATATAGATAGACACACACACACACACACACACAAACCTACATTTGAGCTCTACAGGAATAGACACACTGCACAAGTTACACACACACGTACACAGATATCACAAGTCTCTAGAGCTGCACCTTCAGGCCAGATTAGTTTGAGTGACTCAGAGGCAACTCTCCTGCTGTGTAATTGAACACTACTACTGTACCCTCTCTCTTCACACACTTAAAGACACACACACACACACACGTATACATGCATTGTGATTACTGTGTTAAATCCTACACTGTGACGAATTTTAGAAAGAAGAAAGAAGAAAGAGATAAAAGTATGAGAAAGAGAAGTGATGATGGAATATTAAAGTGAGGAGAGAATAGTGGAGAGGAGCACACGAGAGCACAGAGAGATGTAAGACAGAGGGCTGAGAAAGAGAGAATAAAGCAGGGGAGTCTTCTCTTTCCTTAAATACTCCTGCTGAGATGCTGCTCCGCTGATCAAACAGCAAGAGAAAAGAGGTGAGGGGGCGCACGTAGGAGGAGGAGAGAGAAAGAAAGAGATAGAAAAGCTGCCGAACAGAGAGGAAGAAAAGACGATCGGGAAACAAGCAGGATAGTGAATGGTGGCAACCATCAAATTAGAATTGTAAGAAGTGTGACGGACAAAGATTTGACTTCTACAAGGTATTAGTGCCCCTCGGCTGTCCAGGTTTTTTTTTTTTAATCTGTCAGGTTTCATTTCATCACAGAGAAGTCAGTCACATACCTGTAAGAGCAGCAGAAACACTGACATCAGCCCACTGCCACTCTGCTGACGTCAGTGACAGTGACGACCGCCATCTTAGAGATCTACAGCAGGGAGACACTGTTTAATAGTGATGCACCTGCATAAAGTGTACCCACACTGTGTGTATCTGTGTGTGTGTGTGTGTGTGTGTGTGTTGTTTGTGTGCATATGACAGCTCTTAAAAAAAAAAAAGCCCAACGTCGTGTGTACCCCAGTTGACTCAGCGTCAGCACGTCCACACGCCCACACATCGATACACAGACTGGCCTGAAGTTCAGCCTTTAACTCCAGCTGACAGTCAGAAAACACACTCGTCTCACTCTGAAAGCAAACATTAGATCATATCACTGTGAAAACACACACATATATATATATATATATATTTGGTATTTTGTCACGAAAGCAGATTTCTGTCCAGAATAAGGATAGCAGAGGAGAGAAAACCTTCAAGATAAGCCGGTGGTTGTGAAGCACAGGTATCATTTTAAAACATGTTTAGTATTTTACAGTTGTTGTCAGTAAATAATGCATTAATAAATTAATGACTCAGCACGGATCATACTTCTTTTTCTTTGCACAGTTCGCACAGCGACAGTCTATGTGAACTAAACTGTGAATCATTTTTGTTTTGGTGACCAGATCTATTAAAATTCATGAACACTAACTCACCAAATGTCGCTGCAGACAATTTTCCATCTCTGTTTTTCAAAACAATTCAACAGTTTTTATCACTTACATTTTTATTGTTTTTCTTCAATTTTGTTCACAAAATGAACAAAAGTCCAATTCAAGGTTAGCTTTTAGCAGGAACGGCCCAGTCCAGGTTTTACACTACCGTAGTTTGTTTCCAGTTAGCTGTACCGAGGGTGGCTCTTGAACGCACCATGTTCTGTTTTTTTATTGCTTTCCAGGAGATGACAGGAGACCAACTCTGCAGAACCTGAACTGCTAATCTCCTGCAACCATCAGGGGCTTGTGGTGGAGCACACAGTCCTGTCAGATATGGAGTGAAGTGATGGAGATGTGATGCCAGGATCAATGTCAGTGCACTTTATTTAACTCTGTCTACAATACCGTCAATGTCAGACAACCAGTAGAAGTTTGTCAATCTTTATATAGTCTGTCAATCTGGTCGAACCCTGTGTTGTTACTCTGCAGATCCACAGTAGTCTCTTGACTTGAACGCTTCAGTGTGCCGTACGCTCAGTCACCATTGTGTTGCCTCAATCGGCGATAGATGGACTTAACAGACATGTATTTAAATTAAAATCTTTAAATGCAAAAACCAAACATCACAAATGTGTGTGTGTGTGTGTGTGTGTGTGTGTTTGTGTGTGTGTGTGTGTGTGTGTGGTCCATTATGGTTAAGGTTAGGATAGGTCTCCAGGAAATGAATGTAAGTCAATGTAATGTCCCCTGAAGAGATGGAAATCCAACGTGAGTGTGTGTGTGTGTGTGTAATAAGAGTCCATTCACAAATCTGAAGACTGTAGATTCAACTCAGTCAGTCGTGTGTGTGTGTGTGTGTGTGTGTGTCCTCACTTGGACTTGAACCATTTTGAAGTACTACTGAAGGCTCATTTGACCTAACAGACTAATTCATGTACCAGTCACACGTGTGAATTAGTGATTTGAAAATAGATTTTAATGTGCTAAGTATGAAGTCAACACGCTCCTTCATTAGCATGGACCCTCATGAATTCACATGTCATGCATTTATTCATACATTAATTCACGCTGAGTCTTGCACTTATTAATGCATGAATAGCGGATACGTCACATACAGTGGTATTAAAGTGTTGCCCTACTTTATGCACCATTTCTATTAGTGTGTGAATGTCAAGTAGCAGTTGTCCTTTTTCACTGAGCACGTCTTTCAAGGATAGACGTGCTTTGAGGTTAGAAACTTGAGCCTTAAATAAGGAGATTATCACTATAATACTGTATTGTGATACTAACTTATGCATACTGAATTTATAATTTAAGCAGCAGCGCAGCGCAGCACACACACACACACACACACACGTATTTAACCATTAGAGTCTCACTGAGTAATTAAAGGTGGACTCCCATCGACATCATACGGCTTGATCTGAAAGTTTTTCAGCCAAGTTATTATTACATCTAAGCAAAATATTTCATAACAAGATTCTTCAATTTGTTGTATAAACCGTTCAACTGTATATTGAATTATTGTGAATCAAAGCCGTATAACTACAGCCAAGAGATATTTGAGAAACTCTCATTATGTGGCTGTAAAATGAAATCTCCCACTCTTCCACTTTCAAGACATTTCTCCTGCTACAAGAAACTTTGTCTGTAAACTTCCTCTAACTTCCTCTAACTTCCTCCTCGGGGGATTCCCGGGCTTAGAGTTGATGATATACCGGCAGAGTAAACACAAAGCTTACTCTCCTGACGGCTCGTAGCAGTGACCCTGGACCCAAACACTCCTGCAGCACCTTGAACAGGATACCTCTGGGAAAACGGGGATAAGCTGTTTCTAAATCCACAAAACACATTTACACCGGATTAACACGTTCCCTTGACTCTTGTGTTATCTGTGTGAGGAAAACGTGTCGGTCCACTGCTTGGTGCCCAGAACTGATTCTACACGGTAGCTCTTGAGTCCGAAGTTCAACAGTTGGTTGTAGTCTTTGTTTACAGCTTTAACAGGGATGCTGAAGGCCAGGATGTGTTCAGGTCTGGAAGAGGTGAAAAGATCCTTTCAGGTGCAGGCAAGACCACTTTTTAAGAATAAAACAGTCACATTTGCTTTCTGCAGGTATTATCCACATGTGCACAGGTCTGTTTTCTCCACCTCTGTCTATGTTCAACTTTTTCTCTTTTTTTTTTACCAGGACTGACTTGTAAGCTGGAGCTAGTTTGAACTAATTCATATACAGTTAACTAGTTTAGTCCAGTGGTTCCCAACCTAAGGGTCGGGCCCCTCCAAAGGGTCACCAGATAAATTTGAGAGGTCATGAGATGATTAATAGGAGAGGAAAGAAGAAAAAAACAAACCTCTTTTCAGTTTTTGAATAATTTTTTTTCTGTAATTTTAAACATTTATTGAAATGAAACCATGTGAGAAGTTTAGAGGGAAAAATGGAGCTGTTAACAACTCATAGACATCTGAAATGTGACCCCAACTACAGGCTAATCTACTGGTTTACTTTTTACAATGTGTTGTACTTAAAACCTGTTATTGTAAATAATGTAGTGGAGTTGAAAGTCCAATATTTCCCTCCGAAATGTAGTGAAGTTGAAGTATAAGGTAGCATAAAATGGATATACTCAAATAAAGTACAGTACTTCACAGTACAATACTACATATTAATATTTTAACTTTACCTTTTGTGCCAGACCACAACTATTGTTCCTAAAATGTACTCAACAATATATTTTAAAGGGCAGGTCTGTATTTTTCATGTTTGTCTCAATACATTTGTTGCTGTAATCATAGAAGAAACAAACCGCATGTGACTCCAGTGCAAAAAAAAAAAAATCATTGTCAAGTTAATCCAAAGCTGATATGAGGCTTCAGCAAGCTGAGAAATCAAGTGAGTATCTTCCTACCTTATATGCCTTTTAGTGCAGAAATTCCCTTTTTGTGCTGCTACAGTACCTCTCCATCGCAGCTCAGCAGGGAAACACAAAGAGAGAATTGATTTGGCAAACCGCGACTGCCGAAGCCTCATATTAACTCTGGCTGAACTTTACATTACAGTTTTACATGTTACAAGGACTGAAGTCTCCAAGCTTCTACATTGGCTGCATTAGACTGGGATGTTCACTGCCAGTATGCAGAGGAGGAATAGTAACCATAGTGTACATATAGACATGCAGGTATTGTATGGAGATAGACTTGAAAAATTCAACAGTATGTCAGGATGAATCTCATCCACCCCTGCACCCTGTCAGAGATGTAATTGTATATGGAGACAAGGAGACTTGTCACCACTAATTTATCATATAAATCATTTATCCCCCTCAATTAACTCTGTAGAGCGTCCATGACAGTCTCACTTCTCATCAAATGTATGCGGAGCAGACAGAGGAGACGGAGACTCTGCAGTCCGCGTGTTTCGTCATGTTTTAACTCTTTTGACAAACAAAAGGTCGGTAAGTAAATCAGTCAGTCCCAGTCGATAGCTGCCGTTTGAATGCTAGCTATCGTTTTTCAGTAGATGTCAGCCGGGAAGCAGCATGGTTAGTTGAGATGATATAGTTTAGAGCTGCAACAATTAGTTGAATTAGCTGCCGTTATTAAATTCATCAGCGACTACTGTGATAATCGATAATCGATCACTTGGAGTCTTTCTTAAAAACAACAACAACAGAAAAATCTGATTCCAGTTTCTCAAATGTGAATATTTTCTTTAGTCGTTTAGTCTTCTACGATAGTAAACTAAATATCTTTGGGTGTTTTTTTGTTTGTTTTGTCTTTGAGAAAAAATACGAAATGCTCCTTTTTGCCTCAGTTAGCATGTTGAAGGTTTGATTGATTGATTGATTGACATTAGCTGTTATTACAGAAACAAACTGCTGTAGTTCAGTCAGAGCAGTGATCAAACCAGCATCTAACCGGACAAAAGGGACATTTTCAGGTATGTTAACATGCTGTTTAATGTGCTGAGCAGCTAATTAGCTAAGCTAAGCTAAGCAGCTAACTAGCAAACTGACGTTTACGGAGCACCTTTCCACCGTGAACGCCTGTTTGTGGTTCAGCAAGCTCAGGTCAAAACGTGTGTTTGTACGTTAGATAAGAAGACTTCAACAGGAAAGCTAATGTGGGTCATTGTTCAGAGATTTTACATTAATTAAAATAAAAAGAAACCATAAAAAAACAAAGAATTTAAGACCTAAATTTCTTTTCGGTTTCTGAGCAGATATGTTTGCTGTATTATCAGACAAACAAATCCATTGTCTCCGCCATTTCTGAAAACGTCACGACTTTCGGAAAATTTCCACTTCCGAAGTCAATGCGAACTTTCACGCTCAAATGTTAATTTAGTTTAGCCAGAACATAAAGGTATAATATACATTTCTACTCACCTTGTATTAGAGTAACAGCAGAAATCTGGGTGACAGATATCTGACAGCAAAGATAAATAAAACCTAAACCTCAGTAATAATCAGCTGCTCTGTTCGGTATGTTAACTACCAGACATATGTTATATTATACAGCATATTACACACATGAACAGTAACCCATTAAGAGAACAGTGCTCTCTTTGGTGTATGTAAGATGTATAATCAGTGGTTTGAACAGTTCCCAGTGGATGCCTTCCCAAAGCTGAAATGCCCTTTCCACTAACAAGCGTTCTCACTGACCTTCATTAAGGAAAAGGACTTAGTCCCGATTGAATCTTGAAGAACTACCTCTCAAATTAAATGTCTAGCTGGTTCAGGAGTTCGTAAACCTTCTGACAGTAATCTCGCTCCAGATCCACACAACCAGGTCAATGACTTTCTCTTCCCGAATCACCAAAAGGACTTTTCTGTAATTCTGTGAAGCTTCCTGACATGTAATTTGGACAGTCTCTAAGATCCTCCTGACCCCGTCCTTCTCAGCTTTCACCTTTCTATTGAATTCAGGCTCCCATCTTGAACAGACACGAGAGACCTCCTGCTTTCTTTACCTGGACAGGTTGCTTGATTACATGTCCACCAGCAGATTGTTCAGTTTCTGCAATTAAAGCTGTAGTTATTTATTTAGGTTTTTTTTGTCCTCTTGGGGGCAGTAGTTCACGCTGAGAACAAAACGTTGACATAGTATCACCATGTAAAGTTGATATAATGAACATGTTAGCATCTACATCCATAAGAAACAGAGTAACATTAGCATACAGCTAGCCTAGAATCAGAGACAGACTTTGGGGATCCCCAATAGCTGCAGCACCACTATTTACGCCCCCTACGCATCTGTAATAACATTGTTGACTTCTAGCGCCATCATCAGGTAAAAATTTCAACTTGACATTCATGTCATACGCTGCTGTGCTTGTGTTTACTTACTGTGTGTTTATTGCTAATTAGCTTATGTTAGCATGTTAAAAGCATAGCATAGCATAGCATTTAGCTCAAAGCACTGTTGTGACCAAGTAAAGCCGCTAAGAACCGTTAGCATGGCGGTACTCTCTCTCTCCTTCGTAGCGTGTTAAATTACTCAGAAAGATTAATCCATTATCACATTTCATCCATTAATTTACTTTCTGTCTAATTATGACTAATTAAAAACGCTCTCTCATCAAACCCTTGATTCGGACAAGGAAAGACACCCTCCAAAAAACCTTGCTAGCGGGGAAAAAAGAAAGTTGGTTGCTAGCCTCATCTAAACATCTACAAGGCCTTGACCTCCAAAAGGACAAAGCACAAGGTGACATTTGGGCTGAAAACATTTTTTTTTGCAGGCTCTCGTTTTAAGGTAATGGTGAAGGGATGCCGGGGCGAGGGCCTGAATTTGAGCAACCGACCCACAGAGGTAGTGTACCGGTCGGGGCACAGTCGAAGGCTAATGGCTCACCAGGGTCACACCAGGTAAAGCCTACTGAAAAATTCAAAATGTACCAAAACGAAATAACACTTCAAGCACAGAATATTGTAAAAATGGAGCGGTGCTGAGAGGACAAGAGGGACTGTGAGTGTGTGAGGGCAAGTGTGTAGGTGTGTATGAGTGAGTGAGCACATAGAGGAGCTGATCCTATCAGACTCTTGTCAGGTCCTGTTGAGTTTTTCAATATAAACCTGTGAGCACAGAGACTTACGCTGCACTTACACTTTCACTTTTTCCCCTCTGCACTTCCCCACTATACGTCTCGCTCACACACAGTCTGTGTCAGTCTCTTCCTGTTTTCCACTCTTTCTACGTTTCCCCTTTTCTAACATCATTAGTCTCTCCATGTCTCTCCTTTTTTTTCTCCCAGGAGCTCAGTGAGGATTTAGGCCTCCTCTCCTCCTAGACTCACCTACATCCTTTCATCCTTTTCCCTCCTCTCATCCTCCTCCTCACTCCCCTCTCCCTCCTTTTCTTCTCCCCCCCCTCCCTTGCTTAACCTGCTTCCTGAGCCCAAAAAATAAACCCACACATACACACACACACACAGAATCGAGCCCAAACCCATCTGCAGCCAGCGGCACAACATCTAATCCTTATGCTTGGGGAGGAGGGGGACATTGCAATCATTCCTGCTCTCTTTCTGCCCCACCATTCATTTTTCTTCTCTCTTCTGTACTTCAATCATTTTCTCCATCCTTTATGCGTGCCCAGCATCCCACTGGTAGGTGTTGCTTTTGAGGACGCGCTGAAACGATTTCCTCTTTTCAATCTTTCTTGTTGAATCCAGTGGTTGTCACTCATGTGCTGCTGCAAAAAAACACGCAGACAGACGTTTACTCCAACGACACACAAGGCAATTTCACTCCTCACAACACCTTCTAATAAAAAGTGAAATAAGCCGGTGTAGAATTTTGTTAGAAAAACCAGCCTGTATATGCAAACTGAACGCCACTGGTGTTGCAGTGGATGCCTGGCGATGTTGTCCCTGCTGCGCTGGATGCTGCTGCCGCCCTGTGGCCACCAGCTGGAACCACAGTCCCTCTTCTATATTGACCATTTGATTTTTTGAGTTGCATCACAACCCCCCTCTCACACACAAACACACACATACACACAGCATCACCACCAGCACCTATCTACCCCCCTCCCACACCCCATCTACCCCCACCCCCCAACCCCACCCCCACTGCCACAACCCCTCCTCCCTGGGTTGGATAAATATTGCTGGAAGATATATAACGTGTTGCTATGGTGATCAGCTTGTGGGTTTTCTTTTTTTTTTTTTCATGGCGTTTGTGGAAGACAGGGACATGCTGGTGCACAGGGAGCTCTGAAGATCTAGCGTGTGTGTGTGTGTGTGTGTGTGTGTGTGTGTGTGTGTGTGCATGTGTGCAAGTATGTTTCTGCTTGAGAGAGATACAGGGGAAGGAGAGGGGAGGAGTTTGGGGGGCTCCTTTTTGGAGAGGAGGAACATTCACAAAAACATAGCAGACCCAAAAATAGGAGACAATCCCTCAGACCTCGTATTCTCATGCACGCCGTGCGCCGCTCACCTATCGTAGCCTCTGTGCACAAAACTAAGAGCCCTGACTAGGCAGCCGTCTCTGGGGAGTGTTTAACCTCTCTTCCTCCTCTTCTCCTCCTTCTTCATCTCCTCCACCTCTCTATCTCCCACCACCACCCCTACTCTCCGGCTGCTCTATCTCTCTGGGGACACATTCTCAGTCTGCCTGATTGGCTTCTGTTTATGTGCATGTGCTAATGTGTTAATGTGTTTGTGTGTATGTGAGTGTATAAGCATGCTGTCCTCTATCAATTAGAGCAAGCTGGTGTAGCAATTATCATCACCCATTGTGTTCACGTTGTGTACGTCGACGCACACCCGTACATGCACATGAGGGATAAATAGTGCATCATTGATCGCCAGCTGTCTGCCATTGAAAACTCCCTAATGGTCAAGCCCACATAAACACACAATTGCTATGACGGAAGGGACATGTGTGTGTGTGTGTGTGTCTGTGTGTGTGCGTGTAATGGTTTACAACACATGCCACTAATTCTCTTTCAGACCAGACAGCATCCTAGGAGACACCAATACATGTGTGTGTTCACGAGTGTGTGTGAGCTGATATCAGCGGAGCCCAGATGGCCATCTTCGAGGGGTTTTCTGGAACATTCAGACACTTGTTGCTTCTTGTCATGTCTCTTTCTCTCTGTCCCTCTCTCTCTCTTTCTCGCTCTCTCTCACACACACACACACATGCACACAGTGCTTCTTTTGAAGTGTGAAACAGCTTGCGGTCAGCTCTGCTCCTCTTCTATGGTTCCATCAAATAGCAGCCTTTAGAGCCTTCAGATACATGATGAAACAAAAACAACCGTGCAGTGTTAGCAAAGGAAAGACAGAACAGATATTTTCTCTGCCGTCAACGCACTTCTTTATCCTCCTCTGCAGCGATGGACCATCAAACACTTTGGCTTTGTTTTTGGACGAACCCAAAAAGTCTCAGGTCAAGTGTATTCTGATGATCTGGTATCGTTTCTCCAGTACATCAAAGACTGTGGCACCTCCTTTATCACTATCTTTAATTCTGGTGGTTTTCTGCCTCGGTGAAGATATAGACAGCAGTGTTTTTGTCAAGAGTTGTTGGAAATGTGCCGACACTGAGGTCAAACTGGCTGTCAGATCAGAGAAACACATGGAGCCAAATACCTACCAGCACTTACGCTATAAAGACGAGGCAACACCGTTTTTTGGCTTATTTTAAGAATCGATTTCCATCAAAGACTATAAAACTAGAGAGATTTTACTAAGGCTTATACGTATAACAAGGCTGTATTTTTTTATCTGAATTAAGATCCATTTCTACATGAATGTATTCATAAAGATAAGACAATCTTGTTGAATTTTGGAGAATTTCTAAATCAAAATTTTAAGTTTATATATTTTATTTCCACTGATAATTATCCGGTTTTCATTGTGAAAAAAACAAAAACAAACTCTAACCACCGTTACAAGAAAACAGTATGCAATATCATAAAATAAATAAATAAGTAGGAGGAAAACACATGGCTTTTCATTCCAGCTGATTTCATAAATTCTAAAAACAAAAATTTTTTTCATTATTTAAAAATAAATTAATAATAATAATAATAATAAGCCATGTCACTCCAGGTCTGTCTTAATGGCATACATTTTTACAGTGTTACAAGAGGCCACGGCCTCTGAGTGCAAGACTACCTCCAATTACTCATCAGTTGTGTAACTACAACTGTATACTAATCCACTGAGTTCCCTCAAATGACCCGTGAAATGCTGCAATTCAAATAATTTGTGTTTATGCTTTCTGTTTCTCAGCATTTCTCCCTCTAGTATGAGTATTCATTGTATGATGATTTTGATTTCCCCTTTGGACAACCACACCACGTGTAAACAACGTGTAAGAAAAAAAAAAGATCTTTGAAAACGACTGTTAATCTGGATTTACAGACAAGGGAAGAAAACATTCATTGAGCAAATGAGATTATCCTGTTTTTTGTTTTTTAACAAAATGAGCTTTCAACAAGCAAACATAAAAACTATCATACATACAACATAAAGCATAATTTACATCATAAATATAGAGTGTTATCTGCAAAATTTGTGTTTACATGTTCAACAGTTTTTGTCCATCTATTACTGAGTCAATGTGAGCACCGGGAAACCTGGAAAACAGACAGCAGTCGCCCCCGTGTGTTGGAAAAGTTGTACTGCATAATATTCTGGTGGCTTGTCGACAACCTGCTTTTACGCTGCTGTAGAGGTTACAGAAAGAGATATAGAGACATATGAAGTCACCACGTTCCCCTTCCTGCACATCCTTTTTTATTGGATTCTTGGCAACTGATGATATATAGATTATCTAAAATTTCAAGTTCCGTCGAGGAAATAAAGGATCATTAAGGAAACTAAAAATAAGCAAGGCGTGCGTTAACTGGGCAGACACTGTCACAGATAATAGAAAGAAAAGATAAAGAGTTTAATGGGTTCATTGCTCTCTATCCTTCCTTTTTTAAAAACAGGCCCTCAGCGATCCAAAAATAACAGTTTCGACAGTGAAGATTAACCTACATTGAAATAAGATCTCGGCAAGCAGGTGACACAAAGCGTTGAAAACCCAAGACAACTTATTTAAATGCTTGTATTATCTTTAATGTCAGAGTCGTTATAATACATGGACATCCCGATGAATTTTTGCACTTCTTTTTTACAATATGTACCACATATAACAGCACCTACATGATTATTTACACACATTACACAAGATTGTATCACAAAGCAGTGCGACATTAACAGAACAAGTGTCCCTGTGCCTTGTTGAACCATCGCACCTAAAGTCCATGACTTGGCTGAAGACAACATCAACAGCCATTGGTCCGTACTATTTGCTAGGTTCACAGACAACCCGCCTTTTCTAGGTTTAAAGCTGTAATCACAAGTGTGAAAGTGTTTTAAGTGTGAGCACTCTTTCTTTCTTAACCCTCATAGACAAAAGCTTGACACCGCACTTTAAGTTTTTTTTATTAAAAAGGGGCCTAATGTAAACATGGAGTAGCTAAAATGCAAGCTGTGAACTAGTATTGAGTCAGTCTGAGTATTTTGATGCTGACAGGGTAATAGTGTACATTTGGATTATCTGTAAACATGAAAATACATTTGAGTAACAGTGCGACTAGAAAATTGCAATTAATAATGTAGAATGAGAGTATTTGAACAAAGGAAACTTTGCTGTGAATGTATTTCAATTTTCTATCTAAAAAATGATAGTCATGATTATCTGCATATATTTGGACTGAACTGCTTTGTGATAAAACCCTGGTTTGGGCTGCAAAGAGAAACTAAAGAGAAAAAAATAATAAGATGGATTTATGCAAAACATGAAATTATTCTGTCAAGTGGGTGCTGAATTTGCCAGAACCCTGCATCCACAGGCACACACACATTCACTCATTCACCGTTGCACAACAACCAGAGATACTGTAGCAGCTTTCTCAAAAGGCAAAGACAAGTACAACACAGTAAGTGGCAGTTCTGCTGTCAGATACGCAAACACACAGAGCAGCAGCAGAATGAGATACACACACACACTGCCAAGCATTTTGAGCCACAGCAGGGAGGCAGTTTAGCCTTCTGTGGGGCCCCAAGTTTCAGTCCAGTCTGGTTTGGCCAGCACTCCGTGGAGGAGGAAGTACGCTTAAGGAATGAGGGGAGGACTGCGAGTTGTAGGCAACAGCCCGGTTCTTATCGTGTGTGAAGCACAAAAGGAGCTCCAACAAAATAAACAATGTCTGAATGTAACATTCAACAATTTAAGGATCTGAAGTGAGATGTGTGCTCAGTATCAGATTAGATCTACTGAGGGCAACAAAACAAACAAAAGATGATTTCTACAGAAGAACAGAACTCTGCTATGGAGAAGAAGTGAGAGACAACAAGGAGGGGGGTAAACAAAAAATACAGAAGGGGAGCAATATGTGGGTTGGTAATAGATAAGTTTTTCTTTATTTGTAGCATTGCAACTAAGATGAAAAAGAGGAAGATTTCAATGGTTGGCCAAGGTATCAGTCCACATCAGCTGTCCAGTCGGCCACCAAGGAGAGGACAGAGGAGGGATTAGTGGTGTAGGAAAAGTTCAGAGCATCCTGTTACGTTTATGAGTGGGGGAGTCTGTGATGACGTCACTACAGGGGGCAGGGCCTCGTTTACGATTGGCAGTGGAATCCAAATGGAGCGCCATCTCCTCTGCTATGAAAGTGTTGAGGTCCACATCATGAAGACCATTTCTACGGCGACTGAGGGACTGAGCCGGGTGAGTTGGTGAACCAGGAGGACCAGAGCGGACAGAAATGCTTGCCATGGCACCACTAAGACCTGGTAGGGGAAAACAAAACAACATGAAACCACTAAACACTGCATGGATAAAAGCTTTTCATCCTAATGTAACAGCTTCCCATTACCCAACATGGCATTTCTACTAACCATGCAATGCTATGGCCTCTCTGAAGGGCTGCAGGTCAGTCTCCACAGAACTGTCCGTCTCTGGGGGTGATGGTCGGCTTGCAGACACCATAGCAACTCTGGTTGGTGCCCGAGCTGTCCGCGGGGGTGGAACTTTGCCACATAGGAAGCTAATGAGGTCTTCTCGTCTTATAGTTCTTCTGCGTTTTTTCACCCAGGCAATGACCTCCTTATTCCTGCGCTGGTAGCCCCTCTGGATCCCCAGGTCATAGCTCCGCTGATGGGCTTCCATACTCTCTGGTGACACAGGAGGGCAAAAAAATATATATTTTTAGTACATCTATACACCAGGATCACAGTTTATCTACACCAATTTATTGACATACAATACTTCCTGGACGATATACAAAAGTACTTCACAAACGGTGAGCTATAAGTAAGTTTCTTACCTTTGTACAAGTTAGTGACAGCTGTGGCTGCATTCTGGAAGGGCACCCAGAGAGAGAGACCTTGTTGTTGACATACTCTATCTGTGGGAAAAAAAATAAAAACGTTTGTACAGAGGCACAAGAAAGTCCAAGCAGTCACAAACTAGCTGTTAAAATACAACTTCACTTGTGTCTACAAGCAAACTCTAATCCAGTGTCTGCCCCAAGACTCCCTATGTATAAATTATACCACATTGTTCATAAGATTAACAATATAAATGTGTAATGTGATATTATAAATCATAGTATGCTGGGTGGAGAGGAGTCATTAACCATTTCATCTAAAATAATTACTATGCTTGGGATGATGAGTGTTAATGCAGAGCAGAAATGTTAAATAGATCCAGTATGAAGGTTGTATGGGGTACTTATACCTTAGTCAGCATATCTACCTATAGTTGATGGGGGAGGGGTCGACATACTCAGTTTTGAGAGGCAGGTGGGGTACCAGCACAGAAACTAAGCAATGTACTGCTGTGGACAGGGCCAACAACAAAAACATACAACATAAGATAATCAATATCAGTTTAAGTATGCTGTCAGATAGCGCTCTCTGCATATGTGTATAAAAATGTAATGCCAAAGGAAGGGGTTGTTTGACAAAAAGGCAACACTGAAAGTATTTAAAACACAAAACTGATATTGATTTTTAGGTGGTTTATTGCTGGTCCCGTCCACAGCAGTACACTGCTGAGTTTCTGTGTCCACACTCCTGTCTGGGAGTCCTGTGCCGACTACAGTTTACAATTAATACACTATGATACCTCACACAATCCCACCACAGCATGAATAAACAAGTTCTTACAGAGTTGCTCTGTCTTTTGACAACTTCAGTGCACATCTTTGCATCTAATGTGGAGAGGCTGTCCACGGGGTCTCCTCTGAAATCATCAGCTGGTGTTAAATTTCATGAAAATAATATTGTATGGCAACATAGAAGTAGACAGATGTTGCCAAGCAGAGTTTCCAGGCTGTGTGTTGTATGACTGTACATAAGTGGTTGCACAGTAACAGCAGCTTTAAAGTCAAATAAGACGTGTATGACAACTGGTGAACAAGTCTAACGTGGATATTCATAACACTCACTGTAAAGAGCAAACGACTTTATCAGCTTAAAACAGAGACTTTTAAGATGAGTCAGTTTCCCGTTTTCTGTGTGTCGACAGCAGAAGCTGACGGGGACTCGAACCAAGCAACACAAAGCCAGTGTCAAGTCGTAAAGTAATAGTTTAACAGTTCACATCCAGCAGGGTATGAACAGACTTCAATAAGTAAACATTTACGTTATTCCTTTTTCGCCATTTTGTTCTTGATACCATCATCGACAATGCAATCAGCAGCAAAGGTCTACTGGGTTATGCGTCCACATAAAAATAAACAAAAAACGTATTTGTGTCGTGAACCTAAAGCACATCCATCAACATCGTTGCGACAATTACCGTTTGACCGACAACAAATGTTGTTTTCAGTCGGGCAAACTCCTCCCTGAGTATCGCCATTTTGACGAGCTATGTAGCTGTTAACGGGTGAACAAAAACATTTACAATGTAAGCCATGTTGCGTCATGTCCAAAATAAATAAGAATAAAGTCACAGTAAAAAAAAAAAAAAGTTAAACAACGTTTAGATATCATCTTAGCTCGGCTGCTTCTCAGCCCGTTTCGCTCCGGACGGTCTGTAACAGCTGGGGCCACCGCTCGCCACATTCAGCCCGGTTGCCCCGACACTCTGACACAGTGACCGGCAGTTAACGACGGCTAGCGTTAGCAGCTTTCTGCCAGTTAGCATATGGAGTATGATCGAGGTGTCCACCGAAAAACAGCAGAATCTCTGATATTATACATAATTTAAAAAGAATACACGCCACACAATACGACCATGGACACAAAAAACATGTCTCATCATGCCGCAGAGAGGCAGTGGGCTTTAGCTAACGTTACCACCGTTAGCCTAGCCGGTGCCCTTTGTGTCGGATCACAGCTAGCAGGATTAGCTCTCATTAGCTGTGACAGTTAGCTTAACCCGAACTTCGTTATCTTGGGTACAAACCTTTGTAGAGCTGCGCTACCGCCGTGGCTGAGTTTTGAAACAGGTGCCATAGTTTCTGTTGGCTTTGTTCCGTCTCCTCCTCGTTTGGGTCATTCTGTTCAGCCTCGGCTAAGCACTGCCGTTCCCATTTCGAGAACCAGTGCTCGGGGCCGTGCTCCTGGATCTCCGCTTCTCTCTCCTCCTTCCTCTCCTCCATAGCTAACGTTAGGCGCTAGCTACTAGCTTATAAGCTAACCTTCTCGTGAAAAAATATAGGACTGCTTGTTTCCGTGGGTACTTAAAGGTCTTTCTTTAGTATTGTATTGTAGAAATACGTTACACACCTCAAACAACAAGCTATACAAAACAAAACAATTGTTAGAGTCGCATTGTGACGCCCAGTGTAAAAGACACCAAACTAAGGAACGCGATGACAACACCTTAGAATTAATGGAACTAGCTCCTCCCAGTTCCCCACTCTACTGAAACCTGATTGGCTGTAGCGATGTTTCTCTGCGGTTCTCGGTGCCTAATACGAAGCCTGATTGGACAGTGGCAAAAAAAAAGAGAAAAGGTCAGAGGAAAAACAACGTTGGACTCGCCATGTAGTCTTTAATGTCTGCCGTGCAGCATTCAGTCCGGCAGGAGGCAGTCGGGATGTTTTTTTCTTTCTTTTTTATTTTTTTATTTTTATGGAAATGTAGATGGTCTCCTACATCAGTGGTTTCCAGCCTTAGGTGTCCACATACAGAACTTTATTTGTTCACCTACTTGTGTATTTTATATTATATATTAGTTATATTAGTAGTAGTTGTAGTAGTAGTATGATCCTCATCATCAGAAGGAGTTCCTGTCCCTTTTTCCTGTCCCCATTTGTACCTACATACTAATAAACATGTATTGACAATGGATGTATGGATAAACATGGTCATCTGTTATCATCTGCTATTATCAAGCAGCTTGCATCTTGGGTGCAGCTGAGACTTTGCGGGGAAAGTTCAATGTCACACTATCTTTTTTGTGAACAGCTATGTGTCCTCAGGAGTGAGTGAGTCCAAAGATCAGATGAGTTTATAACAGAAACATACTGATCTCTCTCTCAGTCTCTGTCTCTGTCTCTGTCAGACTACACACATCTCTGTGTGGTCTCTGTGATTGTACCTCTCCATTTCTGAAACCTGCTGTTAACACCGCTGTGATCAAATATGTCTAAGGGGGAGCCGGTTGTTTGTGGTGTTGAGGAGTATTTCCAGGAACGAGGGCCAACAGTCACATTCAACAACTTGAACTACTGTGTTCAAGAGAGGAAGTTCTGTTGCAGGAAAGGTCTTGAAAAATACATCCTCAAAGATGTAAGGTAAGACATCACACTCAACACGTCTGTGTGTTCATGTACATAGGGCTACTATTATATCTAGTTATCATCAGCGTTATCATCTGGCACTGACTGCATGATAACATGCCAGAGCTACCTGTAGGACACCCACAGCACCTCTTCCACTGATTTTTCCTGTTTTTACACACACACTGTATGCACTATGGCTACTATGCTGTAACATCTGACAGTAAGTAAGTTATGAGATCAAATTTTCTTCATTTTTGTGGCCATTTCACCAAACGTATATATTATTATATACATTTTAAATAATTTTGAAGCAATCAGATCCTAAGCCGGCTATTATCATCACAGCTTTGGGCCAGAGCCATCCAAGCAACATACATGAATCAAAGCTTAAATTATGTCTGAAAGGCGCAGCATTTTCTGACATTTAGTTTAATTTTCTGATGCTATTTTTCTCAATGTTTTTAAAATAGGACAATATAGATTTTTTTAGGAATTATATAAACATCCACTCATGTACAGTTAATTAAATTATTAATTAACGATATAATAATTAATTATTATATAGTTATTAAAATATGAATGCCTCCATGTTTTCAGAAAATACAATACTGTCAAAAGTTAATTTTTAAATGCAACTTGTGAATTTAAGTCTTTAAAGCAGAAAAATGTAAATGTTAATGATGTTTTTAAAGCTAAAATATGTCAACGTTATTGGAGTTTCATCTATATAATATTATTATTCAAATAAGTTCTATGTAAATAAATTGACTTGACGTGTCTGATTGGTTGTTGCAGTGGCATCATGAGACCAGGGATGAATGCTATCATGGGTGCCACGGGAAGTGGCAAAACATCGTAAGAAGCATGTTTACATATTGTGGATGTACAGACTCTATAACATAACCGTGGCCACATACATATTAGATTCTCCTTTTCTCTGCCAGGCTTCTGGATGTAATCGCAGGAAGAAAAGACCCTGCTGGACTTCGACAAGGACAGGTTTTGGTGGATGGCAAAGTCGTGACCTCTGACCTCAGGCTCAGCTCTGCTTATGTGGTTCAGGTACACAAATCCTTTACAGTACTGTTCTCATTCTGTGACATTACATACACTGGATCCTTCTGACTAGTTTGTGTCTACATCATCATTTGTGTTTCCAGGATGATATCCTGATGGGCACGCTGACTGTGAGGGAGAACCTTCTGTTCAGCGCCAACCTGCGTCTCAACCCTAAGCATCACTCGTCCACAGACAAACACGGCAGGGTAGATGCCATCATACAAGAGCTGGGCCTAACAGACTGCGCAGACACTAAGGTACACTGCTGCATACACAGTCAAATACTGCATAATATACTGTAGTAAGTTACATATCACCCACTATACCGCAGTGATGGAGAGAATATCCTACCCAAGCTTAACAGCTTAAGATGCTTAAGGTGATGCTACTAAAATAAAAGTCTATTAGATCAAAGATCGTGTGTGTGTGTGTGTGTGTGTGTGTGTGTGTGTGTGTGTGTGTGCAGATAGGGACGGAGTTTCTGCGTGGCGTATCAGGAGGTGAAAGGAAGAGGTGCAGCATCGGGATGGAGCTCATCACTTCTCCTTCTCTGCTGTTTCTGGATGAACCGACCACCGGACTGGATTCCAACACTGCAAACTGTATCATCAGTCTGCTGCACAAGTAAAAACAATATAATTACAAATTTAATCTCACAATCAACACATACATAAAATCCTAAAAAAATCATGATTACTTCTGTGTTTCCTGTAACTATGTGCACTTAAACAAATATCCAAATGTCTGTCCAGACTCTCCAGAAATGGTAAGACTGTGATCTTCTCCATCCACCAGCCACGCTACTCCATCTTCAGACAGTTTGACCACCTGACTCTGATGCATAAAGGAGAGGTGGTGTACGCAGGGGCAGCAGGCTACACACTCGAATACTTCACAGACCTTGGTACAGTATGTGTGTGTCTGCTGTGCGTTTACTATGAAAGCTGTAGGGCTTTGATTGGGACTGTATTATCATGTTAAATAATGTATTGTCAGCCACAATTCAGCTGCAGGTTTCTATTTGATATATAATATTATGTATTAATATGTAATGAATATAAAACTGATGTCGAATAGATGGTATACCATGTCAGGATGTTGTTTGATTTTATTGATTTTATTGATTTTCATTATAACATTTCGTGGGCGTGATGTGTGTGCATGTGTGTGCCCGTGTTTTTGTACAGGCTATCAAATTGAGTCCTTCGACAACCCCGCTGATTTCTTCATGGACATCACAAATGGAGAAGCTAAATCCACATTAGAGTCACTCAATGCAGGTACACTTAGATAAAAATAAGAATACACAACTAGAGTAAATAGCACCGACAACCCACGTAAAACTCGGTTAAATTTGGTTGGATTTCATTTATTTTTTTTGCATGTTTCAGATCATCAAACATATTTTAAATATAAAACAAAGAAGATAACACAAGTAAACACGTAGCTGATGTAAGCATGTAGCTGATTTCTTATAGAACCTGCTACTTGTTGAAATACTACTACGGTTGTGTAAAGCGATGTTTTAATATTCCCAGACATTTCACCTACAAATGCTGAAACCAGTGCGTTAGTGAGAAATGTTAATGAGTGTTATAAAAGGGCGTTTTATCATATTTTCTGTCCTTTATCTACAACACTTTACATATGTACACTGTACAGATTGTAAAGCCCTCTGAGACAAATGCATTTTGTGATTTTGGGCTATATAAATAAAATTTGATTTGATTTGATTTGATTTGATTTGATGTGTTATGGATGTTCTCTCTTCCCACAGCTGAGTGTAAAAACCCACTGGCGGTCAAGTACTGCCAGTCCCAACTGTGCCAGAATATGCTTGAGGAATTGGACCATGTGAACCAGAGCGTTGCTGAAGGGGTCAAAGGTCAAGACGAGGCAGCTGACTATGTTACCTCTTTCTTCTACCAGGTCAGTCAAATCTAAAACTTAGGTCAGGATAAAACATGGTTTCTTACATTTAGAGATAGATAACTATTCAGCTGAGGGAATTAAAGTGATTTTTTTTTTATGATGTCATCATGATCTTGGCTGCCCGCTGAATGAACCCTGTTTATAGCTGCCATTATGTCCATGATAAAAGTTTTTCTTGTTTGTGTGTGAGACAGATGCGTGTTGTGTGTGGCAGGACAGTCCTGAACAGTCTGAGGAACCCTCAGACCTCTTACGCCCAGTTGGCTCTCAACATCTTTTTTGCTATTCTGGTGGGACTCATTTATTACCAAATGCCCCTAACACTGCCCGAGGCTTTACAGAACAGGTACAGTATGCATAACCTGCAGCAAAACAGGCGTCTCTATTTAACTCGGTGTATAAGATAATATCAATGATTGTCAATGATTGAGATAAGATGCCAGAATTAAAAGATGAGGCAACAACTTTTACAATACTGTTATACTCAAGTTTATGGGGATCAAACACAGGTCAGGGTGAGATTGGTTGATGTTTGCTGCATAAGTATCCATCAGTTGAATTGATAATCAGATAACGCTTTCTCCGTCTGTCTCTCCTTTCTTGACGACAGGAGTGGAGCGTTCTTCTTCCTTATCATCAACATGGTGTTTGGGAACCTCTCTGCTGTTGAACTCTTTATCAATGAAAGGGCGATCTTCATGTGAGTGAACGATAAAGGTTGTGTGTGTGTGTGTGTGTGTTCGTGTTGAGTTGCAGACGTGTACAAAAGGTGACGATTTTTTAGTTCCTAGACAGATCTTTAAAGGACTGATGTCTTTTTCTTATTTTCACCGAATTCAATGGAAATATTGAGCTCAACTCGTTGAGTCCGTGTTGTTGTTTGTTTGCAGTCATGAGAACTCCAGCGGCTACTATCGTACTTCAGTGTACTTCCTGTCCAAGATCTTTGCTGATCTCATCCCCAACCGCATCATTCCCATCTTTGTGTTTTCAGGCATTGCCTACTATATGATGGGTAATACACACACACACACACACACACACACACACCAAAAATACATGGTTAATATAGTCTTAATGTAGTCATACAGGTGCTGGTGGCTGCAGCTAGTCTGAAACTGTCTTACTTCATATCCATGAAATAACTATTGTACCTGATCTGGTGTAATTTAGGAGTCATGCAGAGATCTTCAAATCTCTGATGTTCATTTTCCAATTGACCTGGAGTATGAAAGTAGCAAATTATGTAATGAATAAGGAAGCTGGCCATAATTTTCTTTATAGACTTGGCTTCATCCTAAGGGGGTTCCAGTTATGTTAAGTAAAACCTAGATGACAGTTTGATACGTGTGCTGAATTTATGCTGATTGCTTTTCATCTGCAAGTTTCCATTTATTGGCGTGCTCAGGGATTGCCATTTATACACAGATGGGAGGCAAATTAGGATAGTTGATGGACGAACACCATTTCTAGTAAATATTCCATCATCGGATCATTTGAATCTGTCAAAAGTTGCATATGGTCCACACCATTTTCATACTTTTTCTGGTAATGTATTCAGAGTTTTCCTTTCATTTGTCACCTGTCTGTATGTCCACCACTCCTCCAGGGTTGAAGCCTGCCTTCGAGGCCTTCCTGTGTTTTGCTCTGACGATGTCTCTGGTCAGTCTGGCCGGAGTTAGCCTGGCCTTCCTCGTCTCCGCAAGTGTATCTTCATTTGCCATGGCTAATATCCTCATTGCGCTTCCTTTTGTCTTCATGATGGTGAGACACAAAAACACACACGACACATACTACTTCTTTTCCTAGTATATATTTCTCTCTTATTCCTTCTTTATCCTCTTGTTTTAGGTCTTTGGTGGCTATCTTGTCAATCTCAATTCCATGCTGAACTGGCTCTCCTGGCTGAAATGGATCAGTATCTTCAGATATGGATTGGATGTAAGATATGAAAAATGGGCAGAGCAAGATAAGGAGAGTTTATAGGTGTGAATTTGATCCATTTTTATCTGAAGTCGGGAATGTTGTTCAGTCCGATGTCTTTGTCTTTCTCAGGCTACATTCATCAACGAGATGACAGGACAGTTATTCTACAGCAACAACACCATGTGAGTGCCGAGTAATAACACAAACACAATAACCCACACGCATAAACACACTGAGCATCTCTTGTCTGTGCTGCAGTATCCCAGGAGAGCTGTTCCTGAAAAGCCAGGATATTGACTACTCTGTGTGGGGCTTCTGGCGAAACGAGGTGGCTCTGCTGGGAATCATGTTGGTCTGCATGTTCCTGTCATATGTACAGCTGCGTCGGATCAACCGCTGGAAATGATGCCAACCACCACCCCTGTGTCTTTTATCTTATTTATTTACCAGGTCTCAAATTAAAACACATAACATTTAGGGAGAAAAAAGATATATTATTTGCATGCAACAAAAGTTGTTTTTTTTTATGTGATTATTTAAATTTTGTACAATCAAAATATTTCAACATTATACATGGCATCGCTCTCTCGCTCACGTTCTAATTCACACACAAACACACGTGTTGT
The DNA here is from genome assembly GCA_036937835.1 of Pampus argenteus. Lineage (NCBI taxonomy): Eukaryota > Metazoa > Chordata > Actinopteri > Scombriformes > Stromateidae > Pampus > Pampus argenteus. Next base: position 21,402,804 of record CM072866.1, on the reverse strand, counting down.
AACATTTGACTCCCGGGTGGATAAGCTGTCACTAAGCACACTTGGTCTGTGCACGAGGGCATGTACAGCAACAGCCAATCCGATGTCTTACAAAGCTCCTTACAGCGAGAGGCAACATTAGCTGCACTAAAAAGATGAAAAAGAATCTGCATTTTTATGGGGAGTCTTTAAATGTTTACGTCTCAAGTCATTGCATAAAGCTATTCCTCGATGTCCCTCTTATTAATGCCATGCATAAACAGACATGTTAATATATTTTCATTATAATTTATATTTTGTTACAAAATATTATTCTGTCAAATTAATGTAACGTATAGATGTAAACTCATTGGATGCACAGAAGTCATAAAGCCTGATTTCAGAGCAATAAAAAAAATAAAACATGCATACATGACAGAAAAGCATTAAAATCAACCCCTTAGAAAACTTATTAACTAGCTGTAAGGTTTGGAAATTCATCATCATCATCATCATCAAGGCCTGACAGTATCATATATTCTGCATGATCTTGCTTCAGCCATATAATGTTTACACAGAGTGAAATATTCAAACCCAAGATTTTTATGGCTGCATTAAATGGAAATCAGCATAAATCTGTGAAACCTGTGTGTTTGAACGTTTATCTGTCCTTTGATTAACATGCATGCTTTCTAACATATGAAGTGTTTGTCATACATGTTTAACAGCAGTGAAGGGGACTATGCTGTAATGTAGAAAGATTACCCAGGTTTACATCCATCTGAAGAGAACAGAAGAGTCTTATTGATCCTGGGACTATACACAAGAGAGACGCTGAGGAACATCAACAGAAACTATCAGCACAAAAATGTCTACTTTAAAGTCCATGCCTCAAAAAATCAGCAAGTCTCATTTCACCTTTAGAAGCTTTTTATGCTGCTTTCACTCCTATTCAGGCTGTTTCCTACCGTCACAGGAGTGTTTTCCAACCCACGAAGCCACTCGGTACATTTCAGCACCACACGTTCATCCACACCATAGTACTCCTCTTCCTCATACTCCACATCATCATACTTGTATTGCTCGTTCAAAAGTGAGATTTTCACAATTGACGTTATGTCTCTCAGTTCAGCGTCACTGTAGTTTTTAGCAGCCACTCTGCTATTTGTAGCACTGTGTCTCTGTGTTGCTGGTTGATGCCTTTTATTGAGGTTTTCCCTTTTGCGTCTGGAATCTGCTCCACCTCCAGTATTCCTGGCAGCTGACCGTTGACGTTTCTCACTGTTTCTTCTCTGCAACAGCTGAACAACCTCAGGTGTGAGAGTCAGTGTGAAACAGGCCTCCTCCTTATGCACAGTCCCAGTTTTCACCTCTGTTTCACTCTTGATAGAGCTGTGGCTCACATGTTTGTGCTGCTGCGTGTTAGATAAAGACTCACCTGAGCTGGAGGCAGCCAAACTGTCTGAGTGTGTCTGTGATGAGGACAACGGGTGGTCCCTTTTCTTTGCATGCAGCTCTGCCCCTGATACTCCTTTGGTGGTTGGCAGATGACTCCTGGGTTGGCTCTTCTTCCCCAGCTGTTTGAGGTTCAAAGTCAGTCGCTGCTTCACCGAGCTGCCTTTGTCTTCTCTTGGGACCTTCGTCTTGGCTGCAGTAATCGTAGATGAAGTGTTGTGGATAGGTTTCTCCTTCCCAGTCAGTCCTGAGACAGAGCGTGCAATCGACACAGGTGGTATGAACGGCATTTTGGAAACGCACAGGATCAAGTAGGAGAGGAGTTCAGTTTTGCGGTTGAAGTGCTGGAAGAGAAAAGAAAAGGGCACGAGGGAAGAAACCAGTTTACTGCAGGCGACGAGAGACTCTGATGCATCTTCGGCCATGCAGGTGTCAGCAGACAGTTAGTGTGGAGCTGCCGGCATCCACCTGTATTTGAATAGTTGACATCCCGAAGGTGTCTTATACCTGAGCGGCAGAAGGGTGTGGCATGGCACGCTTTAAAGGGCGTGTATTACCTCAGAGGAAAGGAAATAACGGGTTTTCTTGCATCTCACATGCTCATTACTCTCGAGGCTCAAAGATCTAAAAAAAAACCTACACTTCTAATCCGCTGGTGTCGTCAGTGAGGACACGTTTACTACACGGTGCGAGCAAACATGCAGACTTAATCCACATGAGCTGTATTAATGACTAGAGAGAAAGTAAGGTGGCAATCTACGCCTGAGTGATGAACAAACACTAGTAAAAGCTAATTTAGTTTATAGCTGGTAGGCATGTAGTGCAAACATCCGATGTGTTTTTGTTTAAGCTTACCATTTGTTCCTGGAGTGTGCTCGTCAAAAAGACAGAAGACATGTTGAAACATTTATTTGATATGCTTTTGTTACAAAACATGGTTAAAATAGTTTAAAACCCTGGAACTGACATGTCTCTACTTTATATTATACATTCAGACGTATTAAATCTACATATTTTAACTTATCCAGACTATTATGGAGCCAGATGCACTGCACTTTATTTTACCGCAGTCATTCTGGGAGTGAGTATGTGTTCACCCACAGCAGGTCTTCCTGTCTACGTGGAGGACCCGTCGACAGCGAGGGCAGGTATGATAGGCATCCTTGAAATTATTTACAAAGAACGGTATCAGGCAGCAGCCAAGCACCAACCTGCGAGACAGAAATCATTCATCGGTTGTCATCTTTTACATTTGTGCATGATTGATTCTGGGTAATTACATCAGGTCTTTGAATGCATCTCTCCTCACCCGCATAGCACAAACACAAGACACATGAGCCATGCGTGTTTCCCGACTAGGTAGATGACCTGTGTGGTGACTTGAGTCTGACAGGAAGGGCATGTTGTCAGAGCTGGAGAGCGATACAACTCGGTCTCGTAGCTCACAAACTTTGGCCTGGGAGTAGATGGAGGGGAAGCTGACACTAGAGAAAATACATGGGGTAATAATAAAAAAAAAAATAAAAAAAGAAACCTTATTTTTTATTTTTCTTATAATCATCAACCCTTAACATCAGATTAGTACTGTTTGTTGCCATTTTTTAAGTGTAAATTCTCACTTCTCAGCAACTACAACAATGGAAAAACGCTTCCCAACTTCCCAATAATTCTCCCTAAAATTCATTTTGATTGTAGAGGAAATAATCTGTTATTCGTTAACAAAGAAGATATTGATATTCAGGCCTGTTCTACATACTGAAAATGGAGGCAGAGTTACACATGTACCTGGTAGTGGTGACTGAGTTGAGTCAGCGACTCCAGGAGAAAAGGAGAAGGAAGGAGGTGGAGGGCTGAAAGGTGAGTGAATATGGTAGATCCTCACATCTTGACCTGTTGGACTTTCATCTACAGGCAAATACATACACGCTTGTGTTTTTAACTGTTATTTCAACAAGCAATATGATGTCAGTTGAGGGCATTTTTACCTGGTAAGAAGTATGGTGGAGGTGTAGGAAACGGCTCATCCACTTTTGATAATGACTCCATTTGCTGGTTTAGATGATGTACCACAAGATTAAAAAAAAAAGGTGAATGTGTTTTGATGTTTGGAGCCAGCAGCAGCAGTTCAACAGGTGTGATGGAGAGACGCTAATTGAACTCTCCTCTGATTGGTTGAAGGATCTAAATGAGCTCCACCTCTAAGCATGACCACCCAACCCAGAAGTTAAAAAAAACAACTGTATATGTGAATAAATAAAACACAATGATATAGATACAACGTCCTGCTATATGTAAACAACAGTGTCTGAGGTAGAAAAAGACAGTAGAGTCATAATAAGTGTGATGACAGAGAAGAGGGACAGGAAGTGCATATAGAAGTTATGTTGTATTGCACCAACAAATAAATAAATAAATAAATAAATAAATAAATAAATAATCCTCTAAGTTCAGTTCATACAAGACAACTGCACAACTTGACGGCAGTTTTGTCCGAGCAATGCACTAGATGGTGTTGTTTTATAACCGGTTAGGTGACTTGCTGGTTCCTATTTGATCCGCTAGAGGCGCTGTTCTTTCGTGATGCTCTCCGTTTTATGTGTGAGAGACTTTTCGACGTGAACGAGCAGCTTGTTCAGTTGAATGTTAACAGCTAGCGTGATGATGCTAAGCTAGCTGTCAGCCACACAGGCATCCACGGGTTTTGCAGCCGAGTTAGCTACCGGATGTTCCCGGTCGTATCCTCCCGGCCGTCTTGACATTCCCCACAACATTCCTGGACGAATTCGTGTCGACTGACCAGAGTCCGCGAATTCGGGTCCATTCCTGATCTAGTCTTTTCCCCCCCTATCTAGCGTGACTTAACTGTTAGCTCGCCGGCTAACGAGAGTGCATCCTCGGAGGTAAGTTAGCATCCAGGCTAGCGGAATGTAAACCGTGTAGCTATCATTCGCAGTGAAGGCATCTCCTCATAGGAAGCCGGGGTCTAATGCAAAGAAGGGAGGCCTTGATGTGAACGTGTAGATAGCAACATGTCTATATATTGATATTATTTCTCAAAAATGACCAATCTGGCTACTAGGCCTATCTGACATCAATGAGACGTTAGTTAGCAATTTGCTTAAGATGCTAGTAGCGGTTTGTAATGTTTGCTAATGTTAACGATGTACTAGTCGGCTAGGTTAAATCACGGTAAAGCAATATAGCAAGTGGTCAAAGCAGGTTAACTTCACCACAGACACGTATTTAAGTTGGTGAAAGTTGTCTTGTTTGCTTGGTGACATTAAAATGATCAAACGTTGAGTGCTAGAAGCAGCCTTTCAGTGTTGTGACTGTTGTAACCTAGCTAACACAGCCAACTGAAACCCGAGTAACGTTGCAATAAAGTTAACAGTTAACTTGTTGTCCCGTTTGAGAAATAATCTGAGAGAGTTTTATTTTTATATATGTGTACTCTGTCAGCTATGTGTTTTCATTATTGCTGAGGAAGGTAAAAGTTCAGTTCAGCTGTTCAGCTCCTGATTTGTTTGCTGTTTGTCGCTAAACTAAGTTTTGCTGTGTGACTTCGCAGAGCTCCACACTTGAGGACCACACCCAGACCAAGATGTCCCTTCATCAGTTTCTGTTGGAGCCCATCACCTGCCACGCCTGGAACCGCGACAGGACACGTAAGTGCACCAACAACCTACTCGCATACAAGTTAAAGGACTGGTTCACAATTTTTTCAAGTCTGTCATAAAAAAAAAAAACAGTAAGGTTGGTTGCTTTACTTCCACCACAAACTAACAGTGAAACATAATGGACATTGACTGTTTTAAGGCAGACTTGATCCTTAATGTAATTAATTACAAGTGATTATACATGTATGTGAGTAGGAGTGTAGTTTCTGTAGTTTACATTGAGTCCAGCTTGTTACTTAGCAGATATCAGGAACTGGTCTAACTTGTTTGGCCGTCATGTTTACATTCTTGTTTTTCTTTCTACGTTCTTTTTCTCTTTTCCTCGCAGAAATTGCCATCAGTCCTAATAACCATGAAGTTCATATTTACAAGAAGAGTGGCAACCAGTGGGTCAAGACCCATGAGCTGAAGGAGCACAATGGACACATAACAGGTATTTAGTCAGAATATCAGACTTTGAATGTCCAGATAGAGGTCTTCTGCCTCTCTAGTTCTTCATAAGTTATCAATGTGAAAGCTAATGCAAATCAAGATAATTGATTTCATTATGATTATTACTTTATTCAGTCTATAATCAACTAACAATTATTTTTTATCAATTAATCTGCCCATTATTATCTCAGTTAGTTAAATAATTGTTTAATCTATAAAGTGAAATGATTCATTATCAAAATGGCTGGCGATTTTACTTTTTGTGACGGTAAATTGTCTATTTGTTGTGTTCTAGGTATTGACTGGGCTCCCAAAAGTGACCGTATAGTGACGTGCGGAGCAGACCGTAATGCCTACGTGTGGTCCCAGAAGGAGGGGGTATGGAAGCCCACACTGGTCATCCTCAGGATCAACCGAGCCGCCACCTTCGTCAAGTGGTCGCCACTGGAGAACAAGTTTGCAGTCGGGAGCGGAGCTCGCCTCATCTCTGTCTGCTACTTTGAGTCTGAGAATGACTGGTGAGATCATCAGTACATTGATGACATTTTGCAAATTGTTGAAATCACAATTATTTTCATTATTGATTAATCTTCCCATTATTTACTTTTTTAATTTGCCCATACAATGTCAGCAAATAGTAAAAAAAAAAATCGTTATTTTGTCTGATCAACAGTCAAAAATTCAAATATATTTAGTTAACTATGTATCACACAGAAATAGCGTCATATCCTCACTTTTGAGATGCTGTATTTTGTGGCATTTCTCTTTAACAAATGACTAAAACAATTATTTGATTATCAAAATATCGGCTGATTAATGTTCTGTTGATCAACTAATCATTGCAGCCAAAGTAAGGCTGGATGATTATGGCCAAATGGGTATTTTTGATTATTTTTGAAATGTTGTGATGAAGAGTTTTTTTTCTTTTTGTTACTTTTGCGCCTTGACATATAGTGTTTTCACTTCTTTCGATGCAGTGCTGCAGGCTTAAAACCAAAATAACATGTTTTCCGATTTGCTTAATCAATTCAGATTTACTGAACTACACTCTCAAATTGCTGTTGTCCCCCATTTGAAACATCAGATTGGTATATCAGCCCTATCTACTACCTATTTGGTAGAAGTTTTGTACATTCATATTTAAAACACGTGTGCTCCTTTTGCTTCAGGTGGGTGAGCAAACACATCAAGAAGCCGATCCGCTCCACCATCCTCAGTCTGGACTGGCATCCCAACAACGTCCTGCTGGCTGCTGGATCCTGTGACTTCAAATGCAGGTGAATTTAAACATCTCTGATGAGACAAGAGATGAATATTAAATGTTTTTGAAAACCCGCTGACCCCGCCTCTCTCTTTTGCTCTTTTTGTTCTGCCTTTTACTCTCCCACTCCTCCCTCTCTGGCCTCCAGGGTCTTCTCAGCCTACATTAAGGAAGTGGAAGAGAAACCGGGCCCCACACCCTGGGGCAGCAAGATGCCATTTGGCGCTGTGCTAGCAGAGTTTGGAGGAGCAGGTCTGTGTCTTTGTGTGTGTTGGTAAAAAAAAAAATCTTTTATGTTGCAGTCACCATTTGAACTAAACCAGATCTGCTTTTTTTTGTGTCTATAGGTGGCGGGGGTTGGGTCCACTCTGTCTCTTTCTCTGCCTCTGGTAACCGTCTGGCCTGGGTCAGCCATGACAGCACCGTTACTGTGGTGGACAGCTCTAAGACTGCCAGGTATGTTTATGCTTATGCATGAGAGGATCTTGTTTACAGCATTAACCAGGAATTAATTAAATTAATCCCAGAAAAATAATAAACGTATTGCCAACCACACAAAAGTCATACATTTCCGAATCCATAAAGTCTCCGGCACACTTCAAATAAATGAGTATGTGGTGTTTTTCTGTTTAACGTGTCACTCCAGTACTGGAAAATAGCAAAATCCAAAACTAAGGCATCACTAGCGAGTTTAAATTCCCAAAAAATTATCCAGCAGGAAAAATATGACTAAATCAAGAACTGGAACTGGTACCTGTTTATTAAAATCTAAAGAGATTTTATTTATACCCTTTATCAGTTTTAATCACTATATATTGTTGTACTGATATTATTGGGGTGCTGTGTATATAAACTGTGATTCACAATCTGATCATCAAACCAAGGTAGCAGTAAGTCGAGGAAGAGAAAGAAGCCGTGAACCAGATCCACGGCTGCACTTAACTAATTATATGTTGTTGTCAACAACATGAAGTGAGGAGCGAGTTCTGACTTGACTACAACCAACAGTATCGATCAAGACCAGTGCTGTTTCTGGTGTCAGACTGCCACGATTCCTCCTAAATCTTGGTGTAATAAAACCACCGGACTCAGAAGATAACATTTATTATGCGTGTGTGTTTCTGTGTTTAGTCCTTCACAGATGAAGACGGAGTTCCTTCCTCTCCTCAGTGTCATTTTTGTGTCAGAGAACAGTCTAGTAGCTGCGGTAAGACGCCGTGTAACACAAATTTCAACGCATAAATATGAGGAAGAGGTTTCATTTTTTAAATGCAACGTGTGTGTTTCTGTCTGTGTCTCCAGGGCCACGACTGTTGCCCCATGCTGTTCCGTTGCGACGATGGTGGAACGCTGACGTTTGTGTCAAAGCTCGACCTCCCCAAGCAGAGTATCCAGAGGAACATCTCTGCCATGGAGCGCTTCAGGAACATGGACAAGAGAGCCACCACCGAGGACCGCAACACTGCCCTGGACACACTGCACCAGAACAGCATCACGTAGGTCACACACCAGCTAGGATCGGTGCAGAACAGAGCAGGATTCGTCATTAGAGTCCTTTACATTGGAGTTTTAGGAGTCTTCACTATTACACTTTTTAGTATTGGTAGTATTTTAGTCCCTCGAGTTGGATGTGTAATGTCCATACATAAATTGGGGAAAAAAATACTTTCACACACGCTTTCACACTAATTTATTAGAAGAGGGTCCTCATCCTTGAAGCAGTTTCTCTCATAAAAGTTCAATAATACCATTAAAGCAGAACGTAAATCCAACATTTGTGTGGTTTGTTTATCAGCCGCATACTCGCACTCCTTATTTTCCGGGATTTAGCAGTTTTCCGACTGTCATTTTGAGCTCCACATCATCTGGCTTTAGTTGTATTTTTATTTTCAAGAATGTCATCATTAATATCAATATTAGCTGTCAGTCAAAATGTGTTGTGATCTTTCAACTCAAACACTTTCTTCGCACCATTTAATTCTTTTATAATTTGTCTGTTCACCAGCCAAGTGTCTATCTATGAAGGAGACAAACGGGATTGTCGCAAGTTCTGCACCACAGGCATCGATGGAGCAATGACTATTTGGGACTTTAAGGTACACACACACATACAGAGACGGATACTCTTCATGTTCTGAGATCATCTAGCGCTAACTCTCTTGTGTTTCCTCCTCCTCAGAGTCTAGAAGCTTCTATCCAGGGTCTCCGCATCATGTGAAGAAATCTTGTGAATGAATGAAGAGACGCTGCGGCCTCACTTCTGCCCCTCCTCCCCTCTTTCCACCTCACCCCCTCCGCTCCTGCGACGCAGCCAGTAACACACACAACTGACATCCTTATCGAGTGTCTGCTGAAGCACTGATCAGACCGTAACACACTCTCGTGGGTGTGTGCAAACACTCTCACACGCACACTAAATTAAACAAACACACATACACTACACACACACAAACACATGCATACACTGAGCTGACGTGTGACATCACTGTTGATTTTTCTTTTCTTTTCTTTTCGTTTGTTTGTTTTTAAAATGAAGGTTAACCAGGTGTCAAAGTGGGAAGGTCCTCTGACACGTATTAAACGTGATGTGAAATGTGTGTTTTTATGTTCTCTAACCTCCTGTACCAAAAGATGAACACTAAAAAAAAGTGTGTTTTATCCAAAAAAATCAGTCTGTATTTCACCTCGGATTAACATTTACATGACCTCTGAATATCAGTGTTCAGTAGATCGGAGAATGTGATGTTTTACTTCCTGGAAGATAGTAAATATATTCTCCAGCAGGGTAAAGTTCTTGTTCCAAATTAGGACCCGGGTTATTGATATTCTCTGGTCATGTTGCTGGTTGGCTGTAGAGCGCTGTACAGGATCTGATGGTGGAGAGAGAATGCAGCTGTCTAAACCCTGTGCAGAGTCACGGCTGGCCAGCACTAGACTCTGTAGCTATTACACTAAAACCACACAAGATGGAGGATTTCTATGTAACTGAGGTAGACGTGAAATAAAGATGAAATACATTTACAGTACACAACTCACTTTCCTCTTCTCTTCCTTTGTGCTTGCCTCTCTTACACAGTGACACGAGATATGGTGGTTTTGGTCTTTAAGCAAATTCTACTTATTCGCGTTTAATTTATTTTAGGCAAGATGTAATGTTACCAAAAGTTCAGTTCAAGGTTAGTAGGTTTCGTTCCTTAAACCTAAAGCAACAATGTAATAAGGGCAGTTAAACTGAACTAATTGAGCAGCAATATGTTACAGAATTGAGACACACAAACAGCTGGAGGAGGAAATGTGTGTGTGTGTCAATTTTGTCAATTCTGCAAGTGTGACGGTAAAATGAAGCCACTTCAATTCAATTCTCTTAGACAGCAGTTCTCAAGTGGAAACTGCAGGTTTTCACTGCCTCTAATGTAATTCTCCTCTTAACCTCTCCTGGAAATTATGAGTGATGAGGGAAAAACTATACCGCTGTCATCCATACATATAAAAAGTGACCGAATATAAAGCATGAAAACTTGAAGCGGGGTGATGTCAGACCAGAAAAAAAACGTGGAAATGCATAGTCAAGCTTTTTGTTCCCCTTTTGACGCCACCCTTTTTCCTCCCCCCGTTTTGCTTTTCTTCCCTCCCCTTTCCTTGTTCCTCTTTATGCAGAAGCGACCCTGCGGCCCTCCCCCTTCTTTTCCATGTCTTTTATGCTTCATAAGTTTTTTTTCACTCCGCTTCAGTTCCTCCTTTTTTGCACAACATAGTATTGTGTTCTTGCTCCTCCCTTTTTTCCTACTTTTACTGAAGCAAAAAACTTCTTCAAGCTATTACTATTTCTGTTGAAAATGAAACATTTACTCATATTTTAGGTATGTTACACCCATGGTCTTTACTGCTTTCTGCGTAGGCCTGAATAAACTTCCTGTAGTCAGCCTGCTGTCTCTCTGAGCTCCACTGTACCCTCCTCCACTTCCCCCTCTGACCTCTCCTCCCTCTCTTCAGCTCAGCCTCTGTCTTCCTGAGCTCACTCTGTCGTTGGCGTTCGCGTTGACTGGCCAGAGTCCGCGAGCTGAACACCCTCTTCTTTATTTGATCCGCCACCTTGCTCTTCCTCTCTCTCTCTGTCTCGCTCCATCTCTGTCCTGCCTCGGGGTAAGTAGCCCAGAAATTATTTAACGGTTGACTGAGTATGTTTAGACATGTCAGTAACACACACACACACTCTGTTTTGTAAGTATAATGTATTTTCAGGAAAAAGAAGTGTGCAACAGGCACTCTTACCCGTGCAGAGCACAGAAAGGTGGATGTTATTACCTAAGATGATTTTTCACTAGTTCTCGTAAAGAAACTGACTCTGATGGAGATGTTTGACTTTATTTCCTGGGTGTGTGCTCCAACTTTAAAGTGTAACATTAGTTTCGGGAGAATGTGTGTTACTCTTGACCTGCATCATTCTTCTCATGCCTCTGCCAGTCTGGATTTCATTAACATAACCTGAGATTAGGTCAGTGTGTGTGTGTGTGTTTTTTTTTCTGTGCAGACAGTTAAAATTAGCTCGAAATCGGCTTCTGAAAGTAACTCAAAAAAGTCAAAAACAAACCTTCAACTGTATTAAAATAAATATTTTGGTTACAGTTACACTTTTCTGTACTTTTAACAAGCATATTTCAACTTCTGTTTTTCTAGATTTGACTGTTATCTCTCAGCCCACCAGCCTCTGGTTCATCACACCACTTCCTGGTCTGCTTCTAACATCTGATTGGCCATGGCGTACCATAGCTTCCTGCTGGAACCAATTAGCTGCCATGCCTGGAACAAAGATCGAACCCGTGAGTCTGTCCGCACCCTCTGATTGGTCACTCTTGGCTTATATTTCTATGGCTTTCAGTCCCTAAACCGCACACAGTTTCAATCAGAGACATCATGGAACATCTTGCTTCAACTAGTGTCTGCGCCAAAGAACAAAATAGTGTAATAGTCGGAGGATTGTGATTGGCTCCCAGGTGGGAGAAGGTATTTCCTGTTTCCTGTAACAGCGAGAACGGCGTCAGGGGGCCTTTGTGAGAGGCTCTTGTACTCAGTTAGCTGCAGGAAACTAATGCCATATTTGGCTGTTTTGATCAGCGCTTTGGTTTTTTGCGCAGAGCGGATGTAACAGGCGGCTGTGGTAAAGTCATACAGTCTTTGCTCATTTTGAAAGCTGGATACTTTAGTTTTTTCATCTTGCAGGCTGAACACTAAAAAAAACACACTGAAGCAACCACATAGCTGCTCTCAGACAAACACTGCTCCTGACTCATCTGCTGACTAAAACATGTGAAGGGTTTGCTACAACATTATGGGAAGGAAGGTCGCAGTTCTCGCTCATTGTCTATTTAAAGATACCATGTGTCTGTGTGCTCCCTGCAGGCAGATACATTCTGTATTTCTCTAGTTTTCCCTCTTCTCATGCACACAGTCAGCTGTTCCGCAGTATGTTTCACTCCACTGATCAACCACTGGTCATTAATTTCTCCACTCAGTCACGCAGGACTTTAAATTTCCCATTTTCGAGTGTCACTCAATCGGTGTCACGCTTTATGTTGACGCACAATGTGCTGAAAAAAAAATGTTTTTGTGCTCCAGAGATCGCCTTTTGCCCCAACAACCACGAAGTCCACATCTACAAGAAAGATGGGACCAAGTGGACCAAAATCCATGAGCTGAAGGAGCACAATGGGCAGGTGACAGGTGAGACACACCCACACACTGTGATTTACATTTATACTTTTCTATTAATCTGGCAAAACAAACACATGTTGCAAAGGCTAATTTAATTATATGTCATAATGGGTATACAGGGATAAAACATAAATAAGAGTCTCTTTCTTCTGCAGGTATTGACTGGGCTCCAGACAGTAACCGTATAGTAACTTGTGGAGCAGACCGTAACGCCTACGTGTGGACTCTAAAAGAGGGTGCGTGGAAACCCACCCTGGTCATCCTCAGGATCAACCGCGCAGCACGCTGTGTAAAATGGTCACCGCGAGAGAACAAGTTTGCTGTCGGCAGTGGCTCCCGCCTCATCTCCATCTGCTACTTTGAGCAGGAAAACGACTGGTGAGGTTTTAGAGAGCAGCTTCATGTCCATACGTTACATTAAAAAAAAAAGGCTGCATGTGTTTATTAGACGCCAGCGTTCTGTGTTGGTATCTACAGGTGGGTGTGCAAACACATCAAGAAGCCGATCCGCTCCACCATCCTCAGTCTGGACTGGCATCCCAACAACGTCCTGCTGGCTGCTGGATCCTGTGACTTCAAATGCAGGTATCAGATGGCTTCACACAGATGTGTTAATATACTTGTGAGGACTCTCTATCAACTACGTTTACTTCTACTGCTACTTCTGCCTACTCCGTACATGTGGATGAGGCTCGTGGCATAAAAGATTGTAAATAAATAAACTCAAAATTAACTTAACCCCCAGTTGTAACTCTGAAAAGTAAACCAAAGTCAAATATATAAACTAAATTTACACCTAACCTACTCTAATATCTCTAAGTTCAACCATAACCCTAAACTAGCTTCTTGATGAAGTCTGTTTACGTCATCTAACAGATTTTCACACAGTTCATCACATAGACAACAGAACAGAAAAAAGATCCTCCTAGTACAGACCATTATTTTCATCCTCTTTGCCTTCTTCTCTCTTCCATGTGCCTCGTTCACATTCCTCTTGCCCACAGGGTGTTTTCAGCCTACATAAAGGAGGTGGAGGAGAAGCCCGGACCCACTCCCTGGGGCAGCAAGATGCCGTTTGGAGAGATGTTGTTTGAGTCCGGAGGGTCCGGAGCTGGGAGCCAAGCTTCAGCAGGAGGCGGTGGCTGGGTGCACAGCGTGTGCTTCTCGCACTCCGGCAATCGCCTGGCCTGGACGTCCCATGACTCCACTCTGTCTGTCGCAGAGGGCGGCAAGACCGGCACGTAAGAGAGGGGGCGGGGCAACATATCTGTGTGTCTGTGTGTGTGTAGTATTTGTGTGTGTGGGTGTGTTTTGGGTGTGCCCTCAGACCTTTGTTATGTCTTCCACAGGGTGAACAGTCTGAGCTCTGAGACTCTTCCTCTGCTGTGCGTCACCTTCATTACTGAGAACAGCTTAGTAGCAGCTGTGAGTATTCAAAACATACCCGACATTTACTGTGAACACATTCAGATGTTCATATCTCGTTTTATTTTACTTTATTTACATGCATTTTGTGTGTATCTGATTGGCAACGTTGATGAATGCAAGTCAACAAGAGAACCAAATGTGAAAATCCAGTCTCATATTACCGTGTTTATATTATATTCACATATCTTCCAGCTCCAACTGTCTCCTCAAATGCTTTCTGTTCCTTCAGGGCCATGACTGTTACCCAATGCTGTTTGTGTATGACGGTGCCAAAGGCAGCTTGACATTTGGTGGCAAGCTGGACGTTCCTAAGCAGGCGTCCCAGAAGGGCATCAGTGCCAGGGAGCGTTTCCAGAACCTGGACCGTCGAGCATCAGAGACCCAGAGCACCGACAAGGACCTGAACACTCTTCACAAGAACAGCATCAGGTCCGGAGAGAGAACAGAATACATGTTTTGAGCCAAAACTGTTGAGTTTTTAATTAGTTGTATATATTTTTTTTTAGGTTTTTGAGGAAATTGTGCAGGAAGTCAAAGTAACATAAGTCTGTGTGTGTTTCTAAAAAAAAGCATTTCTGTTTCATTCCCACCTGCACCAATGAGAGGACAGTAGAGACTGTCCACTTTTAATATAAAGTAATAATATAAAGGATCTACATTATAGTTTATAGTTATCTGTTAGTGAGACTAAGAGTGAAATATTATTATGTTTTCTTCCTAAAAGTTATTCATCTTTACATCTGGACATATTCTTTTTTTTTTAATATAATATCACATGTTTGTTGTACAAAGAGTTTGAATTGTCTCAAACAATATTTCAGCCAAATCTCATTGCTGGAAGGAGGACGAAACCAGTGCACCAAGTTCTGCACCACCGGCATGGATGGAGGAATGGTCATCTGGGACGTGAAGGTAAAACACACACACACACGCTCACACACACACACACACACACACACACACACGCTCTCACACACACACGCTCGCAGGTGATATCCTGTTGACATGATGTTTTCACAGATGTTTTTTTTTTAATATATTCTATTTTTTTCAGACTCTGGAGTCTGCTATGAAGGACTTGAAGATAGTCTGAACTGAAGTTTACAGTACTTAACCCAAAGTGAAGTCGCTTCTGGAGATATGAAGAAAACTGCTGCCTTATTAAACAAAGCTTCTTGGCCATATTTTAATCAGGTTTTTTATATACAGATTTAAATAATCAGACGTGGGTCAAACAGTGTTTGTAATCCCTCTGAAGCTCTTTGCTGAGCTTGTTAAACTCAACACTGTATACAGAGGGCCTGACCACAGGTCTGCAAACGGTACTTAATGAGTTACATGAGTATAATCACAAAGAGCTCAGTCTGAGCTGAATGCTTAAAGCAGGTATTTTATATTAGTCACAAAGAAAAGCCGCAGTACTTGTTAAAGCTTATGCTGGTCATAATATGCATTTAATTAATAAATGATTGCTTTTACAGTACCCAAACGTGCCTCGTTCATTATTATGATGTGTTATTCTGGAAATCTGTTTCGGTTTTAACAAATTTTGACCATCTCAACTCGAGGAGGAAAGTTTCCCTGAGCTGATTGACAATCTGATTTTAAGGGGCGGGCCTGAAATTAAATATATTAGATTATTCATAGATTCCTGAAAATGACGGAGATGTAATTTTTTAAGATTTTAACAAGATAATTGAACTTTTATTTGTAGAAAAGTATTATCAAATTATTATCCAGTATTTTATACCCATCTTAAAACATGGCTAGAGAAGATCTTTTAAGTAATTTGTCAAGAAAAAAAAATCCATCTGAACTTCTGCTCCATAAATCATGTTTAATTTGAAGCTGGACATAATAATAAAACACAACTATCATTAATATATTATATAATCAACTAGCGTCCAACTCCACGCCTGCAGCTCCACCTAGAGGTGGAAGCAGGAACTGCAGGCACAAATCGGCATAAAATATCCTCAGTGAAATCAGTCGGTCAGAAAATGATGTGGCAGCCGTCAGTGATAAAAAACATCCCTCCTCGCCGAGTCGTGATGAGGTGAAAGCGGCGGAGAAACACCGCGTCCAACCGTGCAGGGTGCAGGAAGCCCGGCTGGCTCCTCAGAGACCATCCCGACGCCCACACTTCCGGACTCGGTCCTCTGGAGGCTGAAGCTGGGTCGGGATGCATCCGTCTCCCGGTGCTGCTTGAGATGATGATGATGATGCTGATGATGATGATGATAAGACGACGACGTCTTCCCTGGTGAAACGACGATGCTCGTTACGTTACATTAAAGCTGCCCGTTACAACCCCAGCAGGACGGATCAAACCGCGGCGGTTGTTCGCTCAGCTCTCAGAAGGGATTCAGGCTTTAGCCGCTCGGTCTGTCTGCTGTCAACTGTTGCTTATTTCCACTGTAAATGAATCTTGTAAGGTGGGTGACAATGATTTCACATCATTTTAAACATTCATTGTTATTATTGTTAGAGTAGAAAATGTGTATCATACTGCAGCATGATGATGATGTTAATGATGATGATGAGGATGATGTTAATGAGGATGATGATGATGAGGATGATGATGAGGATGGAAGGGTTTGGGTTTTTTTAAAAAGTCAACATTTTACATTTCAGCATATCTTATAACTGATGATGTAACAATAGCCTGGGGTTTATTTACTTCAGCATCATTAAGAGCAACACATACACACACACACACACACACACACACACACCTGCCACTTCCCTCCTCATCCTCTTGCTCTCTCCTGCCTTTTCTTTCAGTGCATGTATGGTCATTTCTGACACACAGTAGGCCACACACACACACACACACACACACACACACACACTACTTGTCCTCGTCCTCTTCGACTTACTGTATATCTGTGGCCTTCCACGTGGGAGCCTTGGCTCTGTGTCCAGGCTGTCATTGTGGTTTCAGATGAGTTTTACTGTAGGATGCGGGTCGTCAGTTAATCTGCAGATTGCTCCTTTAATCGATTATTTGACCTGTAAAATATCAGAAAATAGTACACGGTGTCCACTCTAAGTTCCCAGAAAGCGGGTTGAATATACTTGTGTGTGACTTTTTCAAAGTTTTTAGTTAAAGTTTTAATGCTTATCACAGTTTCCACGGGCTCAAGGAGACGTCTTCACAATGCTTGTTTAATTCGGATATTTTTAATTCACAATGACACAAAAAAGAAGAAAGCAGACAAAATTGTTGCTAATTCAATTAACAGACTGATGATCATTTTTACTTCCTTATATTACTGCATGTTTTTTGCACCATTAACGGGATTTCGCCGTTGTGTTCTTCACGGTTCAATAAGACGACTGAAGCCGGGGTCAAGTCTTGTGTTGTTTCCACAGTTCTGCTTCTCTCTGTCCAGTTAGTGTGACTCTCTGCTTGGCCTTTGGCCTGGTAATTATCAGCCAGCTTGATAAAGTCATTAATGACCCAGCCAAGCCTGCTGGGCCTGGCACTGACACACACACACACACACACCAAAGACGGAGTTAGTTGGAGAGTGTGAGGCCAGTGTTGGATGCAGGGTGAGGCAGTCTTTTATTTGGGACAGGACGGGGTGTTTCTGGGCTGGGTCAGCGAGTCAGTATTAATAGCTCTGAATGAGTGTCACTCTAAAAACAGCTGCTTAAGGAGTATGAACACGATGTAGGATAAGGAGGAGCAAGAAAGGAAGCGTCATGTTTGTCTGTGACTCTTATTATGTGAGGTAGATTTTCTGCCTTCAGTTCTTTCTCCTGTATGCATGTTTATATGTCAACATGATTTTTAATGTCCAACAAGGTTTGAAATATCGTCTTTTAGGAAACGAGTTTTATCTCTTTCTTTACACACGGCTTCACTGATTAATGTATGTGTGTGTGTATAAATGATGCTTGTAGGTGTTTAAGTGTGATTTCTATATTGAATGATATTTCTCTGATGGCAGCCCTTTTCTCATTTTGAATCCCACAAATCTTAGAACAATGTGTGTGTGTGTGTGTGTGTGTGTGTGTGTGTGTGTGTGTGTGTGTGTGTGTGTGTGTGTGTGTGTGTGTGTGTGTGTGTGTGTGAGAGAGAGAGAAACAGACATTGCTAAATCTAGGTCTCTTATGAAATCTGGCTCTGCACGATGCAGCACAAAAACAGGGAGGGGTTTGTGAGTGTCTATATGTGTGTGTGTGTGTGTGTGTGTGTGTGTGTGTGTGTTTGCATGGACGTCTTTGTCCATTTGCCTTCCTGCATGTTAATTTAATCATCGAGAAGCAAAGAGAGGAGACGTGGCCGGGGAACAGGAGGGGGAACGATGGAAGAGATGAGCAAAGAAAGATGAAAGAAACAAGGAGTTTCCTGGTGTGGAAAAAAAGACAATCCCTGCTCCGTGGGTTTCCATGACAACAGTGACATCACTGATGTGTGCTGCCTCCGTAGCTGCTCTCTGATTGTTTGGGTTTCTGCACAAAGTGTTCAGGGAAAAGGAAAAGATTTTTTTCTATGTGTGTGTGCTGGAAAATCAAATCTGTGCGTGTGAATTGTTTATGAAAGAGGTAATGATGACAAAACCTCTGGTTTCAGTCAGTCCGTGGTTACCCACTGTTGCCAGGCAACAGCAGTCATGGCAACAAGTTGAAGCATGATCTAGCGTTGCTAAGCAAAAGGACGGGGTGGGGTGAAATTTTATGAGCATCATTGAGAAATCGTTCAGTACAAGTATTGACAATGTTTCAAATGTTTTAAGGACAATAAGAGGAAAGAAACTGAAAATATATTATATATTTTTTTAAATATATTTTTGTTCAGTATGTCATTGAGTCTCAATGCAGATTTTAGTTCAGATCTTAAAGCTGGTATTGAATATGCACTATATAATCTGTTCAAATGTGATCATTTTCAGGTTTATGAACAACCGTGTTCCTCCTAACAAGAGATACCAGCCCACAGACTATGAGCATGCTGCCAACTGTGCCACGCATGCGGTAAATGCACACACACACACACACACACACAACATCACACCACACACAGGTCATAGAAAGTGATCATTGACCTCATACAGATGATACACTCAGTGAAAACAGAAAAACATCCAGCATCATTACATAACCGGATTTGTTTTAAACTACACCTACATCGTGCACGATATTTGGGTTCATCCTGCGTGTTTGCATCTGGATCTCATGCTTCTTCTTTTATGTAATGAATTTGTTTAGTTATGGATAATCCCCAGCCTGCTGGGCAGCTCAGTGTTACACTTCCAGTCGGAGGACCGATGGGAGCAAGTGTCTGCCTGGGTGTACGGGGCGGGGCTCAGCTCGCTCTTCATCATCTCCACCCTGTTCCACACTGTGGCCTGGAAGAAGAGCCACTTACGGTACGCGCAAACACAACAACACACATGCATGCATTTTAATACCATGATAGTACTGTGATGTAATATTGCAGACGCGGTTAAAAGATATGAAGAATATGCATCCTTTTCTGGATTGTTTTTCAGGTCTGTGGAGCACTGTTTCCACATGTGTGACAGGATGGTGATCTATTTCTTCATTGCTGCCTCCTACGCCCCTTGGTAAACAAACTTGCCTGTTAAGTTTGTGTGTGTGTATATATATGTGTGTGTGTGTGGGGGGAGTGTGTTTATATTTGTAATCATGTCTTCCTGTTCATGCGTCATCAGGCTGAACTTGCGGGAGCTGGGTCCCTGGGCGTGCCACATGCGTTGGTTGGTGTGGGTCATGGCTTCTTTTGGAACCACCTACGTCTTCTTCTTCCATGAGAGGTCAGTTTACACATTCACACATCATGTATGCACATTTCAAAAAAAAAAAAAGAGAAAGTTGCAGTCTGCACCTTGCAGCTGGGTCATTGTTGTATGAAACAACAAAAAAAAAATGGTTGACCTGTTTAGGTTCGCTTCCACAACAATTTTAGACGAGGCTCTAATTAACTTAATTCAGAAAGAAATTAGAAATATTTTTCCTCAAATTAAATGTTGTGCATCACATTGTTAGGACTGTGTGAAGCTTCCAGCCAATAGCATCCCTGGTCTCATTGACTTCCCCAGTTTCCTGACTTATAAATGTACGTCCTGTCACTGATTCCAGGTTCGTCAGCACTGTAACGTGACCTGTGGATTGACCATATTAAGACAGAGACAGATGTGACGTCCTTACATCCACACTCAGATCATGTGATGACATCTAGGCTGTTTTCACTGATATAGACTGTTTCTCTCTGTCTCAGATATAAGCTCATGGAGCTGATCTGCTACACCGTGATGGGGGTTTTTCCTGCTTTGGTCATCCTCTCGATGGTGAGCCCACTTTGTTCTCTCTGTTCTCTCTCTCTATTAATAACTTGTAATGTTGTCATGTTGTCAAGCTGTCATTTCTGCTTCTTCCCAGCCGGAGCAGTCAGGGCTGAGTGAGCTGCTGTTAGGCGGAGCCTGCTACTGTCTGGGGATGGTCTTCTTTAAAAGTGATGGCATTGTCCCATTTGCTCATGCCATTTGGCACCTGTTTGTAGCTATGGGAGCAGCCATACACTACTACGCTATCTGGAAATACCTCTATGCCCAGCCATCCAATCAGGTCCAGACCTCCAGATGACATCAGCGCTGACCTCACAGGAAGTAGCTCCAGTGTTTGGGACGACTTTCATGGAGATGTAGTGAGCTGTGTCCCATTTCAGTGGCCACCTTCTCCTAGTGGGCTGAACCTGCGTCTCCTGCCTGAAAATGAGACGGTGTAGCCGCACAAAACTCGCGGTGCATTTAGGTGATCCTCGTCATCTCGTCAAAAGTCAAACTCCAAACTAAGTGCTGACTTCAGGAAATATTCGGATGTTTAGCATGTACAACGTTTACAATATTCACCAAGGAAGCTAACATTTGCTGATTAACACTACACTAAAAGTACAGATGAGGCTGATTTCATTCATTTTGCAGGTGATTAGTTATAAACCAAAGTATTGGACACATTAAAATGACCCAGTTATGGCGCTAGATGAAAACTTAAAGGGATCACCAAAGTTACCAGTGGGAACATTTTATTTAAAAACCACAACCTCATGATGGCACTAGAGGAAAAGTCAGCGCACCAACAAAGTCAGTAAGATTCATCCTCCGGGAACCATGAATGTCTATATCAAATTTTGTACCAATCGATCTTTTGAGATATCTTTTGATAACAGGAAGTTAAAATGTTGACCAGTTTAGTGGCTTTACATGAAAGGTCGGGTGTTCACCAAAGTCATTAGTATTCATCATCCATCCGAGCACCATGAATGTCTTGTACCAAATGTCATGGCCATCCATCCGATATGTGTGTTGAGATATTTCAGTCTGGACCAAAGCGGCACGTTTTTACAGTATCAGTTTGATGTGTCACCTATTCTGACGTAATGAGTTGACGAGGACATTTGAAAGCACCATTGTTAAAGACATTTACCGGCATGCAATGGATTGTAGGATATTGAGAGCCACAAAGCATACACCAGTTGTGTTTTGCCAAATTGTGGCATAAAAAAAGACGGCTGCATTTGAAGAAGACTTCGAGAGCCTTTCAGCCCGTTGTTATTAAACTTGACTTCATAGGAGGCAGAATATGAATTGGGACACAGCTTTTGTTTTGTTTTTGTTTTAATTTATTTCTATCTGAAATTATTTTTTAGGCTTTGGTTTCAATGATCAGGGGTTAACTATTCTTAACTTATTCTTGGAGATTTCTCTCCACGTGGTGCACGTCCAGGTTCAGTGTTCAGAAGCTGAATTGAGGACATTGTCTTAGTGTCAAGGAAGACAATGTTTGCAATTAGCTGACTTGACTATCATAATTAGTTTGAGCACATTATTTAAAAGTGTTATTATCATCGTTATCAGGTGGTGTTTTGGATTGAATATATTTAAAAAAAGGTTGCAACATCAGTAATTTACTATTTCAATTCAGAGCGCTAATTAGTATTATTACCGTTACAGTTATTAGTTGTGCTATCTACACTGTATGGTTTACAACAGTTGCTTCAGTCAGTGATTATTTACTGTGGTTTCTGAATTAAGCATGACTGTAGAATAATGTTGTTGGTTTTTTTTTTATGTTGAACTTACAGATGATTATGGTTCTAGTCTCAAAGACTTAACCTGTGTGTGCTTCCACCTTTAGTACGCTCTACAGATTATCACACATTAATACTGAATTCTAATAGTTTACTGTTGTTGACTAGGTCTAGCAGGTGAAGACGTCATCAGTACGACTTATATGGCATATATTTATCAATGACGTACGGTATATGTTGACTCCATATATATATATATATATATATATATTTTCTTCTAATGTACTCATAGTGTGAGCTGAATCCCATCATCGTTTCATGAATGGGATCCATTTGAGTTTGTCAAAGCTACATGGTTGAACCTCAGAGGGGAAAACCATTAAACCTGATTCAGCACTGCCAGAAGACTGATTTACTGCCGCAACTGATAGCACACTACTACCATATATGTCTCACACTTGAAAGGAAACTGAAGCTATAGTATTGTTGAACAATCTGGCCCGATATTAAGGCATCTCAGGTGTGTGTGTGTGTGTGTGTGTGTGTGTGTGTGTGTTTGCTATACTATGTCCCATAAATCCAAAGCCTTTAATTGGCTGAGTCTCTGTTTACACGTGAATGCATGTACTTTGAACACATAAAAAATATATATATTTAAAATATGTATGTCTGTACTCTAAGTGTCAAACTGTATGTAGTGACACAAGCTTGTATCGTATGATAAATGTGGCTGTTTGACCTAAAGGTCAATCCGTCTCGTATCCATAGGTGTAAAACTCCAGTTCGACATTTATTTTCACTGCTGTCTTGTCTCAGGATTTGGATCATTCGGGCTTAAAAGCCTGTGAAGCCACATTCAAAGACTACTAAAGCTGCACCAGTTGTTCTAGAGCTGTCTGCAGCAAATGAAAATGATGAATGATCGCTGTGGAGCTGCTTTCTTTAATGCTGGCATCACTCCATAGAGCTTCACTTACTTACTCACATTCCTAAGTAGGGCAGCAGTCCTAAAAGTTTTCTGAAAGCTTTACATACCAGTAATATTAATTAAATACCAAAACAGGAAACAGCTTTAAGGCAGTTGTGTTTATCAATAATACAAAACTATGGCGGCTTTTTATTTTTTTATTTTTTATTTTTTTTTGCTGATCATCCTTTAAATTTGCATCTGGATTTACATCAGAATACACTGTGATAGACAACTGTAGATGTACTGGATATTATTTTTCACTCAAGTATGTTCAGTAGTGCACGAGAAAATGGGGATGGTCAAATTTGCTGTATCTCAAATTATATTTTAAGGTAATTTAATTTAGAGGTAATTCTAAAAATGACTGGATCCACAACAGGATTTGGATACCCACCAAAAACTAATCACCTCTTGGCTTATCTGTAGACTTTTTTTTTAACCGGTCAAATAGCAAACAAACAAACAATCAAATCTGTACATTTTTAACAAAAGAGCAGCTGCGTAGGAAGACATCAACAGGTCTCGTCTCGCGGTGTCAAATATACTTTCGTACCAAAACTTAATTATGTTCATTTCTTAATAGATAAAACATGTTTCCAATTACAACTTAACAACCGGCACATAAACGCAGCATTATACGTAGGGTTCAAAAAAAGAATATCTAATGATTGAAAATACCAAAATTACAGTAAGATTACTTACTGTTGTATTTGTACTTTCAGTGTTAACTTCAGCCTCTCTGAGCGTTTACTGTTTTAGAGAAATCAGTGATATCATAGCCAGTAATTTGACTATTTCCACAGGCAGATTCAGCATCGCTAAGATGGAGTATTTGAGGATTTGACGTGCGTCTGTCTTGTCTTGGTTATAATATTTGTCTCATTCAGACATACAGTGCCCACCTGACTTTGTATAGTGCCCTGTGGTTTTATAAACATTTTCAATGAAGCCTTCATGAACCCTCTGTACATTGTTTATAGATGCTCTGTGATTGTGGAGCTGCTGACTTTGTTCTCAGTGCTGCTGGTGTTTTCTTTCTGGTTCTGCGAGATAGATTATATGATCCCACATTATTTTACTCCTTTTCTCTAGTTTGCATATTGGTTATTGTGTCTGTGGTGCTTTTGTGCTGTGATAAGCCTATATGATGCCAACAATGCTTTTATCTTTTCTATTTCTCTTGTAATAAAAAAAAAACTTTTTCATGCAGTATTCCTGGTCTCAACGTTTTGTAATATAATTTTATAATAATGTAATTTTATGGGTTTTTTTTAGGTTATTTTGATTTATTTATTTATATAAGCAGAAGGGCTGTATTTGAGATGTTTTGGAATCACACACCTCATATTTGAGAGGATGTTGGTGAAAAAACATGTGAATAAATCCAGATATCATATAAAACTATGAAATTGTTCAGCTGATACATTTTTAAAACTCAGATCATTGCTATGAAATGTTATTTATTGCAAGTAATTTTGATTTAATTTTAGCTTTTTGGTTTTTTTTATTCATATTGCCAGATTTACTAACTGGTGTTTGTTAAATAAAAATAAGCTAAAGTAAAATTATATTATGACATTATATTGACTTATTGCATTAAATATTTAGTATTTATTCATATGATTCATATCAGAATGTCGTATTTATTTATTCTATATTTTTATTATTATTATTTATTATATTTTTATACTTTGGATGTCCATACGGCCTCCGTGTTGTACCACCGGTGTCCACCAGGTGGAATCGCCTCCCTTCGCGCACTCAGGTGCGCCTGAGCCGAACCAAGCCGAGGTGAGGCATCTCGGAGAGCTCGGGTTTTTCCGTCACGACTCGGCAGTGAACCGCTGTGGATGTGGGAATGCGGTTCCCGGAGGCAGTGGGCATAGCTGGACACTCGCAGGAGATGAGCGCACAGAAACAGGAGGTCTCAGCGGCTGGCTGTAGTCCAAGTTAACGGGCTGTTTTGGGGGGGATGTTGGTGGGAGCACCGAGGCGGCTCGGTGTCGCTTGGAGCAGGGCACCTGGGTGGTTTTTTTTTTACCCCCATTGTAGGAATTTTCTACCTTGAAGGGGGGAACGGAATGAGAGAGAAGCCAAGAAGGATTCCCCAGCACCATGGAGCCACGCATTGCAGGCTGCGTGAGTACCAACGCAACAGACACGACGGGAAAGCCCCCTGGGGACTGGGCTTGTCACTGCTGGAATGCCACCTCAACTTTTCCAGGACCTATTTTATTTACGCTCAGACTCTTAAAGCGCTTAAATCCCTTCGTAGTTAAATATGGTAATTTCAGTTGACGTGTTGTCGTTCACGTGTCGAGACAATATTAAGGTTAATTTATTAATATTATTGTGTGTAATGAGCTCGACTACAATCATGATTAGACACACCTGCTGACCGTTAGAGGCCGGGCTGTTAGCTTTTTAGTTCCGAGCCTGACGACTCATCAGCGGATTAATTTCTGAGGATTTTCTCCTGCCTTTTGTTGCTACGGCGGTTGCTACTGACGACCAGCGAGCCCAAAGTCGTAAACAGACGGACGGACACTAGATAAAGGGCAGGCTCATTAGTCAAAAGTTCAGTCCAGAGCTACATATCCCGTTATAGGGGTCTACTTTTTCTTAACGCAGTGTTTAATTTTGACCTTCTGGTAGTCTAGACAAGGACACACACACAAAACAAAAAAAACAGGTGCTGGAGAAGTTGTTGTTGTGAGTTTGTGTGACATGAATGTAACTCTAGCTGTTGGGTCACAAATGCAAAATTTAGGCCTCTCTCTCTCTCTCTCTCTCTCTCTCTCTCTCTCTCTCTCTCTCTCTCTCTCTCTCTCTCTCTCTCTCGTGTGTGTGTGTGTGTGTGTGTGTGTGTTAGTCCCAGGATTGAGTTAACTGTGGCCAAGTAGCCAGATTACTGTGGATTAGCGGGCATTTAAAATAGTCACGTTATCCCACCATTGCTTGCAGAGTCAGCTACACTAACACCTTTTTAGCTACCTGCCAAGTATTTGCTGAAAAGAAATCATATACTGTGTAAGTGGATAACTGCACAAGTTGTAATCAAAACACACTGCATGAGGTGCTGCTTTCATCTGCTGACAGGTCTGCTGCTGCTGCTGCTGCTACAGTAGATGTGAAATGTTCAGAGGGCTTCTGATGTAAACTGCATTAAATGTCTTCATCAGTCAAAAGAGTTAATCCAAAACCCGAGAGAGAAGTGTGACTCACCTTCTCTAGGGACACGGACTGCAAACACACACCTGTTTATTGAGGTAAAAATACATGACTTGCATGCAGGTGAATGCACACATAGGGTTTATGTATATATATATTTGTGCTTTATGTAATCAGATTCACCAAGTGTGAGATCACATTTCTAGAAGAGAGGTGGAAGAAAAAATGAATTCACAACACTGGAAAAAAAACAACAAAACAATACAATACAGTCAGATACAGAAAATTGAAAAAATCAACTAGTCAATCAAAAGAAATTTAATAGGCAATAATTTTGATTATTATTGTTATTTACCATACAAAAACATCCAGTTTTCCAAATGTGATAAATTATTGTTTTTCTAAAAATTTTGGGGGATTTGAACTGTTGGTCGACTTAAAGACATCATCTTGGGGTCTGGGAACGTATCACAGGCATTTTCCTCTACTTCTTTTCATTCTAAAAACTCAACAAGTTGATTAATAACAAAATCAATTAATCAAAAAAAATATATAAACAACAGATTAACCAATAATGAAATGAATTGTTTCAAAGTTGACATAATATATCTGTGCATTACCTTGATTGAAAAAAAAAAATCACTAAAAAGCTAAAAACTACAGTAATATCATCCGAAAACTCGCCAGGGACGCCGCAGTCCGGCTGTAAACTAACACGAACATCGTCTGTTTTGTTTTTTCCAGTGTGAAAGGTGACGGCGACCCTCAACTGTAAACCTTTACCTCGTGCTCCTGCACAAAAGGTGTGACAATACGCAATAGCATTAAGGTACTCGCTACAAATACATACACATACAGTAGGACCCTACTGTATATACATATACATGTGAATACATTGTTTATGGTGGATCCATTTTATGGCATTTGAGTTGAGTAGATAATGTAAGCTTGTGTCTGACATTTCCTCTCATGATGCATTGGTGTATGTGTGTGTGTGTGTGTGTGTGTGTGTGTGTGTGTGTGTGTGTGTGTGCCCCCTTCTCACCAGTTGTGGAGTTTCTGAAACCAACAGCAGCATCATGTTCTACGGTTCTTCATCCGGGGCCAGTATGTCCCTACCATCCAAGAGCCGCCTGAAACGCCAGAGCAGGACCTTTACACAGGTGCACAATGACACATGTGTACACACACACACACACACATACATACATACATAAAAACATGGCCTGTTTCCCAGTCTTAAAAGTTAAGAGTGCTCTCTTAAATTGTTTCCTAAAGCAGCACCTAAGAACAAGTGCACATGCCCATCCTTAAACGCTTCTTAACGTCAATGTTTCTGTGGTGCTTCAGAGAATATACTGAAAATACTTCAAAGTAATGTGGTATATTTAAAGGAACAGTGTGTAGGATTTAGTGGTATCCAGTGATAAGGTTGCAGATTGTTCACTTCACCCCCACCTTCCAAGCATGTAGCAGAACCTACGGTGGACCTCCCTATAGCCAGTGTTTGGTTTGTCCATTCTGGGCTACTGTAGAAACTTGGTGGTGCAACATGGCAGCTCCTTGGAAAAGGACCTGCTCCCTATGGAGATATAAAGGGTGATTATACATTGATGAAAACATATTCATGAATATTCTATTCTATTAGTGCCAAGTTCGTTCCACTGGATACCGATAAATTCTACACACTGTATCTTTAATTGTTTGTCAGTGGTGCTCTAAAATACATAAAATACATAAATCATAAATGTATTTTATGATCATCTTACCCTTAAGGTGCTTTTGGGACTGATCTCAGAAGTATAAACCACTAGAAGTAAGAGAGAATGTTTTTTTGTCATTTTGGTGGACTTACCCTGTAACATACAATGTAAGAGACATATATATATCATGGCACTCCAGCATACTCAGTATTGTCTGTCTGTTCCCCAGGTCCTGTACCGTACTCTGAGTTACAGAGACCGTGTCCCAGCAGAAACTGGGACAAACACCCGCGGGGACCGACGCTCAGCAACAGAACCACCAGAGCGACCGGCAGACGACCCAGCCGAACTCTCCACTCAGAGCTCGGCCCCTGGGGTGCTGAAGATTTTTGGAGATGAAATCTGCGCCGGTGCCAACTACAAGAGCGTCCTGGCCACGCCGCGCTCCAGTGCGCAGGAACTGGTCAAAGAGGCGCTTGACCGTTACTCGCTCAACAAGGATGCCGCTCACTCTTACGTCCTGTGTGATGTGATCGGACGTTTGGAAGGGGGAGGCGGTGTAGCGGTCGGCGAGGTAGGGGCCGATGCGATAGGAGGAGGAGGCGGGTGGCGAACTGAATGCCTGCGTGCTCTGGGGGACAATGAAAAGCCGCTGTTGCTCCAAGAACTGTGGAAGCCCAGAGAGGGACATGCTCGCAGATTTGAGCTGCGCAAGAGAGCAGAGGTGGAGGAACTTAATGCCAAGGAGAAGGACACGATCACTGCTGGTGAGAAAAGACACACACACACACACACACACACACACACACACACACATACACACATACACACATACACAGCAGCTGGTCTAATTCCCTTCCTTTCTTAACATGTCAAACTCAGCAGAAAAGCACAGCTCATTAGCTCCTCTGCAGTGTGTGTGTGTGTGTGTGTGTGTGTGTGTGTGTGTGTGGATGCAGAATAAGAGCTTTCGTCACAGTTATTATCCTGTAGAGAAGATATTGTTCCTGTGTGATTACCAGCTTTTTTATATGGAGGTGTTGTTCTGTGAAGACAGTGTTTCTATTAGGGATCCACACTTGCATGTGCAGTTGAGCACTTAAAGAAACACACACACACATAGACACACAAACAGTGCAGTGGAAATGCATGGACAGCTGGTCGATTGATTGAGTGAAACCTGAATCCTTTGCGGCTGGAGGTGTGCATGCGATGTCGTCTCTATAGTGTTTTAATGAATGACACATTTCTACTACAGGGATGCGATATCATTTTCCTACTGAAGCACCTGCAAGAAACTGCTCCCACCTGAAACTGTCTACACTTAAGTTAGTTTTCTGGAAAGATTCACTGTATTATATAAAAATAGATATCAATAGATAAACATAACAAATTGCACAAACTCATAAAAATAACACACTAACTAGTGACACTTGCAAAGCAGTAATATTAATCTGTCTGCATGTCTCTTCGGGCACCATGAAGTGACCTTTATGTGAAATTGGTTTACTGATTGATAAAAAGTTTGCCATTTACACGCAGTTACCCCTGTTTAAGAAGTCCATAAACATCCAGTTAGTTTGCAGAAGTGAGATCGAGCAAGCCTCACAGTAACACAGTGCAACTTTGCAGCCACACAAACGTTTCTCTAACATTTTTACTGGTTGCTACGTCAACTCTGGTGGTAGCCGGAGAGTTTGTCGTCAATCTTTGTTTTACAGTTGAGTTTTATTTCATTGTTGCAGTGTAGTACAGTTGTTGTACTCTTTTCAGACAGTACACAAGACACCAATAAACCTATAAAAGACACAGTACCCTGGAAACAGTGCAAAATAAACATTGTTTATTATGATTGAAGAACCGGTCAGCCAGTGCAATGGATTTAATAATAATATTAATGTCTTTAATTTGGATAACAATAGAGACTTATAGCTCAGAGGAATAAACTATACCAGCCTCATTCTTCAGTTGCAATTAGTTACACACTACTTCTGCATAGCATCCTAAAATATAGCAACATAAAAGTGAAGAATGCCTCCAATGATAAAGTCACTTTTTATTACTAATACATGCTAATGCACATATTTTCAAACTAACCCTTTCTTTATTGTGTTATAGTGTTTAACCACTTACCCTGGAGTCTCTTTCTCTCTCCGTCTCACTTTTTTTTTCTCCCCTTGTGTAGGCGTGAGCGTGCATGCGCATGTGTGTGAATTGTGTGTGTATTCTCTCGCATACACTTTTTATAACGAGATAGCAGTTTAAAGGTTCTGTAGGATTTTCAATTAACACATGAACACATCACAGTCAAATTAATTGTATTATCATCTTTCAGTGATGTCAGTATTCCACATTTACAATTCTGCAGGTTTTTGGTTCACCTGCACGCCAATACAGAAATCTACCATGTCACGTGTTTGTTGTCTAACTTCAAAAACAATATGGGACTAATTTGACTGTGATATGTTACAGGGAAAATCCTGTACCTCACTCCTTTAAGTGTGCATCTCCTTACTAACTACAGATGTGACTCACTAGATGCACCACAGACCCTTTTTGCGCCACAGTGCATGTGTGTGTTGTGGTGTTCAGTTTGGTGTGTGTGTGTGTATGGGGGTTATTCTGTGCTTGGTGTTTTGTCGAGGGGGTGTTTTCTCAGCTTCTCAACCCCTCCCACCCTGCTGTAGGGAGCAAAACCCCTCAATTCCTGGCGGCTCTAATGGGTCGGTCTGGGCTGGGCAAACACAGGAGCTCCCCCCTGCGGTCTGGTCGAATGGTTCAGTCCAGCTCTAAAGGTGGGGACTGGCCTCAGGTATGGTGGCTGTCAGTCATTGCCATGGAGACCACCTCTACCTGTGTTGTCACCAGCACCACCCCCATCGCCAGTGATTTAACCAGTGTGAATGTGTGTGTGTGTGTATCACGTGTGCTGCTCCATCTAGCACCATTTACTTCATTCGACTCCGATCATGTCACTCCCGGTTACGTTTTACTTTGTTTCCACTCAGCTCACACATGACTGCACATGTGTCACTACAGCCTGAGAGGTTGCTTCATCCAGACGTACTCAGATCACTCATGAATCAAACATGCATGCCAACAATGCACATGTCGTGTTTAAATACACTTATTTTCCTCCTGTTACCTTTTTTTTTTCTTCCTCTGTCTCCTCAACCCTTTTCCTCCTCCTTCTCCTTGCTCTCCCTCCTCTTCTCTTTTGCTCCTCTTTATTATTCTCCTCCTGTTCTCCCTCTTGTCTCTCTCTGTCTCTCTCATTGCTCTCTACCTCCCTGTAGATATTAATGCCCAGGCTCGTAAGCTCCAGAGGAACAGGGCAAAGGGGACGCTGACCCTGCCCCGGTCCAGCAACTCATCCTTCTGCCGCAGCCTCAGTGAGACCAGCCTCAATCAGGTGGAGCCTCCTGCTGAAGTCTAGTCAAGATGATTGATTGTTATTATTCATGAAACTTTTATCAACCTGCTTTAAATCCTGATTGCATGTGTGTTTCTGTGTGTGCTTTATGTCTGCAGCTGGGAGTGGGAGAGGAGCCTAAGCGTTATTACTCCACCCTGCCGGGGCCTTTTAGGGGCCGGGAACATGAGGCAGCCTCCAGTGGACGTAGGAAAGAGGAGGGGAGTCACGGGGGAGGAGGGGTGAGGCACTCTCTGTACCAGTCCCCGCACCTCCTGCTGCTACAGGGATTCAATCGGCAGGTGAGGACAGTAAATAGAGAACAGTAAATAGGCTAGAAGTTAAGAGTCTTGCATTTAGCGCTGCATGATTAGTTGATTAATCGATTAGTCAGTCAACAGAAAATTAATTGCCAGCTATTTTGATAATCGATAAATGTTTAAATGTGAATATCTTTTGGTTTCTTTAGTCCTTTATGACAACAAACTGAATATCTGTGGGTTATGGAGTGTTGCTTGTCATGCTTGTCATTGGGCTGTGTGAAACAGTGATTTTCAACATTTTCCACCAATTTCTTACATTTTATAAACCGAACAACTAATTTATTAATGGAGAAAATAATCAGCAGTTGACTCACTAATGAAAATAATCTTTAGTTGTAGCCCTGCTTCCAATACATCTGACTATGTGAGATGTTATGCTGTGTGTTGCAGGACTGCCTGGTGTATCTGCTGAACAGGGAGCAGCACACAGTTGGCCAGGAGACTCCATCAGCTCGCCCCAACATCTGCCTATTTTCTCCTGACATCCTGCCCCTTCACTGCTGCTTACGCCGGGTTCCCGCACCACGTCGCCATGCCCACAACAACAACAAGGGAGAAGAGCTGACGGACACTCAGCGTTTCTGTGTTGCTGTTGAGCCCGTACTCCAGGCCACAGTCCTGGTGAACTTCTCCCGTTGCGAGCACTCCACTACGCTGCGACACGGTGACCTCCTCTCCTTTGGAGCGCATTACATCTTCCTGTACAAGGACCCCACGGGCGCTAAGCCTCTGCCGGCTCAGACCTTGGCACGCCTTCGCACCCTGGGGCAGCTTTATGATGCAGGGGTGGAGGAGGGTGAGGGCGGGGCTCAGACTTGTAAGATGTGTGGCTCCATGCTAAAGGATAGAGCAGCGCAGGTGACAAGTGCTCCAGCAGTTAGACGCAGCTTCAAACCTCACCTGGTGAAACCCCGCAGCGGGGGGACAGCAGCGGGAGGACCACTTAAATTATCAGGAGGGGAAGGAGGAAGAGGAGGAGGAGGAGGAGGAGGTCAGAAAAGGAGGCTACAGCTAGAGTTTGACCAGGCTCATGAAGACCAGCTGTTGAACAGGATCGTGTCTCTCATAGAACCTGGAGGTTTGTGCTCTGATTTACAAAACACTAGAAAATATCTCAAGTAGCCTCATGTAGACAAGCACAATGGATGCAATGTTTCAATTCATTAAAGGGTAATTTTACCCAAATCATGAAACAACTTGTGTTGTCACTTGCCTCTAATAGTTTTGGTTTTAGATTTTTAGATATTAGTAAACTAAATTCCTTTTTGTAAACTAAATGGAAATCTGTGAGCTACATGACTAGATGTAAGAATGACAAGCTGTTTTTTGGATGATCTGACTCCTTAAAACTTTTGTCTTTCTCTCAGGAGATGACCATAAATTGACGCCGGCCTACCTGCTGTGTCTGTGCATACAACACTCTGCCTCTACCTTCCCACCTGGGAGCTTTGGAAAACTGTTGCTCAAGATCGTCCGGCGAATTCAGACCATCGCATGGGTCAGTGTCTCACCTGTTAGATTCTCCCTCTCTCTTCTTTTGACACTCTGTCTGGTACTTAAGATGACCTCATCTGGAGAGAAACCAGGTCAGCCATGTCAGCTCATGTGAATAGTTAAACAAGGTATCACATGTTTTGTGCTGTATTACACACACATGCATATACTCATCTATCTATACTATGAATTGTCTGTCTCCATAGCAACATTTGCCACCATAGAGAGAGTTCAGAGTAAACCACCAGGCAGCATCTACAAGTTGATGCTATTCTCTTTGGGTTAGTTAAACTGAATCAGAAAGACCACACTGATTATTTTGTTTTTACTGATGGGTTATTTATACGACAACATCATATTAGTCAGATGATGGACTAAATAATAGCCACACAGAGGTGGTTTTAGGTGAGCTATAAAAAATACAAAAAAACATGAATTTAGTATGTTTTTTTTAATATATTTTATGTGTTGCAAAAAACCAGGGAGTGATGGGAGGTCATCTCATGTAACTTGGGTCAACTATTCGGGTCAGTTTTGCACATAATTATCAACATACATCACTGTTAGAGTGCTGGGTTTTGTAAATTTGATAGTGGTATTCTCTTCTTAGCGTCATGAATTGTGGTTCTCCTACGCACATCTTAAAAATTTAATGAGGACTTAATTGCAGTGTGTGTGTGTGTGTGTGTGTGTGTGTGTGTGTGTGTGTGCTCTTTGCAGGAGAAGACAAAGGAGCTGGCTCAGAAGCAAGCTCAGCAGTGAGTATCGCTTTCCAATATGTGTTAGAAAGAAGAGCATGTGTGCTCATGTGTACCATATTTGAGTATGTATGTACCGTG
The DNA here is from genome assembly GCA_036937835.1 of Pampus argenteus. Classification (NCBI taxonomy): domain Eukaryota; kingdom Metazoa; phylum Chordata; class Actinopteri; order Scombriformes; family Stromateidae; genus Pampus; species Pampus argenteus. Next base: position 21,368,907 of record CM072866.1, on the reverse strand, counting down.
TTTAACCCTCCACTCTGTGTGTATGTGTGTGTGTGTGTGTGTGTGTGTGTGCGTGTGCACCCATTTAGTCAGGACCCAGCCTCCCTGTCTCTGCTTAGTATCTCAGACTTGATCCCAGACCTGCAGACCATCTTCTTCTGGATGTCCAACTCCATCGAGATGCTCTATTTTATACAGCAAAGAGCACCAGCATATACACACACCATAGAGATACTGCAAGGTACACACACTGTCACACACACACACATAGTCTGAATGATGAGTGTGGAAACAACTTGGCTGAAGAATCATTACTCACACTGACATACAGTAGATCCTGATGCAGCACTCGCTCCATTCTTTTCCTCACAGTATGTATTTCTTAAGTATGCTTCTATCTCTGTCATCTGTCTCAAGGGTCAAAGGAGTCGTTGCTATCGGCAACCATATCAGCCAATGAGGAAGCTATGACTATCTTGGAAGAAGTGATCATGTACACTTTCCAGCAATGTGTCTACTATATCACCAAGGTAATCTGTCACTGCGGCAACAGTATCATCTTCTTAATGAGCACAAGACATTTTTTATTGTGTTTTTAAGCAAGGTTGCATGAATGATAACAGACCCGCATAGAAGGCCTGATTGAGTTGTTACTCACAAGGACACACACACACACACACACACATATTCCTGGTATTTCTATCTTTGTGAGGATCCTCATTGACATATCTCATTCCCTAGCCCCTTACCCTAACACAATTCTTAACCCCAACAACTGAATAAGTGAGGACCGGCTTACAATGCAGGATTGTCCTCACTATGATGGTTTCAAACCAAAAATTTGTCTTCACAAAGACTGAAAAACAGGTTCACTCACACACAGTGAATGCCTTGAAAGAGGAAAGAATATGAATAAAAGTTATTTTGTGATTTCAGATTACCTCCATCAACGTGCTTGTCCTTCTTTGTGTGTTTGTATGTGTCCAGGCTCTTTATGTAGTGTTACCAGGTTTGTTAGACTGTAATCCATTCCCAGTTGACAGCTCTGAGCCCTGCTGGAAAGGAGGTGTAGGATTTCCTGAACCTGTACGCAGGGTCCTGCAGGTAAGTGTGTGTGTGTGTGTGTTGTTTTATTAAATGTAATTTCTATTAATTTCTGCTTTTCTTACTCTTGCTGTGTGGGACATATACCGTAGTTAAATGTCTTGTTTTAGATTTAAATATTTTATTAAGGAACAAGCTGTTTCAGAATATATATGTTAGTCTATATACTTATCTGATATAAAATGATAAACATAAACAACAGTATTAGTATGTTCATCTGTATGTATGTATGTATGTACGCATGGGTGTGTGCAGGTGTTTCAGAACACGCAGGAGCTTTTGCAGGGCTACCAGGTCCACCCGGAGATTCAGGCTCAGATGTTTGCTTACCTCTTCTTCTTCTCCAATGTGTCGCTGTTTAACCAGCTAATGGACAAAGGTAGGTCAAAAAGTATGCACACTCACGCCCTCTTCCATTAGATCTCCCTCAGGATTTGTACAGTTGTTAGTGTATGTTAGTGAGAGAGAGTTTGTCCTTGTGTCCTTGTCAGCATTTTGACAGAGACCAACCTAGATTTGTCCTCAATGCCCTTCTCCTATCTGCATTCTGTTTCTCCCTTCCTCCTCCTCCTCTTCCTCCTCCTCCTCCTCCTCATCCTCCTCCTCCTCCTTGCCTTCCTTCCTTCCATCTGGCCATCAGAGGGTGAAACAAAGAAGAGGAGAGGTGGGACTGGATGGAGGTGAAGGAGAAGAGGGGAGAGAAAAGGGCAGAGTGAAGGCCATTCAGTTGTTGCGATGACCTTGCTAATAGTCTATGAAATGATCTAAATACAGAAAACAGTCATTTACCGGCAGCTATATCTATGTGTCCGGCTACCTTACACTTCCAACCTCTCCTCAGCCTCTCCCTTTGTGGTCTTTATCCACACACACACACCTATGCACACTCACCCACATGCCATATGTCTTCATTAGCCAGTGGAGACAGGAGAGATCACATGTCTGGCAAAGGCAGAAGGAGAAATGCCTTTATATTCATGCAGAGGCTACCCTGTCCCCCACCTCGTCTCTACCTCCCGCTCCTCTTCCACTCTTCCTGTCTGGCTTTCTCCTTCTCCTTCGCTCCCCCTTTTTGTCACTCATTGATATTTCTCCACTGATGGTGTCCATGGTAACAGTGAAGTGAGTTTGTAGCAGGTAACGCTGACGTTTGCATCAGACACTCTGCAACATACACACACACACTCTCAGCTACACACTCTAGAAACACTACACACACACACACACTGTTAGGCTGACACTATGGCAACTTGAAGAAAGACTGAGAGGGGGTGTAATTTGGTGCAAACGCTCCGCTCTCCGATGGATTTGTTTGATTGTGTGCTCGTGTGTGCGGTGACATCTTTCACCCTGGGAACAGATTATGGCGGATGCCGTAGCTCTTTGTTGTTTGGACTGTTTGAGAGTGTATGACAGCTTTTCTGTGTTTAAAGGCGAGTTTGTGTGCGTGTAAACCAGCTGCTACTGTATGAAGCATTATGGCACCTTTACTAAGGGGTTAAATTATGTCTCGTCTGTTTGCGATGCCTCACACAAAGATTACTGTATGCCTAGACATAAGCCTATTACAGAAGGGAGTGTGTGTGTGCATCCAAAGCATATGGCAGAAATTTTGAAGGTTCATGCGCTGTCTACACATAATGCTGCCAGTTTATTGTCTGCCTGAAGCTTCATGTCATGTCTAACTTGTATGCCATACAAGTGATTGACAATATGCAGGATTTTTTTTCATGTACAGCTGAAAAATGTAATTATACTTCAGTCCTGTCAGCATTAATTTGACTTTTTGACTTATATGTTTTCTCCTTTGTGTATGAGTAATTACGTGACATAGATGAATGACATTTACTGTGTGTTCGTGTCCGTGAGCGGGTTGACTGGGAGGACTATTTATATTGCTTAGGTTCATAATGTGTGTAATATGTGTAAAATGTATTGCTTTGTACACTGCAGTTTGAATTTACTGTATGTTAAACTTAACCCATGTCTACTTAACCCAGGGACTGCAGATGGAAAGTATGTTAAACCTGGTACATCTCTTGTTTTTGTATGAGATTAATGTTTTTTTATTAGCCATGCTAGCAGGATGACTCTGAGGTTACAGGATCCTGACTCAACCTGACTGGGATGAATCAAGATTCAACCTGAGATGTGTTTTAGTAAATATCTAGCTGTGATATTTAGTACAGATATCCATGGTATCCATAGGAATCCCAATAACAGTGTGGTGATCCACCTGCCTTTTCCTCGTGCGCCATTATTTCATACATATGTCAGTGTTTGTACCAAACCTCGGCAGAGGCCTGAGCTCAATTTGGGGGAGGGGGCAAAGCTTAAAAAGGAATTATTGCTGCCGTTGGGTAATGCAATGACAATGACGATTGACAAACTATGGGATGTCATCTTGACAAATTCTCTATTTGCAGTTATCTCAAATTACCACAAAACTTCCTTTCAGCACTTTGATGTGATACAGAGAAAGAAAGGATCAGGCAGATGGAGGAACGCAGGCTGTGTGCTGGTTTGTTGTGCAGTAAAACACAAACCCAGTCAGCTGAGCCCCTCTGCAGCAGTCGATTTGTATTCTGTGCGGAGCAGGCGACTGGTGGCTGTTGCTATTGTTTCCTTGACTTCAATATCAACTTAATTAAAAATTAATATCTCTATTGCCGTACAGTAAACACACATGGTCTCTTTTTTTAGTCTGCCTTTCTTCTCAGACATGTACAAACACCCTCGTAGAGAAATTTACTGCAGTGTCTGCGATGAAATACCTAAACACTCATTGTGTGTGTGTGCGTGTGTGTGTGTGTGTGTGTGTGTGTGTGTGTAGGTCCATCTCGGGGTTGGTTCCAGCGCTCTAAGGTGTTGCAGATTCAGGCATGTTTGCGGATGGTTATGGAGTGGGCGAGCAGGTCTGGTCTCGGACATCTGGCAGACAAATTCTTCACCAAACTCAACAGTACTGTGTCTATACTGGCCACAGCACCTCAACAGCTCACACAGGTAACACACACACACACACACTTAACTTTACACATTGCTTCTTGGTACTAATTACGTGACAATACTTGAAAATAGACAGAAAACCCGACCATTTTAAAGTGTATCTCAAGTTTAACATCAACCCAAATAATGGGTCTCTTATATAGACGTCTGACCTGCTATTGATCATTGATGTCTTTGAAAAAGTTCAGTCAGGACCTCCTCTCCTTTTTGCTTTTCTGTCCTCTCTGTGTGCAGTTGAGTTGGCGAGCTTTGTCTAGTGAACATCCGACCCTGAAGCCAGTCCAGCTGCACCGGATTCTCACCCAGTACCAGCTCACAGTGGAGATAGGTCCTGTCCCAATATGGCAACCAAGCAGTGAGGACGAGGCATATATATACAGAACAGGTACGTGTGAATGTTTTAATGTTTGTGTTTGTTTTAAAAAATTAATTGGTAAAATCACCCAAATTATGGAAATTGAAAGCCCCCGTGTCTTTGAAATCTTTTCCTTATCTTTATATTTTAGGACTGAATTTAAAGGGGTTGTGTCATGTATATTTACAGGTCTATATTTATAGAATATTTTTGCATTATGTGTGTGTGTGTGTAGTGGACCTCCTGGAGAGTTTTGAGAACCACCCACCCATCGTGCTGCCCAGCGCTGGCTTCAGAGTCGACCTGGACAGCGAGTGTGTAGAAGACAGCATCTACAGACAGCTGCTCTACATTCGCCACTACCTCTGGGGGCTCCGCACCAAGACGCAAACACACACCAACACACCCGTTGTGCACACACACTCCAACGGCACCAACACAGCTGACTGGCCGGACGTTCAGGTCAGAAAAACTCACACACACGTACTCTGTCAAATACACACACCTAACAGTAATCCAGGCCATGTGCCTCAGCAGCTGTGGTTGTTGAGGAGTTCCTCATAATCCCATAAATGAAAGACAAAAACCCTCTACTCCAGCCAACCCGCACACACACACACTCACAGAAACCTAGACATGGTTAAATCATGGTAATCTGATTAGTCGTTAGGCTGTCTAATTAGTGGGAACGGCTGACTAGACCATAATCCCTAGTGTTACTGCACCCTTATATGTACACATACAGAAACATGTATACATTCACAAATAGTAAATGTTGAATGGTAAAGCGGCTTATGGAATGATTATTAATTCATACGTTCAAATCTTTAATCATCTTTAATTGTCTACTGCGGAAAGAGTGCTCCACCATGAACAGGAGCTTTTATTTCCTTTACATCTGTTCTCCATCGCATCCTCATTTAGACCTTGGACTGTCTTCTAACATCATTATGTCCCATCCCGACACAGAGGGAGTTATTGCCAGCGGCCCACAGCAGCCCCCGCTGTGGGGGTCCCGGGGACGAGGTGACAGCAGAGGCAGGAGAGGAGAGAGTACGGGACAGACCCTCAGGCCAACCACACACACACAGCCTCAGGAGGAACGGCACCATCCACCACCCACGGACAGCGAATCCAGACCCGTCCTGTCTCTTGACCCCTCCCAATACCCCGCTGTACCCAGAAGGTGGAGGAGGAGGGCCTGGGCCGATTATAGGCCCCAACACCCAGACGAACGGCTGCACCAGCAGAACTGTGGCAGAATGCAAAAAGACAAATGGACTCATCACCAACGGACTGGAGGGTAGGCTGAATGATGCACAGGAGGTGGACAAAGTAACAGGACAACATGAGCAATATGAAGGAGCGAAACATAAACAAAAACAAAAACAAAAAACAAAAAACAAATTAACATTTCAATAGGTTTTTTTGTTGGGATATTACAGTTGAACACCTTATATTGTCCAGTTTTTCTGTTACGGTGTCCACCCTGCTTTACACATATAATATATTTTAACTGTAGCGTATCGAAATATAGTGTAAAGCAATAGATCATTTCAACATTTTGGGAAATACACATATTTGCTTTTACTTTCAAAGAGTTGGATGAAGAGATGGAGGATTGGGGAACAACAGTCAGGCGGAGTAACTTCCTGAAGTCATGTCATCAAGTAGTTGTTACAACATGTAATGCTCTATTAAACCAGTCTTTCTTGTTTCTACATTTATATATATGTATGACAGTTTGTTAATTTGTGCCTTTTAAAGATTATATATTTATAGTATTTGTATTTTTCAACTTCGAGCTTTCAGTCTCAATGCTGTGTAAACTTCCTCCCAGTCCAGCTCAATACTTGACTTATAGACATGAGAGACTCTCATCTAACTTTCAAAAAGAAAACCAATATGTGGGTGTTTCCCTAAATATTTACAGTCAAAGTCCTACTGGATGAATCAAGTTAATGTTTTGACGAAACTGCATCATAGAAATATATGAATAACAACTGCACAAGTCTGAAACTCACACAAAGCTGCATTAATTGATTTTTTTTTTTACATCTTAAGATTGAATCAAATGACTACGTGTAATGTGAATGAGAGAGAATTATCACCTACTGTAATTCTGCAGCTCCAAATAGCGTTTTAGCTTCTTTTGCTTCGGCTTTACGGCCCATAAATTTACAGTATGTTAAGTTCAGTCTCACAGCTCCCATCAACCCCTTTTCCAGCAGAAGGCAGCTTTTTTTTCAGCAAGAAGCTGTGATAAACCCACTTTATGCTACTTAAGGGGAAACAAACTTAACATTTACCTCAGAAGAAAGTTAAACATCTTTCTCAGGAGTCTCAGAGACCAGTGAAAGAAGAATTATCATTAGATGTACATTCATCATTAAGCCAGAAACTGGCTGTTTTATAGTTATTTTACACCCTACTATAAATGATTAATGCAGCTTTTAAAATGGCACCACCTTATTTTAAACAGTATGAGTCTCAGTGCAGTTCTGTTGTTAAAATGCTTGAACAGATTGGTCATCTCTATGTCTCACATGAAGCAGCATCGTGCTGTTTTTTACAACATAGTGAGTGTGACATCTGCAGGCTCGTGTAAGAAGCACACGTTTGTGTCAGATTAGCTGCGTAACTGTGCATGTGTCTCATGTGTCTCAGTACCTCTGTGTGTGTCTTCTGCACAGCAAAAAAAAAACCTCTTCCTATCATGTTTGTCCAACCCCATAGCAAGACCCTGTGTGTGTGTGTTTGTGCATTTGGTTGTCCATGTCCTCTGCAGGGTGTATTAGTGGGTGTGAGTTTCCTTTCCCTGTATCCTCCCCTGGCGCCCCTCCCCTTCCTGATGACTTGTGTATGGTGTTTGTAGTGGAACTGGACAAAGGACCGTATGGACTCGGCATGGGACTCATAGATGGCCTGGTGAGTAAACACTAGGCGGTTACACCGGTTAAAAAACTTACCTTCTAAATCTTACCTGTCAGGTCTGACCCATCCAGGTCTCAGCAGTGTGTTGTTGTCTTGATGAAATGGGCAGATTTCCAGTAATAAATATAACCAGCAAATCCATATTATTTAACTGTGTTAAAACTGTGTGTAGAAATTAATTTTTTATCAGTTCTACCAGATGCTCAACTAAATAACAGACATACACACACAGACTTTACTGACATGTTTCCCTCCTGCAGCACACCCCTCTCAACGCTCCGGGCATTTACATCCGGACTCTGATCCCCGACGGTCCGGCTGCCTCTGACGGCAGACTGAGGATCGGAGACCGCATCCTGGCTGTGAACGGGACCAGTCTGATCGGAGCGGACTACCAGAGGTGAGGAGGGTGTTTTTGTGACAATAACAGTGGTCTGATGGAGATTTATGATACTAGCAGGTGATATTGACATTGATGACAGAGTGAGCAGTCTTCCCAAAATGTTAAGTAAACCCATCTCTGTCAGCCTCTTAAGCTGATTGATTACTTTGATTGATTGGTGCGAGCCCAGACAGTGATGCTCCTTCATCCTCACTGTCTCTGCTGAGCTCCATGTAACTGGACTCTGTGTTTTTCTCCCTGTACTTCCTCCCTCTACTTCGTTCTGTCTGCTCCACGCAGCGCGGTGGATCTGATCCGTCTGGGAGGGGGTCGACTACGTTTCCTGGTAGCCAAGTCCGACCCAGAGGTCTCAGAGAAGATCAGTGCTTCCTCCTGTTGACCATGTCCGTGCATCTCTGCCTCGCTAAGAAACACACAGGACATGAGAGGGAGGACAGCGAGACAACAAGGGACACAGATGTGTGCACTGAAGAACAGGGTACACACGCAAACACACACTCATGCGTACATATGCCGCATGAAATATGAATGTGAAACCTAGTGTTAGCACAGCACAAAGCTAAGCAATCAAACTGGAGATAACGCTCCACGACTCCACTCCACAGCTGCCAGACCTGCTTCCCTAACAGTGACTCCTACCGGGTTTGTGTGACAGACAGAATCCATAACCCACTGCAACATCAAAGGAGTACGCTGCGAGGAAAGCTGCCTAATTAATCAGCGCTCGAGGTGGGTGAGGTCTAACCAGCCAGTGTCTGACGGGGTTTAAAGCACAGTATATGTTGGGTTTTAATTTCTCATCAGTCAGCCCTCGGAGCATGCGTGCACATTGGACTTTCCACTCGTGTTTTAAAATCATTTCTGTCAGTAATTCAGACATTAAGTAGCATGGTAAAATAGCTACCAGCGTCTCAGACAGAGTGACTCTGAAACAGTTGGACGCAAACTAAAAATGTACTTTACGATACTAAAAGCATCTGCAAAGAAACAAGTGAGCACAGCGTCGGAGATGTTTTACATCGTGCTTTTAGAGAGGAATGTTTTATAAACCTGTTTGATAGCCAACTCCCAAAAACACTATCGCTGTCGACTGAACACTAAAACCATTGTGGTATGAATGTTGACTTTCTTATTGGAGAGTGGATGAAAGAGGCAGAGGAAGCAAGAACATCAAGACATATAACCCAGCTCTCCGTTCTCATATTTAACCTCATTGAAAAAGAAAAGAAAAAAAGAAGATGAACTGTCGAGGATTGACATGTACAGCGGTTGTGCAGCTGTTGTGGGACGTTATTTATTAATTACCTGATGATCACGCTTCACTTCACAACCCAACGTGTGTACAATCACTTTTGTTGTGAATATGTTCTGTATGTATCTGGATTGAGGGTGTAAATAGTCTTTTGTAAATATTTAACACATATTGTTTGGACATTCAAGAGAGAAACTGCTCACTCATTTTTTTTTTGCCCTGAAATAATCTGTATATTGATCAGTAAAAACTAAAACATATACTGATGGAAAAAAAGAAAGCATTTTCTGGAAAGAATTGACTTATTTGTTGTGTAGATTTAATTTCCCCACTTTCCCACAGCAGGTCATTAGGTCCAATCTTAACAGGTCACCTATGGAAAAAGTCCTTAATGAATAGCCCAGGTCACTGAGACCAAACGCCATGCTTAGTCAGTTCAAACCTCGGCCACTGATCTGGCTCCCCGGGACGCTCCAGATCAGTGCTTCCCAAAGTGGATGCGCCCTGACGACAGTGAAAACTTTCACATCTTTCTACATTTATTGTGTATTAAAAATAATACAATTTACCACAATAAAATGAGGTGATGTTTACATTACTTGTGTTTTTAGGTTTAAATATATTCAAATAAAAAGATGTAAAAAATATTAAAATCAGTGTATTAACAATGTGTAATATTCTCTTACACCTCAGTTAATGGCAACACAACCACGCCTGGTAGCTTGCAGGTTTTTCAGGAGGGGTTATGAAGAAGTATCATGGTGTAAACATGTTTAATACCACGTTTACGTCATCCCATAGTAACGACTTGAGTGTTTACATCATTTATATAATTTGTTGTGTGGATTACTGTGCACTGACAATATAACACCATAATAATACATTGAACAATCTTTGGCTGATATGAGGCGTCCATAGTTGTTTGGTTTTCAGAGTTTCCTCGTCATAATTTGAACTTGGATGTTGGATGTTGAACACTATTTACATAGTTGTAAACTTAATTAAGTTAACTAATTACGATACTGCTGATAAGACGTGAACAAAACCTTCTATAGGAAGATTTTTGGGCTGTTTTTAATCCTGACCAGAGGTGCCAATAACTACTTTCACCAATTATTAATCTGTTAATTAATCTTCCACTTAATTATTTGCTTAGACAGAAATGTAAAAAAATAAATTGAGGACATTTCCCAGCGTTTGAACTCAAAATGTGAACTTGACTAATGATTAACGGTTTATCACCTTGTTGCACTGTTTTTGCTTGTTCTTTATTATTCCTCACTGATCAAAATTTCAGTCTGAACACTGTTTCTTCTTTTCCATCAGTTTTGTTTTACTCTCAACTTTTTATTCTGTTCATTACTTTGCAGTAAATTGTTTGTATGAAATCGATGCTATTTCTCCATGCATGTCATTGTCATTAATTATACTGTTGAGGACGGTGATACTTCTGAATAAACATTGTTGGATAACTTCATTTTCCTGTTTAAAAAAACCCAAATATGGCTCGCAGGTTAGGTCGCATGAAAGAAGACAACAGAAGATTTAAGTCAATGAGGAATTTAATTTGTGCTACACATTTTAACAAATCACAAAAACAGAAACATTTAAAAATACATATACTTCTCTATTTCCAGAATGTTTACGTATTGATGACAGCTGTTTTTACATATAGCAAAATATTTTTTCTTTTTTTTCAAAATAAGAAAAAATACCTTCTAAATAGCTTTGTAATTTAGCAGATAGAGCAGCATACAATCATTATGCATTTTTTTTTTTTTTTTTACATTTTGTTTTTCTAATAATGTGCAACAATCACTGAAATCTTGAAAATTGTGCCTGATTGCCAGCTAAAAATGAGGCCTGTGTGAGGACAATTGGAAAAGCTAAAGGCAGAGTGAGAGATGAGAGATGAGACTGGGAGAGAAAGTGCTGAAGAATATCTAATTAAGGCAGTTTGATGCCTCTGACTGCTCGCTGAGGAGAGGGAGAGAGGTAGATTGGGGGGAAAAAGGGGGGAAAAAAAGAGGATAATTGAATTCAGAGAAACTGAAAGCAAAAGAATGAGTACAAATGTACCATACAGAAAGAAAGAAAGACAAGAGCAGATGAGATTCGTGTGGTCATGTGTTGGTCCCGCCCTTCCCCTGATAAAACTGATATAAGTCTACTGATGCAACATAACTTTCACCACTGTAGTGTCGCCGATCGCGTACTGTTAAAAAAAGCGCTGTGTTAACATCCTAAAAAGGTAAAGCTCTCTAAAGGTGACAAAAAAAAAAAAAAGTAGAAATATTTTTAAGGCTTTAAGGATTATTACAATAATGCTTTTTCTGTGCTAAGACAAACAAAACTGTACACACAGGCTGTTCCATTCCTCCTCTTACCACTAATGAAACAAGAAAAATAAACAAAAACAAAAAAACTAAAACAACAATCACTTTGTCTACATTAGGTTAGCTCCACTTCAATCAACTCAAAATAGTTGCCCTGCTTCTTTTGCCCTTCTCTGCACAATCGCCCAGAATATCCTGAATCTGAGGAGCTTCACTCTGATAAACTGAGTTAAAGTTGACTGCAAACTGCTGGTCTGAACTGTTATTCCTGGATTTCAACTCCTTTCAAGAGGAGACACCTCACATTCTGGTCTTGGCCTTTAAATAAACTCTTTTTCTTTTCTGAGAAGGACGACTTGTTTGATTTCTTCTCTCACTTCTTCATCCTGTAAGGACTGTCTTATGAAGAGTACAATCATATTCTTAACAGTCTCCCAAGCCCCATCAGCCTGGTATGAGGATATGCAGCTATAGCCTCGACCACGCCATACACAACTGTGTTTAACTAACACACTATGTCAACTCTAATCATCACAGCGTCCTCTGTAAATGTAGGCCATTCAAATCTCTGAACACATCCGCTGGTTTTAAACCAGACAGTCTGATCAGAAGTGAGGAGAGTCGAGTTCTTTGGCCTGAAGAGTGACAGTAACCGATGCTTCTGATCCATCAACTAGAGGAAAAGTTGTATCCGAGATATCTTCCACCGTTCAAATAGAATACGTAGTGCTGAAATGATTTTTAATATGCATAACGCCTGGGACACACCGCCTACCTGAGCAGTGCATTCAACGTCCATGTTAACAGGTTAGAGCTGCCACACAGCCCACGAGCAGTGCAGCGCGCCTATTTTTACAGTGTGACGCACACAGTTCTCAGCAAAAATAGACAATGAAAATGATCTGTTGATCGTCACAGTGTTTCCCCCTATAATCGTACAGGCCTGGAAAAAAAAATCTTTTTTTTTTTTTGCCTAAAATAATGCCAAATATCTGTTCATTTCAAAAATCAATGATAATTTTGGGTGACTCTCTGCTGCACTGTTTCAAAACGTGAGTCAACCTTTGTGTTGTTGCCTCTGAAACTTTTGGCACGATGCACGGATGAGTCCTTTAAATGGCGCGAGCCAAATGAGCAGAAGTGTCTCTACTGAGTTTTGCTGTTATTTATGGTTGCGCTGATTCTGTCCTCTCCTTTGCTCTCTGTGTCAGCGTTTGACCAGGGGGGTGGGGGTGGGGTGGGGTCAAAACACCTGTTCAACAAGCAGAAACATGTATAAAGCTATATTTCCACCTGCCAGTTAAACAACCGCAGTTTATACCGAATTATTCTGACCAAGCTAAAATGAAAGCCGTCTGTAGTCTTTATCTTAGTTTTCACTAAATCTTAAAATGTGGCAGATTTTTGTAAAAATAGCTGCTGGCTGAGACGGCAGCTGACCCCCCCACTAAACCCCCACTTTATTTTTTCTGGTAGTCAATAAAGATGAAAATAATACATATAGTTTGTCTTTCTTAACTAATCTTAATTATAAAATACACAGAGTGAACAGAAATTTGAACACAAATGCCGACCGCACCGATACGCCGTCCCGTTTAGGGCAACTGAGTCGACATTATAGCAGCAAAGTTACAGCTTTCACTATAGTTTCACTATAGAATATGTCTGACATAATTCAATACTTCCTGTATTTATTTCTGTGTCTGTCTAAATATAAATGAAATTTATAATGACATTAAATTAAGCATTTTATTAATGATGGCCATTATCAATGTAGATAAGAGGGCTGGCAGTAGACACAGCAGCTCCGCTATGCACATGCGCTGCTCAGGCAGAGGTAGGCAGCGCGTCCCGGGCATCACGCTCTCATAAGCTTAATGTCCTTACTTGTTTGTGTTGTCAGTGAACGATGGATTACATTAAAAAAGACTGTAAAGCTGAAAAATCATGAAAAAAATAACTTTTTAAATTCAGAAAGTATTTGAAAGTTGTTGTTTTTTTTTAATCTATTTTTGACCAAAATATATGATTCTTACAAATAAATTCCCTTCTGTTGAGAGAGGCTGCCTGTACATTTTTTGGCCATGTCGGCTACAGTCATATCAAATGAGTATAAAAGGCGAAGCAGTTAGGGGATGATGATGGAGGCTGTCCGTTAGGTACCTGGTAAGAGGCCCTTGGCTTTTACTTCCTAGGGTCGTGGGTTTGTGATGTCATGGCAACGATGACAGGCTGCTGGGCAGGTGTGACTTGATGCGGAGCAGATTCAGTCCCTCCCTCATCCTCCGTCTTCAGCCGCTTGGCCTGAGGCCCTTCCGGCTGCTCGGCTAAAGTTTCTGCACTAGGCTGTCTGCTCACCAGCACTGGGGGGGAGCTGGAGGCCTGCGCAGCCAAGATCTGGAGGGGACTACTCAGACCTGGAAAGGAGAGATCTGAAGTCAGTATCCGCTGTATGTACATGAGCACAAACTGTGTGGCACTTCAGTATATTATATTTTATTCCATCTTTACTGGTAAAAAGTAATTATCCTGTAGTAATTATTACTAATGGTCAATGTGTCAGTAAGTGATTAAAAACATATATATATATACCCGAAGCATTAACAAGGCTGGTTGCTGTGGCAACAGCAGCAGTGGTGTGTTTGCCATTTTGGGTAACAGGACGAACAGGAAGTTGATGTAAACCAAGGGCCAGGCTGCGTCCATCCCCACCCTGCACCACACTGTCAACTGTCTGGATCACTCGCTCTCTGTTCAGCTGAGCTTCTGAGGAAAACACAAACAATTCAAACATGGTAACATAAAACTAACCAACTAATATGGATATGCACACGTAATGAACCTTTAAACTGTTTAAACTGACGGTCTAGATCACAGCCCATCATACTGTATAACTTAATGCAGAACAAGAGATCAAAAACAGTTATTTTAAACATCTGACATGAAAAATAATAGGAACATTTCTGTAATAATGTATCTTGTAATACAGAAAAGACACCTCTGAGTTCACTGTTGCTGTCCATTCCTCCTCCTTGCAGTCCTTGAAAAATAGTGCCAACAGAGGGGGCGCTGTACCCGTTAGGAGGGTTGGAAGGTGGGGGAGCGCTGGTGACCACCCGCAGCATGGTGACAGAGGACTGAGGGTGGTTCTGGAGCACGTGGATGGGCTGGACTTGGCCACCGCCACCTGGAACTAAAGCAAGGGCTTTCCCCAGGCCTGAGGGCAAGACTGATGGGTGAGGCGGTGCTGCCATGATGACAGGCTGAGCGCTGACTGGAGATCCTACAGAGACAGACGCAAGTAACAATTTCAGCTGTTTGCCAGTGTATATAAAAGTGTATCTGACTGTATTTTGCATGTATTTAAATGCGTCTAAGTACATACTCACCTGGGGCGCTCTGAGAGTACCTATACTCAGGTACAGATGCCAGTTTGTTAGCCAGCTGTTCGTGGTGGTCGTGGGGGATGGGAGAGCCCTCCCTGCTCAAACATTCAGGAGTCTGAAGTCCACTGGATGGAGGAGAAAGAAGTCCCTGATGGGTCGGGGATGCAGGGGCACTCCTGAAAAACAGGGAATGAAGGCAGAGACACCAAAGGTAACTATTAACACATCAGGACACAATTAGTAACATGTAGAGCACCTCCACTTGCCCGTACCTTCTGCTGAATAAAATAACCTAGAAATCAGACTTACTTTGTTCTATCCAATCAAATGATAGCCCGGAGTAGAAGCAGAAAGAAGGGAGAAGGGGTTAACAAGAGTCAAATCAGAAGAGACAGAGCGTGTTTGTGCACACATGCACATGCAGCTAAAGGTCACGATGACTCACCTGGAGGAGAGAGGTCCGAACGGCGTCCTGAAGCAAGCCACCCCTCTTTGCCGTCGCTTTCTGAAGGCTTGCTCCACCAACTTGCTCTCGGAGGCAGAATCCACACGCCAAAAACTCCCTTTGCCAGGCTCGTCCTGGGAGCGGGCCACTTTCAGAAAGTAGCGGTTGAGCGACAGGTTGTGTCTGATCGAGTTCTAAAGGGAGGCAAAATAAATCATAGAGCCTGAATGCAACGGCCTAAGACCTTGATAGAAAACGATTGTTTTCTTTTCTATAGTTCAATCAAGAGGTCCCTACCTGCCAGCCTTTGTCTGCTGTGCGATAGTAAGGGTAGTGTTTGGTGATGTGGGCGTAGATGCCACTGAGAGTCAGCTGTTTGTCCGGGGCAGAAGAGATGGCCTGGACTATCAGCTGTGCGTAGGAATAAGGTGGCTTGGACTCATCCTGGACAAAAGAGACACTGGTATTAATATATTCACATCCTCCTGCACATATTATACAAACAACCAGCTTAAAACCTGCCAATTAAAAGGTCATTTGTGTTCTTTAGGGGCAAATTTGGGTTAGTGTTGCTGCATCTTCACCTTGGGGCTGTCACCGCCAGCCGACTCCCCTCTTTGCTCACTTCCCCCACCTCTCTGCTCAACAATGCTTCGTCTCTGCTCAGAAACAGCCTTGGCAGCATATTCAGCTGCTAGCTGGAGGTCAGAGGTCACATTGCGTCCATAGCGATACCCCGATGACCCTGCCCCTCGTGGACTGGCCGGACAGGAATTCGGAACACTGGAAGTAAACAGAGAGTCCGTGTTAATGGCTTAAATTAACGGTTTAATTTAATTAATTGAAGTCTTGGGCCGATGTCACACTGGGATAAAGGACAAATACAACATAGAATGTATATGCACCATCTCATTCTGTGTATGTAAACATGTTCTATGACAACAGACGGACAATCTATAAATATCAAGTCAATTTGAGCCCAGGAGATGTGTATTATAAATGTGAACGGGTCATCTATAGCTTCTAATTACAGTCAAACAGCCCTTCGTCATCCCAAAACTATGCACACATTTATGATCATTTGTGATTCCTCTGTTAGGTGTGTGTGTGTGTGTGTGTTAACGGGACCATATGATGTGATTCAGGCTGTACCGTGTTTGTTTTTATTTATACGATTCCTTTTTTTTTTTTTTTTAATTATAGTTTTGTCTATCCAAGTTTTAATATAAAAACAAATAATAAAAACCTTCCATTAATAAATCAAACATACAGAAAAGGGAAGTGAGGTAATACTGGCATTATGTAACAAAAATAAATAAATAAGAGAAAAAACATTGACCAATGAATGGCACAAGAAACCAAAGAGCAGTTTCTGTTCCACATTTCAATTTCAACATTTTACTAAATGCTGTTTGCACTTTCAAAAGACAAAAAAAAAACAAAAAAAACAAAAACAACAACACACAAGCATTCAAAACAATCATATAATCCTGAACATATTAGTGACTAATGTCATGCAAACGTCTACAAAGACACGAGTCTGGAAAAACAATTACTGCTCGGCTTCCATGGTGTTCCAAACAAGCGGTCGTAAAACACACAACGATGAGCTGAAATACTCACAACTATGTTAATTATTAACTCGGGTTTTTTTCTGTTGCTGTTGAGAGACAGAAGGCAGGAAAACCCCCAGTAACTTATTATACAACACACACCTGCTTCTGTTAGTAAAGTAAACACTGCTTCCTGGGAGAGTCAGTGTGCTTTGATTTGCCTTTGGCAACACACACACACACACACACACA
This sequence comes from Pampus argenteus, assembly GCA_036937835.1. Classification (NCBI taxonomy): domain Eukaryota; kingdom Metazoa; phylum Chordata; class Actinopteri; order Scombriformes; family Stromateidae; genus Pampus; species Pampus argenteus. Next base: position 21,351,899 of record CM072866.1, on the reverse strand, counting down.
CACACACACACACACACACACACACACACACACACACACACACACACACACACACACACACACACACACACACACACACACACACACACACACACACACACACACACACACACACACACACACACACACACACACACACACACACACACACACACACAGAGGGAAGAGGGAGAATATGAACAGAAACAATAATACAACTCAGGAACATCTGAAGTGTAAAAACATCTCTTGTATTTCTACACATTTTAACAGGATTAAACGTTACGCGTGTCTGCATGAGGCGCAAGGATAGACGTTTCTTTCCCCTAACACTCCTACAACAACCATTTCACCCCCGTCTCTGCTTGAGCACGTGGGCAGTAAGTGTGAACGCTGAGCAAAAGGGAGAAGAATGTTATTATATACAGTACGTTTAAGTTGCCAAACAGGAACAGTGACTCTTACCAGCATGTGAAACTGTTGCTGTTTGAAGGGTGCTTTTACACAACACTCTGCCGTTGTGTGTACTGTATGAGGATAGTCTTAAGGAAGGTGGCGCAACAATCTGCTTGAAAAAAGGTCACGGTAAAAAGTGGTAGGGGGATGCATGAGCTAGCGTCTTTTAACTCTGCGTCTGTTTGTGTGTGTCCATGTGCGAGAAGAACAAGAGCCGAGGGCTGAGTGGGAGGGGTGGTGGTGGTGGGGAGTGGGGGGTTTCTGAAAAGGAAACCACGAATGGACGGAAAACGGCTTACAGGCACAACAATCTGCCCGATATCCAATCACGCGCCTTGAAGCTGCAGCCATTCCATATAAGGCATGCACACACAAGCTCACATTGGTGGGGATGTGTGGTGTAATGACAAACACGGGCCACCAGAGGGCGCGCTCGGCACCACACCACACTTGCCAGTCACACACATGCTGTATACATTAATAGAGCAGTGATTTTTCAAACACGTGCTCTCACAGCTCATTAGAGTGTTTCCATCCCAATGCAAAGGCTGCAGCAGCTAATGAGTAAACCTTCAACCAGAAAAGAGGATGATATCAGTGAAAATGAGCTGATATAGCATATGGCTGAGGGGGGGAAAAAATGATTGGACATGAGGAAACCAAAAATAAATATAAATAAAAAACGAGCATCACATGTTTGCAAAGGAACACAAATATGAAAACACACACAGAGACCGAAGGTAAACTGCTCATAAACTGTAAACCGGGTTTATAATGATTTGTCATTCTACAAGTTTATATGAGGATATGTCCCTCCATTAAAGTATAATAATGATAATTTATATAAGAAGTCTACATAAAATACACTGAAACATTTAGCTTAAACGTTTTTGCTCGCCTCCCAGTGCTCGCACCTGAGCATTGGTTCCAGTGAATATAGATGCAGCAACGTGGAGCGCTTGCATTTATTTATGCGCGTCTGTAGGTGTTCGTATCTGTGTCCGAGTGCGTCTCCGTACCTGATGGTGCCTGTGGGTGAGGGCAGCGGAGAGCCAAACGCCCTGATGTGCTCTTCATGCTGCTGCATGGTGGGAATGCTGATTTTGAGGGGAGAGATGTGGGGCAGGAGCGGACGAGGCGGAGGAGATGGATGCTCCTTTTCTCTGTGCTCCTCAAGCTCGAGGAGCGACATGAACTGGATCTTGATTACTGTACTGGGAAAACGAAACATACACCTAGAGGGAAGAGCAGCAGGAGGAGGAGACGGTAGAAAACGCAGGACAGAAGAGAAGATGGAGACAGACATTTGATTAGTTTTACATCTTATTGCTCAAGGTCAAGAATTATATTGCAATCTCAGTTTTATATATTATATGTTTGATTTCAAAATATTTAATCATGAAGCAGCAACACTTTCACCGGAACTATAAGAGTTTCTTTATTAAGATAACTCACAATGATCCACATCTTCGTTGAACAAAAGAAAGGGCTGGTCTTAACTTCACACAAGTCCGGGCAGCTGTCTCAGTAAAAGCATGGATCAGTTCAGGCCCAAGTTACTTTACGCCTTAACAAACTAATTATGTGTGTGGCGGATTGAGCAAAATATTCCCAGGCAGCAGGATCAGTGTAGTTAAGTCTTTGTGACTCTAACTATCCTATCTGACCAACTATGACGAGTGTGTCTTTGAACAGGACACTAAATCCCTACTAATTCTAGGGGTGCTGAGCTCGGGCTCAGACCTCCCTGCAGAGAGGAACGAATGAAGAGAAAACATCCACACGGGACCGCAAACGTGCCATAAGCAGTTTCAGACGGTTACACCAGTCTAACGAAAAGAAATTTGGAAGAAAAGTTCCATCTTTTCTCTCTTCAACTTGTCTCCTTGAAATACTGCAGCTGCCAATCCAACAGCAGATCCATAACCAGACTGCACATAGCTAGAAACCACAGAATATATCATTTACAATCGTGTGTCCATGCAAGAAGACTACTAGCGACGGAGGGCCAGTGCCATCTCTGAAGTGGCTACAGAGACTGTACGTACAACTGCTGCTTATTTCCTTTAGCAGCCCGAGCTGTGCAGCAGAGAAGCAAATAGAAAGCCACTGTTGAAAGAGCTCACATGACGTTTCAGCTAGAGGGCACGTGGGGGAACTTTAGACAAAATAGAATGGTCTGATAGAAGCAAACGAAATGCCGTGATTGGTGTAATCAAAGGCATCAACCTTATAATGCAGCGTGATGGTGGCATCGTCATGCTTCCCTGCAGCAGACTTGTGAAAGTAGACGATTAAAATGATTGCAGACAAACAATAAAAAACAAAAGAAAATCTGTTGCAAGACAATGACCTTTAATGTTAAGACAAACCTACACAGGAATAGATTAAAACAACAACGTTAATGTTCTGGAGCTGCCGAGTCAGAGTCCAGGCCTCAGTCCAACCCAGAATTTGAAGCAGGAGTTGAACGTTGCTTTTCACTCAACACCCCAGTTCAAACATGACAGAGCTCGAGCAGTTTTGTAAATAAAACAGGAGAAAATTGATACAGACTAAAAACCACAAACATTCAAACCGAAGGTGCCTCCGCTAAAGTTGGACTTGGAAAGGGGTGAACACGTAGGACACGCTGGCAAATGTTTTGTGTTTATATTTGTACTCAGCTGTACTCAATCTGTAGAGATGTGTTGATACTGAAGTATCAGCAGTGTGAGTTTCAAATCTGTAAAAAAACAAAAAAAACAAAAGCGGAGAACATCTGTTGTACTGTAAATGTTGCAGGATAACTGAACAGCTTCCAGGATTAACTCGGCTAGAGCTGCAACCAATAATTGATCGATAGAAATTAAATCTACAACTATTTTGATAATTATATCCTTTTTTTCCTCATTTTTCTAAAGCAAAAATGCACCAAAATTGTTAGTTCCAACATGTCAAATGTGAGGATATTTATTGTTTTATTTGCCTTCTGTGATGGTAAACTGAATATTTATGCGTTTTGAACTGTTTTTCGGATTTAAAAAAAAGACATTTGAAGCCATCACCTTAGATTGTGGACTATATTCTGTCATTTTAATTGGTAATGTAAATGATTGTTAGTTGAGGCCCTAAACTCAGCACAGTTTTCCAGTTAAACTCATTATCCTGACACAGGCCTCTGGGCTACAACAGCAAGAAATGGCCTTTGGTTTGTATGTCTTGTGTTTACTCCATGTGGATATCATTTCAGCCTGCACTTCCGGTTCAATGCCCGACACACCCCCAAAACAGTCGACAGCCAATCAGACGACGATATGTGCACCCCCCCTTCCCCCCTCCCACAAACGATCCTGTGATTGACACACACACACAAACAAACAGTCAGGGGTTCCAGTTTAAAGATTGCTACTATATTTAAGTGAAGGCAAAATATTTAACTTAAGCGAAAACTATATTTAAGTAACAGGTGACTCATTTAGTTAAAAAACACACACGCATTAGCAGTTTCACCTCTTAACCCAGGAGCAGCGAGCTGAGCTGTCAGCGTCTGTTTATATTAATGTTTACGTGACAGAGACACGTTAGCTTACAGCTACTTAACTTTATCAGTAGCATAACATTGAAAACAGTTGTAACGCGACTTTAACGAGCCACACGGAAGACAAACGTGAGAGAAAAAAATATGTTTTTAAGTCTGGATATTTTTAAAAAGTCAATAAAAGACACACGTCTCAAGCGACACGATTTTTTTTTACATTTGCTAACCAGCTAGCACCACCATGGCTTGTCGGTAGGCCGAGTGAAGTTACGCTTGCTAACGGCTAATTCTGGTTCAGAAAGTGGGGTGAAGGTTCCCTATCATGGCGCCCAGTGGGAGCATCCAGAGAAATTATTTAATTTTAAATTAAAATCGAGACATCTTCAAGTTCACGCACGGTTTAATCCGAGGTTACAGTTACACCCATCCGACTCGCTATACCAGATCAGACCGCTTTTTGATAGGGGTGTTGTGATAAACTTTGTATCCCGGTCACAATCTGTCTCCCATTCAGCCGTTTGAACATGGAGGTTGCTTATTGTATGAAGTCATTGCCTGTCAAAATATTTACCCCGCCACAAAACTAGCAGTGTATATATATATATATATGTGTTTATTTTGATCTGAGCCGTGTAGGATATGCTACAAGAAACTGGTTTTTAGATGTTGGTTGGATGTGTGTGTGTGTGTGTGTGTTTGGGGGGGGACGTCTATCCATCATTTGGGCCAATGCATGCACTAAATGTAAACGTACATGTAAGTTTGTCAAGTCCTGCAGCAGTCAACGACCGTGTTGCCATAATTAGCTTGTCTGTAGCTATGCTAACAACGAGACTCACTCTCTGGGCAGCGGCAGCGGCGGCGCCCCTCTCCGCTGAAACACCCCGTCAACGAACACGCCGTTCTTGCCCAGACATCGGAGGGAGAAGCCGCTCGCCTCGTCGTAGGTGATCTGCAAGTGTCGCCGTGAAATGAAGCTCGAGTGACCCATGTTGATGTCCACAGAGCCGTGAGACGAGTTCCGGCCTATGGTGACCGTCCTCTGGCGCATGACAAACTCAAAATCCCGGCCCTCGAGTCTGGCCAGGGCCTGCGGACGAGGTGACATGAGGCGCACGGGATGAAGCCTGGCGTCGCTGCGGGCTTCCATCAGCGGAGGACCCAGGAGGGCGAGCGAGGGCTGGGGATAGCCGTGCGAGGTCACCGCGACACGCACGGGGCTGCACGGTGCAGACTGTAATGCAAGCAGGGCTCGAGCTCCGGTGTCGTCCCGGTAGTCTGCCATCTTCTTTCGGAGGGTCAACTCACTCACTCACTCACTTACATACACACACACTTTACTTCTCGCACACACAGAGTTGCAACGTGAGAGTTTTCGGCCAGGGCACTTGTTCGCTCCGTGGCTGTCGGAACAACATGGAGTCCGGGGTTGGTGCAAGAACAGGAACGGAGCGCCCGCAAGGAACCGGACCGATGCTGCGTTCAGGCTTCCTCGTAAACTGTATTCACTAAGATAATCATACATGACTGAACAGACTAAACATTTAAAAAAAAAAAACTAAAAAAGATCGATCTTTGATGTGACCATAGACGTAGCCACGCTTATTTGTATAGCAAATAAAGGTTTTAAACGTTAAAACACAATAAAAAGATAACATTTAATAACTTTTATATAAAGTAAAACAATCAAGCAACCATTCATTTCAATGCAGTTGTGATTTAGTAATAAAATTCCCCACATTTATGGAAATAAATGTGCAGTAAGTTTTTTTTATTATTTACTATTTGTGACATTTTAATACTGTAATTTATGCAGCACTTTGATCAACTGCGGTTGTTTTTAAATGTGCTTTATAAACATCCTCCCGTGAACGCCACATTAATGACGTCACACCAGGAAACAGGATCTTGAATTCAGCAGTATCTCGAGATTTATGCTCTACTGTGGTATTATTATTAATAACGGATCATTTATTACAAAAAAAAAGTTTCCTGGATCTGAATGAGTTTGAAATAAACATAAACAAACAAACAAACAAAAAAAATACACCCTGATCTCATAATGCAAAACTGAATAATCTCACAGTTTGCAGCCAGTGAAACATATGCATAGGATTACAGGTTATTATGTTGTCTATGATGCAACCATTTAAAGTACCCAATCAAAGATGAATAACGAGGTTTCAGTTATTTTCAGCAGATATCCTGTACATGCTGGCATGTATCCAATCACAACCATAAGAACATGTGTCTCCAGTGAAGCTGCTTTGCCTGCCTCAATCTTTTTCTTTTTTTTTTATCTCTATCCTCTGTTTATAAACATGGAAAGAACAAGATGGTTGAAAAATCCGGATAATGGATCATTTTAAGGAGCTGGAGCACATAAGCAAAAAAAAAAGAAAACAGACCAGCCACATGAGGGCGCTGTTGGCATAAAACATCAAGGAGAAGAGAAATGACAGACACACACACAATATTACTGATAATGTTGTTACAGCATGTCTGCATTTTGAAATATCTGGTTAAAAGTTAATTTACTTTTTTTTTTTAAATTTAAAGCACCATTTAATAACGTGAAATTTAAAAATGTATTTCAGATTGATATTATGTACAAAGAAATACATGAAGATCTGCAAAATATACTTAAATCCAATCAATGCAATCAGCCTGCAATAAATGACAAATGTTAACAGAGAAGTATTGATTTAACTGTATGGATAAGAAGTCAGATAGTAGGAAGTGCTGTTGTGTGGTATTACAGTATATTGTGAGTGGTTTTGGTTATATTGTCCACACAATAATACCTCAGACTGACATGTCCAGAAGAAAATGCTTTATTGTTGACACAGGTTTTAGAGATTATATGTTTTCAACTCAAAAGAGAGAAAAAAAAAAGTACATGATCCACAGAGAGAAAGACAACAGCTTCATAAACATACGTGGAAAATGTGACGAGGTGTTCTGTTTGTTTAATTAGTTTTACAGACACACAGTTCATATTTTTACTGCTCAGAACGTGGCACCAGCTTCATTTTGATTGGTCGTTTCGGCATCAGCAGGCCCTGGACGTCCAACTCGATAGGCACCTGGCAGGAAATTACATGTGATATGAACAAAGTAAACAATGTAAACAAGAATTAACATCTTAATGATTGTGTTATTTGCTGTTTCAGTTAATGGCTGTTGATCTTTGGACTGAAAGCTATAAAACTAATGACTTTATTGAATATAACCGTCAGTGTAACTCTCAAATTAGCAATAAATGATATTATTCACCAGATTACTCATACAGCGATAAAAAAAGAAGCAATAACAAGCAGTGTAATCTGTGGCCTCACCTCTGTCTCCTCACATACAGAGAAGCTGTAACTCTGGAGGATCTCCGCTATTGCTAGCTTCATCATTACCAGAGCGAATCGCATCCCAATGCAGTTCCTTGGCCCTGCTCCGAAAGGCATGTACGTGTACGGGTCAATATTCTCCTTGTTTTCCTTGCTGAACCTGAACACATATTAATAACAGAAATGACACACCGGTGCTTTCTGTGGATGATCTTCTTATTTACTAACAAACCATAACATATAAATCCTTCCTTTACCTCTCTGGTTTGAACTCCTCCGGTTCGGGCCACAGTTCAGGGTCCCGGTGCAGGGGCCATGTGGGTACCATGACAACCATATCTTTTGGAATCACAAGGCCATTTATCTCCACGGATGCCTTGGCAACACGCTCAAGGCGTGGCGCAATGGGGTACAACCGGAGAGACTCGCTAAAGACGCTGTCCAGGTACTCCATCTGCATCAGCGCCTGATACTGGATAGGAGCCTTAACACACACACACACACACACAACGTGTGGAGACCATGACCACAGTTTTGGTCTCCGCTAACTCCTGAGGGACATTTCTGTCTCTTTTTCAGCCTTTTTCAGTGATCAGAGCAGTAAAATGTGTGGACCGTTTATCCAAGCTCTACTAATGGGTATTTTATTTTTATTTTTTTTACAATTGGCTGTACAGATCAAGTTATTGAACCACTGGTAAGTAAACAAGTGTCCTCTCACCACTTCCAACATACCTTATCAGGGAAGGTGGAGTCTATCTCCTCCTGCAGCTTTTTCATGACATGAGGGTTTAGCGCCAGATTGTAGGCCAAGAAAGTGAGAGTACTGCTGCTTGTTTCATACCCAGCAAAGAGGAAAATCATAGCCTGAGACAGGATCTCATGATCGCTCAAACCTGGGGAAGGAAGGCGGAGACATAATTTACAATAGATTTAAGTTATGTTTTTGTGTGTGTGTGTGTGTGTGTGTGTGTGTGTGTGTGCATATGTGCTTGTGCATGTCACCTTTCTCCAGTGCTACACCACTGGTGTTATTGTTATTCTGTGAGTCAATCATCAGCTGAAGGAAATCCACCCGATTCTGAAACACACACACACATAACAGCGAATCCCACAACATGACTGTGTAAACATATTTACAGCAGGATCACACACACACACACACACACACACACACACAGAGTCATACCACTTGCTTGCAGTCTTCTCGACTCGTTTTGATCTTCTGCAGTGCAGCGTAGAAGAAGTCCAAGACAGGTATGGGGAAAAAGGAAAACTCCAGCTTCTCCATAACAGGAGCCATGAAGGGAAAGAAGGCTGCAGTTGAACACAAAACAACATAGTTGACAGCAACTGTACTGATCATAAACGTTGTCAGCATGTTTCTAATGCACATAGAGAAGTGTCCAAAAGTCTGAGACTCGTGTATATTTCAGAGTTAACATGCAGATGCAGGACAAGATTATGAACTATTGTTTTTTATAGCATCAGAAGAACGTTATACCTACCAACAATGAGGAAGAGAGGGTTTAAAAAGTCAAACTTCAGCATCTTTTTGATGTTAGTGACAAAAGGATCTGAGGGGTTGTTGAGTGAGTCTATGTCTACACTAAAAGAAGTGCTGGCTACCACATCCATACTGTAGGGTCCAAAAAACCTAAAAAAAAACACCACACATATACAGAAATATTCTTTCTCCATTCAGATTTAAAGTGAAGTTTATGGGTTTTTTTTAAATGTTTTTTTAAAATTGGAAATTAATGTTGAGTTCTTACTCCTTCAGCTCCAACACTTCGTCTTTGTCCGCTTTCTTTTTCATGTTGCTGATCAGGTTAGCAGAGTGGTGCTTCATTATGTCAAACATCTGAGGCAGGGACAGGGGCAGGGAAAAACACTTATGCACATGACTGCTGCAATACTTGCATAAAACAATCTATTCAACGTGCAATAAAAGGCAGAGGGGGGTACTAAGTAGGAGAGAGGGCTGTACCTCTTTTAGTCTTCCAGAGGTGAAGGAGGGAGAAAGGACACTACGGATCCTCTTCCACTGATCATCCTCAGCTATAGACACAGCATCGTACATATGCCCGTTCAGGCGGAGGTTCTATAACCAAAATGACCAAAAATGTAAAAAGACTCCCGATGAGGATGAGAGTTCAACTTAAAAGAGTGAGTGTTGTATAGAATAGTGAGTGCGCATACTCTGCGATTGGTAAACAGACTGTAACACTCCTTTATCAGAACAGTTTTTATGATGGCAGGATCTGCCACGCACAGCACAGGCTGACGGCCATCAAAAATGCTAAAAACAATAAGAATAGAACAGCAACATGTTCAAGTTAATAACACTTCACATGCAAATCTACAACAAAACAGGTATACAACACTGTAGAGATATCCATAAACTGCAGGTTGACAGACCAGAAAGACAACAACTGGATATATATATCATATGCATAGAGAAAGACACTTTCTGAGTACAATATGTACACTTACCCCCATATTTTACCATATTTGTTGAAGCAGTCCAAATCAAAGTTATAGAATCCCTAGGTATGGAGAATAAGAAAATACTGATTATGAATTGATTATTTTTCTATACTTAAATCCTTAAAAATGAATGACCCAAAGCTGGAGTTGGTACACGTTTTACATATACCAACTCCTCTACACCCTTTGGGTTATGATAGCGCTACTCTTGTTTCCAACGAGTCGTATTTACCAACCTTTCTGTATGCCAGCATAGTGCCGAAAAAAGGTACTGGTTTGGGGCCAGGGACGCCTAATTTATTAAATGTTCCATATGGCCAGTAGGCATACCTGTGCAAAACAATACAGTATGAGAAGAGAAGAGAAGAGAAGACGAAGAGAAGAGAAGAGAAGAGAAGAGAAGAGAAGAGAAGAGAAGAGAAGAGAAGAGAAGAGAAGAGAAGAGAAGAGAAGAGAAGAGAAGAGAAGAGAAGAGAAGAGAAGAGAATACAAAATACCTTGATATGTTCTTAGATACTTACACAAAGAACAATGTGATGAGGGCAACCACAAGGGTCCATGTCTCAGCTGAGAAATACAGAAGGTAGCCCATCTCTTCAGCTGTCTGTCCTCTCTCTAGGTAGCACAGGTGTCTCTGAAACCTCAAACCACGCCTGAAGGCTTTTATCTGCTGCTGCACGCACACACACACGCACACACAACACACACATTGCATGAGTCAGGGAAGTGTGTGAGGGTTGACCCAATGGCTGCAGAGGAAATCATGTAAATAACTGACAGAGAGAGAGAGAGAGAGAGATCAATCACTGTCATAACTGTTTTTATTAGCTCTGTGACCTCTCTGTCACATTGCAGTTTTTAATTTTAATTTTTTTTTAAATAATTTTTATAATCATTTATAATAATTTTGAAAATTTGTTTGGTTTGTTAAGAAGAAACAACGCGCGCAAAGCTGTTCTGTGCCTATAAAAAGTCAACTTCGTTTCCTCATTTCTTCTCGAAAAGTGCCATTTTCTGGCTTATATCAAACTAAAATATAATTAGAGACGTGTCTTCAGATGTGTGTGTGTGAGACTGTCAAATTGTGTCGATTATTCTCTCATATCTATACCTGATCCAACATTATTCACAATTAGTGCTCACACAGACATGTTCAGACATGAGCAGAAACTTTTGCCTCTTTGTTTTCCTCCAGGTCATTGTGCACAGAGGAGGGTGGAGGAGGGTGGAGGTTGGTTCTTATGTAACACAACTCAAAGTCACTCCTCTTGTAAATGTGGTCGGAGTTCAGTCCCAGACTAACACCAAAACAAACTCAAGCAAAGAGAGCAACCATGAGCATCCTTCCTTTCTTCTCATTGGAAACATGGATTCTCCTGATCACATTTATCTGCATATTTGTCAGGTATGTATCATGGATTAAATAAAGTAAATAGTGAAATCGGTCAAAGTTCACAGACTTGCATGACCTGTTTGACTCTTTCTGCCCTGCACAGGTATGAAAAGCGGTTGCATCATATTTTGTTATCTATTGTTTTTCTTATGATAATAATGCATTGTGTTATTATAATGTATTGTATAGCAATCAATAGAATTAATGTGCAATCAGTCTATAATATAAAACCTGCATATGCGACACCTGTGTATTTAATATGTAGCCTGATGTAATATGTAATATATAATCTTCTATAAACATGTTTTTGTTCATACCAATAAAGTTGTTTTAAATTGAATTGAATGGACAACAACACTTATGTGTGCACAATCATACAAATACACGTCTAGGTACTAACTAGACACTAAGTATGAATAGATTAGAGCTGATTGTTGTTTTTCTGTAGCTATGGCCGCAGGACTCACGGAGTATTTGAGAAGTTGGGGATCCCTGGTCCAAAGCCGAAGATGTACTTTGGTACAGTTGGAAGGTTCAACGCTGTATGTAAATCATCATTAGTCCCATTAGTCATTTCTAAATTAGTTTTTTAGAATATGACACTGCTGTACCGTATTTTTCGGAGTATTAAGCGCGAAATAAAAAACAGTCAGATAAGTCAAACTTATTCCAACTCATTCGCAATAACTCTCTCATTGTGTCATCCCGCATTGTGGCCAATCTGTACACGGAGGAGATGTAACACATGGCCCTGAGCTCCTTTAAAGGAGTTGTAACGCATAAAATACAAAACGACACACTCACATGTTCAGTTCATTCCTCTTCTATAAATCCATCATGTTCTTCATGTTCCGGGTTTGAGTTTAACAGTAGTAATTCAAACATGTCCGCAACCCGAAGATTTAACATCGCAGTTTAACGACCTGTTGACACTGATATCCAGTGGTTGGAGTTATTTGGTGAATCTAGTTTCGGTTTCGCAACACACACATATGATTTTGCGCGCATCCGGTGGCAGTTAAGTTCCGGTGTGGTTCCGGTATCTAAGAAATGAGCGTAGCAGGTACCACTTAAAATCGATTCGAGATCAATAAACACAACCAGAATTAATACATAAGGTGCACTGTGGATTTAAAAAAAGAAAAGAAAAGAAATTATAGTATTTTTTTAAGTGCGCATATATTGTGAAAAATACGGTAATGTGCAATTAACTATGAGAATGTGTCCTCTGTGTTACCAGGTTTTCTATTTAGATGACCAGATTTGCGCTCAAAAGTATGGAAAAGTCTGGGGGTGAGTCTTCAAAGCATTTAAAGTGTAAATATAATAAGTGACCCAACGCCCACATTCCCATTATATTGCATTATTATTGTATTATTGTTTGGCAGGTATTGACTTTAAATCATGCCAAAGATGATGTAAACATTTGTATGTCCAGCATGTATGAGCTCAGGAAGCCCATCCTGGCTGTGATGGATCCTGACATGCTGAAAGTCATCCTTGTGAAGGAGTGCTTCACCTACTTTACCAACCGGCGGGTAAAAACACACAAGATTCAACATAAAAATAAAAAACTGAGGCAGCTTTAACTGAAGAAACTGTTTATTTTCACACATAGACTCATCAAGCAACACAGAACAGAATGGAGCCGACAGAAATACAAACAGAACTAATCATGTAATGGGGCAAAGGTGAGAAAAAAAAAAACAATAGCAGGGAGCTGATTGGTTGGTGAAAACACAGGGACAAGGGTGTGGTAGGCCAGGTGTGGAGGAAATGTGAGGAGGTAAAACAGGTTGAAGGAGCACAGAACACAAATTAAACCCACAAAAAACAAAAGAGTAAAACCCCCCCAAACCCATGAGTCCATGACAAAGACGCTGTGCTTCTTTAGAACCTGCGACCGAACGGGGAGCTTTATGATATTCTGTCTTTTGCTGAGGATGATAACTGGAGACGGATCCGTACCGTCCTCTCTCCCTCCTTCGCCTCTGGCCGTATAAAAGAGGTACAGTTCAACCACGGTTCCTACATTCTTTACATCATATCCCCCGCCTTCGTCCTTCTTGTTGTGTTTAATTTATCTTGTGCTCTCTTCCTCTCTCTAAGATGTTTAACCTCATGAAACACCACTCACGCAAGCTGACAGACAGCCTGAGGTCCAAGGCGCACAATGAAGAAGTTATTACCATTAAAAAGTGATAAATGATTACTAAATGTTACAGGAATCATACAAATATTCCCTTTTTATTTCAAGTTTAACATTTCAGTTGACAAATATTAAACCAGGAAGTCATTCTTAATTGTGTTACCGACTGATTAATGATCAATGATTATTATCCTGTTTGTATCTATGGCAGCGCCTTTGGACCGTACACTATGGATGTGATGGCGAGCTGTGTATTAGGTGTGGATTTAGACACAATCAGCAACCCTTCAAGTCCCTTTATCACCCACAGCAACAAAGTGTTCAGAGTCTCCGTGCTGCTTTTTCTTTTCCAAGGTGCAACCCTACATCTCCATGCCACCATCTGTATCTTAATATTAATATAAACAACTATGGTTTATTACCGTTTACCCCCTTTTTATTTTTCAGGGTTATTTCCCATCTTTCTTCCTCTCTTGGAGCTACTGGGTGCCTCGTTGTTCACTAAGTCTTCAATTACTTTTTTTCAAAAATTTGGGGAAAAGATCAGAGCCGAACGCAAAGGGAGCTCACGTCAGGTTTGGACAAAACACACAACAAAAAATATCTATCTCACTACATTTAATCATAATGAAATACTGTATTATCACAATTCAGGATTTTATAAAATAAATCAAATGCTTAATTTGCAGGATTATCCACAACGTCTAAATATTAGAAATATTAAAGGCTGTGTGGTATACAATCCCACAAGTACATGTAACATGAAAACATGGATACTAATGATCTCATCTTATCAGGTTTATCGAGATATCTTACAAATAATGATGAACTCTCAGACAGCCAATGAATCCATGAAAGAAAAGCAGAATACGGGTAATTGCACGTGATAAAACACACACACACACACAAATACAGAAACACAAATCTACACTCGTATGTATGCACACCAAAGGTTTGACACCTTGCTTTCATCTACCAGGTCTTACTGATCATGAGATCATTTCCCAACTGACAATATTTATTTCTGCCGGCCACGACACGAGTGCCACCACTCTCGCTTTCCTGGCTTACGATTTGGCAAGAAATCCAGAAGTCATGAGACGCCTGCAGGAGGAAATCGACGCCACATTCCCTGATAAGGTATACTAGTAGTTTCTCGTACTGGAGACATTTCTTATATTTCATTTATGGATGGAACTACAGTTTTTTTATCCAAACTATAACTTGTCTTTAAAAGGGTCCAGTCCAGTATGAAGCTTTGATGCAGATGGAGTATCTAGACAGTGTCGTCAATGAGTGTCTGAGGTGATGGGTTATTTTCTAGTGCTAGTTGATATCTGCATACTGATCATGTGATGGTCGTGTTTTCATTGAAATACAAACGACATTTTTGAGTTTGAACATTGAGTTGAATAGAAAATAGTCTGATTTACAAAAAGAAAACTACATTGTAAAGATATTCTTGTTTTGCCACCAGGCTTTACCCTCCACTAACACGTTTGGATCGAAGCACCAAAGAAACGGTCAAAATCAATGGAATCACGATCCCAAAGGACATGACCGTTATGGTTCCAATCTACGCTCTGCACCGTGACCCCGAGCTGTGGACAGAGCCAGAAAACTTCAAACCTGAGAGGTAGCTGCCACATGGAGAATTTCCATGTACAACTTATATTTCTAGGCTACCCAAACACATTTGAAATGTTTAATAATGACTTTATTACTCTTGCCAGTGGGCCACAGGATCTTTGGAAGTATTTTTGTTGGGTGTAGAGAGTTGCGCACATCACTGCAATTCACCACGACTGGCTGTGTATTCTTAATTATTATTCAGGACGGCATGTACATTTCTAATTTTAAAATTGGAAAAGTGTATAATTGTAGCAGGCACAATAAAACAATGAGGGAGATAATCAAGTTAAGGCATTTTTTACGCATGAAAATGTTTTATTTTTGATGTGTGTATGCTTGTTTTTTTTTTTAGATTTAGTAAAGAGAACGAGCAGAGCATCAAGCCGTACAGTTACCTTCCATTCGGCGTCGGGCCGAGGAACTGTTTGGCGAAGCGTTTTGCTCTGGTGATGGTCAAAGTGGCCTTGGTGGAAGTTTTGCAGCACTACAGCTTCTTGGTCTGCGAAGAGACAGAGGTGATATGCTGTAATTATATGTTTAAGTTCATGTGGTTTACATAACATGACACCTAAGGAGCAATCTATAGAGCACGGAGAGGGGATCTGATATACTGAATTTATCCATTTCTCAGATCCCTTTGCAGATGGACCCACAAGGCCTACTAGGACCCCTACGACCAATCAAACTAAAGGTGGTGACACGTTCCGACAAATGAGGAAATGTGAACCGTAAATAATAAACTCAGAGCGCATATGTCTGTCAAGGCTAAACCAGATTAAATTTCCCTGTATTTGAATGTTGTATATAAATTGCTACAGTGATAATATGAAGCCTGATAGTGGAAAAATCGTGATACCTGTCAAACATGTCAACAAAAAAACATGTTAATGCTCATTTGGACTTTGGAATAGAAACAGGGACCAATATGAGGTTACACAGATAACACCTTGAAATAAAACTCCAACACGTGTGCAGGTGTGTCGAACTCGGTCAGAAGCTACCGGAGATTTCACTGATGATTTGACAAGTTGCATAAGCTGATTGTAGATATGAGAACCAAGTAATTTGATTAACAAACTTTAACACTTTAAAACACAAATTTAATGTATCTGAGACTCACAAATAAATATCTATTTTTTCTTACTTTATTAGGTTAGGTTAGGTTAGGTTTTCCTTTATTTGTCTCCACCAGGGAGAAATTTTTCTTAGAGATAGGGAAGGTTACAGCACCATAAAACACATGTCAACATACAGTACTAACATAGTAGCCAACGGTGAATACAAACCAGCATGACATAAAATGAAGAGATAAAAAAAAAAAAAAAAAAAAAGAAGTTAAGAATCCATCCAAAAACAACAAGTGTTCATTTCTGGTCATTAATTAATTTAGTAGATAAAGGAATAAAAGAGTGCTTGAAGCGATTGTGCTTGCACAGGGGAAGCCTGTATCTCTTCCCAGACTTAAGAAGGACATATTTCCCATTCAGCACATGAGAACTATCTGATAAAATGGCTTTTGCATGTCTGATAGTTGCCTGCTCAAAAAGATCCTGTGGGTTAAGGGGGGGCATCACACCTATAATCTTACCTGCAGTTTTGACTAGGCTCAAAATCTCAGCTCTAGATTTTACTGTGAGATTGCCAAACCAGCAGGTGATACCATAACGAAGGACTGATTCAATCGTTGCTCTGTAAAAGATGAGCATAATGTTTTTACAGACTCCAAAAACTCTGAGTCTGCACAAAAAATGAAGGCGTTGGTGGATTTTAGCGCAGACATTGGCCACCTGAGTGCGCCAACTAAGGTCACTGTCTACCTGTACTCCCAGATACCTAACACTAATTTTATTACAATATAAATGTTATCAGCATAGCTTCTTGACATAAAAAAACATCCCCTTTGCTTGATCATGTACAGTGATGATTTTTTAAGGCTGATGTTTTCTTTAATACATGCAAAATAAAACTCATTCATTCATTTAACCTTCTGAAACAGTCTCAGTGCATCAAGAGTAAACACACACAGTCTAAAGTTTATATTAATTATTACCACATTTGGACATTGCATTACCTGCTGGCAGTGTCACAACTGATTCCATGAATGGCCACAGTATCAGCTTCGAGGTAGAGTCACGGTGTTCATATTATGCTCCATGGGAAAACTGCTGCTTTAAATACAAAACAGTAACAACTTTTCTTAATAATAGAGTTCTCCTCTCTGAAGTCACTGTGAGCAAATGTCAAAGATAAAAAGAGGCACGGAAATCTCTTTCCCAGTTCTTATCCTTTTGCTCTTTTATCCTACTTTCTTCCTTCTTCTTTCCTTTTCCTATCCTCTCTTCTTTCTCCTTGGATAGTGGTTTCACTGCATCATGATCCCTTGCTTGGAAGTGAGTAACTTTGGCTCTTTTCAGCTGTCCATACCCGAGGCCTTTCTGGTCCCTCTTCAGCACAGTTGGCACTGGTTGCTTAGGGCCCTCTCCCTCTGGCCCCAGCCCTGTCCCTGGTCTCCAACCGCAACGAACCATCATCTTGTAGCTGTTGGAGGAGGGGGGGAGACAGTAGTAGGGGGTCTGTGGTGGACGCTGCAGACTAAACTGATGCAGAGTGGAGGAGAGATGTGATGACAGGCTACTGCTGTACTCACTACAACACACATCACACCACTGACGCTGGGGGGCCCTGGGGACAAACACAAAAACACACAGCTTTAGTGAGAGGAGAAATAATTAAGGAACACGTTGATATTTGAGAAATATTATTTACTTATTTTGAGAGTATTCTGTCATACATAAATGAGTAAATGTTGATCATTCAAAGCATCAACAATTAACACAAAAATGTGTTAAATTTACATTTAAAACATACTTTGACACATTTGCCAACATTTTAAGTACTTGTATGGTCTTAAATGTATTTTGCAGCATTACAATGACCCCACACATATAGCCAGACAGACCATCTCCAGCATCTAGAAGAACAAGGCGTCCTGTAACAGATGGTTTGGTCCCCACAGAGCCCTGAACTCAACATCATGGAGTCAGTCTGGGATTATATGAAGAAAACAGAAGCAACTGAGACGCCTAAATACACAGAGGAGCACCTACCTGACAAGAACCTTAGAAACACCGTGTGTGTACCGAGGAGAACTTTTAGTGCTTAAAACTTTATCACAGTACTGTATATGTTGAATATTTGGGTGTAGATATTTAGTTTGACCTGGTACAGTTACAGAGGATTAAAGGTTTCTTATTTGTCCTATGTTAACTTTCATCTTAAAATGAAGCTCCAACAGGTAACTAGGTAAAAGAGTTCAGTAATTGCAACATAAACACTTCAAGGTTGATTGATAGATTAAGGTGTTTTTATTGGGCTAAAGGCATCAGTGACATGCTGACATGGGAGGTGGCCAAATGTGACTCACCAGTCATGTGTGCAGGTCTGTTGAAGAAGCTACCTGGAGCTGCCAGATTATTCATCAGATTTGAGAAGGGTTCATTTTGATATTTGAATGATTACTCAACAGGAATTTAACTGTATAGAAATGCAAGTGTACTAACCTGCTATCAGTTTGTCTCTCTGTCTGTGCACTTCTCCCATGACTCTCCAACTCCTCCAACACGTCGCTGTGGCCCGCTGGGGAGAAAAACAAAAGTCGATTAGTTTAGGTTCACTGTACACATGGACACAGAAAT
This sequence comes from Pampus argenteus, assembly GCA_036937835.1. Classification (NCBI taxonomy): domain Eukaryota; kingdom Metazoa; phylum Chordata; class Actinopteri; order Scombriformes; family Stromateidae; genus Pampus; species Pampus argenteus. The sequence goes on along the minus strand of CM072866.1, from coordinate 21,333,244 downwards.
ATTAAATTGCACAATTATACCTTCCGTTGCCAGATCTTTGGCATCCCTCCCCTGTGTGTCAACCACTCCCACCCAGGCCGCTCCATGTTGCAGCAGCAGCCTCACAGCAGCTCTTTGTCCTGACCAGCTTGCACACATCACAGCCGTCCAGAAAAAAGAATCCTGGAAGAGAAAATACAAGACACACAAAGCAAATATAAATAATATTTCTCAGAAGTCACTTTGAATGAAATCACAACCCAAATAAAAACTAACATACCTGGAAGTTGATGTCGACCCCCTTTGAAAGCAGCTCTTTGAGGCCAGTTAGGTCCCCGCTTTGGGCACATCGCAGCAGCCTCAGCCCCAGGAGCTCCATGCACCTTCCTGATATGTTAGTCTCTCTGCTTTGGTTGCTTTCACTACTGACTCTTCTTTCCACCACAGAATCGGGTTGAACCTGCTGCATCTCTGCAGCCCTCCTCTCTCTCCTCAGTCTACGCTGCTGCTTTCTCCCATTATGTCTCCTGATAACTACATCTGGTCGTTTATCCTCTTTGATTAGATTTTCGTAGAAATGTCTAGCCTCCTCCCCACCGAGTGTGCTGCCTGTCCGAGAGCTGGGTTGTTGTTGTTGTTGTTGTTCTGCTTCAATCTTGAACACATCCTGCTGTCTGGCAGGAGTAAAGCCTAAAGCTGCCATGGCTGGAATTTCAATAATCAGTACAATTAATCAATTAGTTGCCAACTATTAAATACAATTAATCACCGACTATCTTTATAATCTAATTGTTTTGAGTCATTTTTTCTCTGGTTTCAGGTTTTTCGACGAGTCAGTTTTGTAATATCTGGACGTACACACCTTTCACTAAATATCACGGCAATATTATATAGTTACTCTCGTTATCTTAACGTAAGACAGCTAGTTAACGTTAACGGGAGACTTTCAGTCTTTGTAGCGCAGTTAGCTTTGATTGTGTTAGCATTAGCTAACATTAGCTTCCAGACTCATGAACATTTGTTACTTTAAGATGAACACGCTAATATATTATTATATTAGCGTTACATTACAGTCATTACTTACGTCTTTTCAAAATGCTAGTTGACGTAAATATCTACTAGAAATGGGACTGAAAAACTTCCATTTCTTCCATATAACGCGAAGCTGCTCCAAGCTAGCAAGACTTCTTCTTCTTCTTCAGTTTACTGGCGGACTACAAACCAGCGTTAAAGGTGCATACCGCCACCTAGCGTATAGGAGTGTGGATTTAAACAACAAAAACAAACACAAATCTTGATAAATAAAAATATATTCTGGATAGTAGTCCTGTTTCTCTTAAATATTTAAATAAAGCCCTTTGAACTTACACATCTTTATCACCTGTCTATAACCTGTCTCCTATCTACCTGCCTGCCTGCAGTTTTCTCTTTCTACACTGAACCTCCAACAACGTATCAGCACATGTTCAACGGTTCACCTGCAGTCTCACATTTATATGGTATCATTGAGTCCTGTATGTCCTAATCTTAATCTTAGTCACACAATTTAAGTTTGGTTGAGATGTTATCTAAACATTTTATACTGACATCATGATTGATCTGATGATCTCTAATACCTATGGTGTTAAATAAAAACAAACAAACAAACAAAAATGCTAGATAGATGTGCTTAATGACTCATGCAGCAACATATTGCACCAGAGGATCATTTAAGTGTCGTTTAAGGCACTAAAGCAAAGAAATGGCTATAGGTAATTAAAATAGATCTGATGGGGGACCTTTTATATCGTGACATAGTCATTCATTTAAAGCAAATATGCTAAACATGCTCATTTCAGTGTCTCAAATGTGACGACTTAATGCTTTTCTTTGTTAATGTATTCTAGTAAATTGATTATCTTTGGGTTTCAGACTGTTGTTCAGACAAAATAAGACATTTAACGACGTCACCTTTGACTCTCAGAAATTACAACAGACATTTTTCACTGTTTTCTGACATTATATAGACAAATCGAGTTAGTCGCAGTCCTACATTCATTTTGATCTATGTATACCCGGTTAAGTAACAGCATGTGTCATGCATTATTCAAAACCTCCTTACATGTAGTAATAGAGTTAATAATCATTTTATTTTTATGGCACTTTTCTAAACACAGTTGATTGGTTACAGAGAAGCCTAAACAAAAATATATCAAAAAGTGAAAGCAAACATAATATCATAACAACACATACATAGCAGGGAGGACAACAAAAAAATATTAAAACATGATCTCTGTCATGTTTTATTGTAATTGGCGTCCATTTAAGTGATCACATTTGGCTTCAGACTGGGGTGAGGGGGGCGTGTCTCTGACCAAGCTGCGAGGGAGACTTCAAAATGTCAGAGCCAATCACAAGAGAGCATCCTCAGTAAGACAGGTGTTTGAATGGCAAAAGTGCTGAGTGTGATGGATGTGTTAAACACAAGGTTGAGGACTAAACCCTCATGCAAGGCTTTTGTATTAAGGGGCCGACGTAGTGATTTCTGTAAGTACAGGTATAAAGCTTGCGGGGTGCAGCTGTCTGGATAGCAACAGTGAATGCTTGTACAGTGGTTTTGCATGTTTATTTCCCACCTGTTGATCATTAAGTTAAAGTATATTAATAAAAAGCACTGCGCTAAATTGTCAGAAAGTTCAGAAGGTTGCCAGAGAAAGTCTTAAGGCCCAATTACACTGTGTGATTCTGAGCTGTCTGAGATGCAAGTTGGCAATGATGAGAGAAGCGTGGCGGCGATGAGGTTGTCAAACTTCAATCTGAGTCAAAACTCTGTCAGCCACACATGTGAGCCGCTGGGTGGGTGACACCAGTCAGTGTTACACTATCCCACAACTGTTGGTGCCAACAAAGGAAGAGGACCTCTAGCAATCAAACCTGGATGTAAACAAGTCAAACAATTCAACAGAATACTGAAAACACTGGCTCAGATGTTTTATGAGGAAGGAAATGCTTGTTGAGGATACACAGTGTGTTTTTGGCGAGAAGCAGAAGCAGGAAAAGTCCACAGACGAACCCAGAGGTCGTTTTTTTTTCAAACCATATGTGTGATTGTTTTGTTTTCTATGAGTATTTATATTATTCTTTATTTTACTTATTGTCTTACCAAATAAAATCATGATAACCAGTCATTGTTTGTGAAAAATCGGAACCTGATTCAACTATAAATAAAGCTCAACCCGTCAAACGTGCAAAACCACCGGTACGATCCTTCAGAAGCTTCACTGTTACTACAGTATCTAACTGTGGTATTTATTGATGTGTCTATTTCTGTCTCCCGTCTGTGTGAATGTCTGTCCACAGTGGGGGCAGGAGTACGGCCTCTCCCCGGTGTGTATCCTCATGTGAACATTCAGTTTGTCTTTGCTAATGAAGCGCTTGTTGCAGCAGGTGCACGAGTACGGTTTATCCCCCGTGTGATAGCGCTGGTGCATTTTCAGCTCCGTCATGCGACCGTAAGTCCTGCCGCACTCGGGACACTCGTAGCTGGGCCGCACCTCCATGTGCTGCCTGCTGTGCAGCCGCAGCCCGCTGGACGACCTGAAGCTCTTACTGCACTGCGAACACTTGAACGGTTTCTCTCCGGTGTGGATGTGGCTGTGTAACTTGAGGCTGGCGGCGGATGGGAACCCGTTACCACAGAGAGAGCAGAGGTGAGGTCTCTCCCCCGTGTGGATGCTCAGGTGCTTTTCCAGCTTGTTCTTGTTCAGGAAAGTCTTGCCGCAGATGGGGCAGCTCATTGGTTGCTCTCCCTCGTGCATGCTCATGTGCTCCGTCAGCTCCATCAGCGCGGAAAAAGCGCTATCGCAGCGAGTGCAGGAGTAGGGTCTCTCTTTCTTAAACTTCCTGTGTTTGAGGCAGTGTTGCTCCAGGTCTTCCTTCTCCTCAAAAGTTTCAATGCAACAGGAGCACTGATACGGTCTTTCTTCGGTGTGAGTTCGCAGGTGGTACTTCAAAGCTGTTAACTGTAGAAAGACGCTGTCGCAGTGCGGACATTTGGATTCCCGTCTGTCGTGGACCATTATGTGCCTCTTATAGTGAGAAAGCTTGATGAAGTGTTTGCGGCACAGTGAACAGTAATACTGTTCGACTTGATGCCCTTGCTCGTGCTTCTTCAGTGCATACTCCACCTTAAACTTCTTCCCACAGGTGCTGCACTCGTAACACTTCTCATGAACCGCCATGTGCGTCTCCAGTTCTTCTAGACTGCTGAAGCTTCGGTTACATTTCGAACAAGTCCCGTTGTTTTCCTTTACATGAATCTCCAGGTGTTTGTTAAGATCTTCTGGGAAGGCATAGGTCTTCTTACACTCGGGACAACTGTAACACTCGCCATTTGTTGCTTTGCGATGGGTCACTATGTGCCGTTTCAAATGATACATTCGGCCAAATACTTTGCCGCAGTCGCTGCAGATGAGGCACCGAGGGCTGGACTGGACCTTCTTGTGTGATTTGAGGTGACTCACAAAGGCAGCCTTCTCATTGAATTGTTTATCGCAAGCAGGGCACGACAGGCCTTCAGCCGCATGAGTCTTCTTGTGTGCTTTCAGCTCCGGCCAGCTACCTAAACTTTTCCCACATTTAGAGCAGATATGTTGGCCCAAGCCGTGCTGGTTCCTCAGGTGTCGGGTCATGTGGTAGGACTGGCTGAAAGTCATAGTGCACACTGGGCAGCTGAACGGTTTCTCCTTTGTGTGCGTCCTCATGTGTCTGGCGAGCTTGTTTGGCCCTCTGAAGCGCCGGTCCACACAGATGGGACAGAAATGGCCTTTTGTTTTGGTTTTGGAGGTGACTTTTTGTTTCTTGCTGCCGTCATCTTGAGATTTAGCTTCACCGGCGTCCTTATCTTCCGACTTAACGTTAACTTCAGATCCTTTATTCTGAGCATCGTCATTTCCAGAGTCTGCATCAGCCTGCTCATCCTCAGCACCGTCGTCACAATCATCATCATCATCATCGTCATCATTATCGTCATCATCATCGTGATTATCGTTGTTACTTGACTTGATTAGTTCTTGTTTTTTCACTTCATCACAGTGCTGGAAACCCTCTGTCTGAGTGGTCTGGTCCTCGCTGTGTGAAATGATGTGACTTAAAAACACAACATTGTTCAGGAATTTTTCGTGACAGTCAGGACATGAGAGAACTTGTGGCGTGTGCGTTTTCTTGTGACTCTGCAGCTCTGCAAAGCTCCCTAAACTCTTCCCACACGTTGAGCAGACGTGCTGGCCTGCGCCGTGCTGGTTCCTCATGTGTCGGGTCATGTGGTAGGACTGGCTGAAGGTCATAGTGCACACTGGGCAGCTGAACGGTTTCTCCTTTGTGTGCGTCCGCATGTGTCTGGCGAGCTTGTTTGCATCTCTGAAGCGCCTGCTCTTACAGATGGGACAAAAAGGACCTTTTAGTTTAGTGTGAGGCGGGGAAAACTCTTCATCTTCATCATCATCGCCATCGTGAGGAAGCGAAAAGTCTTCATCTTCGTCGTAATTGCCATTATCACTGGCTTTGTTGACACTTTCCTCCTCCATCATAGGCGATGACGATGAGGCGCCGTTAACGTCACCTCTTTCACTTCTTGCTTTAACACCAGACAGATTACACTCATTGCCGCTTTTAGAAGCCTCATCATCGCAGCGATATAGCTTATCATTGCTGTGATCGTAGTTATCCTTGTATCGAGATGATCTTCTTGTGGTTTTAGTGTCACGTGGTTTTATTTTTGCCCTCTTCTCCCCGCGCCGAGGCCTTCCTCTTTTTGCCACTCTTTGAACGGGAGGGTCTAAATCGTCTCCAATGTCCACGCTGACTTCATGAATATCAAACAATTCAGGTTGATTTAAGGCAGATTCCACCTCTTTTCCAATAACCAACGCTGTAGCCAAAGTCAGAGTTTCCTTCTCTAACAAAAGCCTCTCTTTTAGTTGTGGACAGTTTGTTTTTTCAATCAGCTGAGTGAGGATAAGTTTATCTTGTACGTCTGTGTAGTCGCAGAGCCTCAACAGCTCCTCTAATGCAGAGACAAACTGCTCGACAGTCTCTCCGGGCATCTGAGCCCTTTGATGGAATTTAAGGCGGCACATCTGAGAGGCGTGACCAGAGCTGAAGTACAGAGTCAGCGCCGAGATGGCGTCTGCGTAAGTGGTTTCACTCTGGATCAGAGCCGTGAAGACACGCTGGCCCTCTCGGCCAAGGCAGTTTTGTAAGAGCACACACTTACTGGAGTCGGCCAGCTCGTTCTCACCGAGCGCTTCGACATAGTGTTCAAAAGCTTTGAGCCACTTGTGCCAAAATATGGTTGGTTCACCGGGGGAAGGTAAGAAAGGCGGGGGTGGGGACAGTATGATCAGTAGCGGCTCTGGCAGAAAGTCCTGTTTCGTCACCTCCTCATCTACTTCTACAGACACTTCACCCATTGTTTGTTTCTTGGCACGGTTTTTTTTCCCACTAAGGCAGAAGATAATTTTATTTCTCCTTCTTTGAGTATTAAGACTTCACCCTCTTCAGTCTGTGTTCAGGCTCCTGATGATTCATCCTACTCAGGTTCAGCCTTGGAAAACTGTAAAAGAGAAAAATACCAGTTAGATCCATGTTACAACTTATGCACCAGTTACAATAACTGTTAAATTATGTGATGTAGCAAAAAAACCTGACAGACACTTAACTAGATATTTGCTGGTATGGTAAAAACGGCATCCTGATTTTGATACCTTTTATGGGTGAAACCTCAACAACATCTTCTAAAGGCTTCAAGCCCAAACCGTGATTCATTTCCTCAGACTTAAAGGACATTTACATCATGATACAATACAGACTGCAACAAGTCTGCAACAAGTCTAAACATCACAGCTGAAGTTTAAGAAAACAGGACTGAAGTGTTGACAGACACACTGACTTGTGAAGGTGTAACTAAAACAATCAGGGACCGCAAAAACTGGAAAATTTGATTATTTTAGATTGTGCAGGTGTTCCTAATATATATATATATATATATATATATATATATATATATATGAAAGTTTGGACATGATAGGAGACTAATGGACACTATTATGATTATATTAACATCATTTGTTAAATAATAAATGATCAGTAGTAAATTCCTTTAAGGCAAACTGTTGATTTTAGGGCTAAATATTTAATAAAATGCAATAAAAATTTTTTTTAACAGAAATTAACTGTGTTGACTGATGAAGCGAGATTACAGATGTTTGTCAACAGAAACAAAAAATACCATAAATCAAAATATTATTATTATTATTATTATTATATGAGCAGAAACTCCTCACACGGTCCGTATTAACGTGTCAACGGTCAGTCATGATGGGTCTGTTTAAAGCGGACAGACACACAGCTCACAGCTACGAGACTGACGGAGTATCGAAATTAATATTTAGCGATAATCGAGGAGGAGGAGACGAAAACTCACCAAACCAAACTGGGTCACAAGTCACGACGTGTGCACACGGAACAGGCAGCGGAGTGACGGCCGCTTCAGAGCCGCTTCAGAGGCTCGCTGCGGCGGCTTGAGTGTGAAGCTGCGGCTCGCTGCAGGCTACGGTTTCTATACCTGAACAATAGTGTTAAAAAAAACAACACTTGGCTGAAAAGCAAATCATGCAACGAAAAACATATATTTATATATTTATATATATATGTATGTATGTATATGTATATATCCGCCATGCTGACATTCTTTCTTCCGGACACCACAACAGCAACCCGGGCAGCGTTTCAGCGCCACAGCGCCCCCCGGTGGCAGGAAGACTGAACGGTGCTGCAAAGTCACTACGTCTACTCAAGTACTGTACATAAGTACAATTTTAAAGTACTTGTACTTTACTTGAGGATTTCCATTTCAGATGAAGATTTGACACAATGGATAATATAACAGGTTCCATCATCATCCTCGAGATCACACTACTGGTGTCAAAGCAACGCAGATAGTTTAGATTTTATTAACTGTTTTATTAACTGTCTCTGTTTTGCCTCCACCTCAGTACTATTACAGATGCACACAGCATCAGCATCAAAAATTTAACAAAAACACAAAATCAATGTCAGGATAAGTCACTGAGCTAAATGAAAACTTAATGCAAATGTTTACAGTCGTGACCACAGCAAACAGGAGACACATGTCTTAAGAACATGCATAAACCAAAACATGGCTCCATGTCACTAAAGGTAAGAGAGACTATTTTACAAATATATATACAGTACTAGTAGTTTTAGGCCCTTTAGATGTTTAGATTCTACTCTATTATGCAAAATCATCAGGGAGGCATCTGATCGCAGATTTATTCTGCAGCGCAACAAAAGCCCCAAACATACAGCCAGAGTCAAAAAAAAAAAGAAGAAGAAGAAGAAGGAGTCCTGCAACAGATGATTTGGCCCCCAAAGAGCTCTGATCTCAACATGATGGAGTCAGTCTGGGATTATATGAAGAACTGTGGCAACTTCTCCAAGATACTTGAAACAATCTGACAAGTACAAACTCAACTGTGTGCAGGTGTAACTGAGGAGAACTGGCAGTGTGCTCACACCAAACATTGATTTAAGTTTCTTCGGTTCACTGCACTACCTGTGAAAGTAATTGATAAATAAAAATTATTCATGGAATTATTTTTTTAAGCACCTTCACTTTACTTTTAGTGCCTAGAACTTTTGCACAGCGCTGTATATGTATGTATGTGTGTCATTTTGGACTCTTTTGATATATATAGCAAATATACAAGGTGCATCATGTCATCATTGTAATTAATGCACTTTATATATTATATAAATAATAATTGATAGACTGATTAAACTCTGTTTTTTGCCTTCTTTTACTACCTACTTCCTAACAGTGTTGGCAGGATGTTGAGGGTTGAGTTCAGGGTCGCTCACGAGTCTCTACCGAAACATTAAGGCACATCTTTAAATCAGTTAAGTTAATGTGGATGCACAAAAACAGACCACACAGACACACAGTTAACAATGACCATTTATTCACACACTGTATGGGACTTAAAACAAGCGTGACAAGAGTGAGGGAAGCTGCTGGCTGAACGGGAGGAAAATCTTTAAATTAGACATGAGCAAAAACTAGTACAAGAGGATTTTTGTTTGCACTTAAGAGAAGTACAAAGTACATGTGTGTGTGTGTGTGTGCGCGTGTGTGTGTGTGTGTCAGCCTGGCTCCTGGAGTTGAGGCCATGGTACAGATCCTGGGTCCTTTGGACGTTTCAAACTACAGTCACACTCATGTTGAATAAGACGTGATTCTCTAAAATATCCTACGACCTCGTTCTGCTTCATTCACTACAACTTTTTTAAATGATTGTTGACTCTTTTCCCCTCTAATCAATCAATGCTGGCTGTGAACTTGCTCCAGTTTCTCTTTTTACTATTTGCTTTGTATTACACAAACGTGGCCGAACTACATACATCAGCACACAAGTAGAAAGCGTTTCCCTGTACAAAATCCATCCTAAAAATACAAACATACATACATACAATGGCACCATTTGCTTAGCTGTGAACAACAGAGACAAATGAACAGGCTTCTAAACTGAGCGTAGAGCCATTATAACACGCATGCTTGTATGCACACGTGTCATGTGTGACATGTTCAAACTTGTAAAAGAAAAATAAAAACTTCAACAGAATAGGATGAAATGTGTGGGGTTTGGCTCAGTGCAAGCATTATGGCTTGGGAGGCTGCAGTAACAGGAGCGGCTGACAACAGGCAGTGGACGGTAAAAAACATGGTTTCCACATATTTCAACCCAAACATCACGTATCTCTGAAACCGCGCAACACTCTCACTGAGAATGCCTTAAGTGCTGAAGAAGCCCCGCCAATGTCCTCCGTCCTTTTTCAAGTTCGAAAACGGCGATCAACGATTGTTTTTTTTCTTCTTCTTTCTTTTCCTCCGTGTTGTGGTCGTTTAAAGCTGACTGCTCCATGTATGTGCACATAAACCAATCTGTCAACAAAAAGCTGCTCAATTCTGTGCTGTCTTTTAATAATTCTTCTCTTGAAAGTTGAAGTTCCTCTCTTCCAGTGGGCCCGTGGGAGAGTGCATGTCTGTGTGTGTGTGTGTGTGTGTGTGTGTGTGTTTGTGCACTGATGTGTGTAAATACAGAAAATAGAGAAGAAGTGTTGTGCAGAAATTCCAGGTTTCACCAGTTCCTCGACGTTCACTCTTCTCGCTCTTGTTGTAGAGTCTCTGGATTAGGCCTGAATGTCTGGTCGTATACGCCGCTGTGAATGTGTGTGGAGACGAGAACAGTAACTGTGTGTGTAAGCACAGTGACAGTAAGAGAGCGACACACACACACACACGCTCGTCGACACAGTGAGGATCTTTGTGAACGAGGAGTGGCGAGTAAAAGTGTAGGTTTAGTTCTTTGGGGCATGAAGGGCTGTATCATCATCAGTCCGTCCCACGCCTCTCCTCTGAAGCTCTTTCTCCTTTAGTCCAAACACACACCGGCCCCCCTCCATCAGTTTGTGTATGTGTGTGTATCATTTTGTGCAGTTTTAGTCTCTAGAGTCAAACAAATGAGGAGAATCCCGTCACAGGGGTGCGTGATCCTGGCGGGTTAGTGTTGGGGTTGACGTGCGTGTGTGCAGGCTGCCCTGTGGGCGTGTACACGCCACCTGTGCTGTGCTGGGTGACCACGGTCTGGTAGTAGGGCTCCGTGTCTGAAGTGGCGCACTCCTCGTAGGCGAAAGGAGCGCCGATCCCTTTAAGGCCTTTGGGCTGCCGCTTCCAGGAGTTAAAGTAGGTGGGGTCGCTCATGTAGTGGTTGACGAAGGAATGCTTGGGCTGCTCGTCCTCGTAGTCGCTGTCCGTTAGCTGGATACACAAACACACAGGAGTTATATTCTGTTTATTAGAGAAACAAACGGACACATACTAGATTCATACAAGCCAATCATCTGTTGTTAATAAATATTTGTTGTTAATCATTTCAGACAGACAGGAAGACAATGAGAATATATAATATACTTCACAGACGACACCGATGGCACATTTCAGTCCAGCATGTTAAATTCATGACGGAGGCAGACGGTTAGAGAGAGCTATTTAGAGTGATTTCTCTTTATTTTTTCACCTATGCCTTTTCTTTTCATCTTCCACAAGAAAGACCGGCCTCAAATATCACCAGCACAGAACAAAGCACGCTCGCAATTTCTATTCCCAATTCATGTTCTGAGAAAATGCCAAGATTGTTTCACTAGATTGTTGTGGCATGAAAAGAGTCGGTTGCTTTCACCTTCTCTTTGTGATTTTGTATTCAAATGTGTATAAAACAGTATGAAGACGGAGTTACAGGTTCATTAAGAATCAAACATGAAACAAATATTCATCTTTCTGTGTTGGGTTTTGAATTGTTGGCAGCTTGTGCGTTCTTTAAACTATTTTTGCCTTTATTTGATGGAAAACAGCACGAGACAGAAAATAAGATTACAAATTGAGTCAGTTGTAACACATGAGAGTGTAAACAACAACAGGTACAAACGTAACAATACCCACTTTGATATTTATAACTCGTAGGAACGTATGTGGAACATGAAGGGTGGTGCTGGTGATCTATTAGCACTGCAGAGGTACATCTAACAGGGGAAGTTGTATTATATTTATTTTCCAATCTAATAAAGCTTTTGAATTTGAGAGAGAGAGATATATAGAGATAGATACCTCTGACTCGGAGACCTCAGTGGGCTTCTCGGTAAGTGTGGTGCTCTCAGTGAGCACGGCTCCGTTATAGTTATTGCAGATGTCCTCGTCAGAGTAGTGAAGACCACCCGGGCTGGGCCTGGGTGGAGACCTGGACACACACCGAAACAATGAAGCTCAGATATTTAAGAAAGACAGGAATGTGTGTGTGTGTGTGTGCTTGCGTTTGACTCCACACCTGGTCCCGTTCTTCTTCAGGAAGGAGTTTTTGCTGTTGAGCGTTCTGCTGTTGAGCTCCAGAGCGGTGAAACCCCCGTTGTCCAGAGTTACAGACTCATCGGCTGTGGACACGTGCTTCCCTGGAAGAAAAGGATGGAACTGGTTCAGATAAAATCCCCAACAACAAAAAAAGTTCAGTCACTCTGAGTCTGAGAATAATTTCTCAAATTGTCGTACTTGCCGAACATTAAACTTATGTGAGTTTCATTCATTGTGTATTCAGCGACCTCTCGGGCTCGAGAGGAAGAAGCAAATAAAAGTAGAAATCATAATAAGGCACTCGGGCAATAACCGCACTAAATATTTTCACAGTTTGTCCAGCAGGTACCAGAAGAATAGGAGCAATAAATGAAACAATGTCATGTTTTAAATTAGGATAAATATGACTGCTGTCTGGAACAAACCAAGGTGCTCTGAATATTTTAAGGTCATCTAATTATATTTTCTGTCGCCTGCTGATTCCTGCTCATTCTTCACTGATTGCCCAGAGGTTGTTTCATGGTTTCTGTGGCAACATCAGCTGTCCTGATGTAACCTGAGCTTTTCAGGGTACAGTTTGTATTACAGACGTTGGCGGGTGTGCACAAGTATGGGAAGAAAAACATGTTTCAGTGTTCAGTCGGGCTCCTGACTATTGTGAACCTGAACCCTAAAACCAAAGCCTTAACCTTCAAACAGCCCTTTGAAGGTCAAACCTGGTAAATGTGTTCTCTCATCCATAGTATAAAACTTTAAATTGGTTTTCACAGACACCCACATCCACAAATGCACACAGTGAGAGCACATTACAGTGAAGAAACAGGAAGAGAACATGAAAGACCAAAAGCTTCAGAAGAGCAACAGAGAAACGCATCGGACAAACTGACAATGTTGTATCACGTTGGGAAGCATTCATCCTTCATAATGACAGTGTGGAGGTGGTGCAAGCTCAAACACAACAGAGCCACCCAGATCTGAGTATGAAACACTGAGAGGTGAGTCAGCATTTGTTTTCCTGTGGGATCTCATTCTAATTCAAACAAGGCTTTACTTAAATAAGAACAGTTTAATCTACCCAGTAGGCCATTATGAGGCCTCATATAGCGGATAAATGGCCAAATTAAGTGTTGAAAATTGAACTTATGCGGGCTTGTCTCAGAATAATCACGGTATAATGCAGCGTTAATAACTTAATGACGTTGTAGATTTACCAGTTTAGCTTTACATAAATTATAATTTCAAATTGTTAAATTAGCGAGCACTTAAACCCGCACTGAGGGACTCTGATGTATAAATGAATGCCTGTTACGTACAAGCCTTTTCCAAACGAGTTCACACAATGCTGATTAAGCCTAAAAGTATGCAGTGTTTTTAAATCTTGTGTGATGTGATCATTTCTGGCCGTTTGATTGCACACCGGAGACTTCAGCGGGATGAAACGGCTAACTTCCGCTTAGCCTTCTGCTAACTTGAATGGGGATAAAATATTTAAATGGTAAACGGCAGTGTTTGTATAATTACGCTCACTGCCAGAAGAAGGAGACACGTCCCTTACTTCAGCTTTAAATTACTTACCGTTTAAGAGCTTTATAATTAACCTCAGTGTAATTATAATCCTTATTTCAATCTAAAGTCATATTCAAAATCCCACGAAAATTATACTGAAAGTGCTGAATTTACTTCAGGGTACCGTTCACCCTTGTTGTCCTCTGTCATACACTCCTTACAGATGGTGCTCGGGGTGTTGCTACAGTACAAGTGCATGTCTCAAAAAAACAATACATAACAAACTTGTCTTTATTGTAACTAAATGAATCTTCCCATCCTATTGAACATGACATTAGAGGCTGAACATCAGAGCCACAGACCTGCGCCGCAGGCCTTGTACTTGGTGCTGTGTCCATGCAGCAGCAGCGCGAAGACGAGGACCAGAATAAGGATGAGTCCCACCAGAGCCATGACCAGCAGGAACCACCATTCCTCATAGAACGGACGCTCCGACAGCGCTGCAGACAGAGACACACGGGGTCACACATCAGGGAGATATTATCAACATGTTATAGTTCAGTCCGCTATGGCTGCAAGCAATGATTATTTTCATAATTGATTAATTGTTTTGTCTATAAAATGTCATATAAAAATCTCATGTTGATGTCTTCAAATGTCTTTTATCAGATCAACAGTTTATTGTCATATGTCACAAAAACCTCTCAAGTCCTCAAATGTGGGCAGCTGAAACCAGCCAATGCTTGCTGTTTTTCTAACTGACACATTGCTGTGCTACTGTTGTTAATGTCAGTGGATTTTCCCTCAGGTCGGTTTATACAAGGGAGGAAGGAAAAGAATCAGAATTTGGTGATATTCTGTAGATGGGAAACAACAATGCACATACGCTTTCTGTATTCCCTTATTTCTACACAAAGACAGTTGTAGATGCATGATTCTACCTGTAGAGGGCAGCAGACACAAAAACACAGCGATCACAGTCACTTCCTGCTAGAAATACAGTCAAACCCCAACCAGACGAGTTGGATCACCCTTGGTGTGTGTGTGTGTATGTTTACCAGCGAGAGCAGCAGAGGGTGTACTCGGCTGTCCGTAACCATAGCGATTAACAGCAATGACTCTGAACTCGTAGCTGATCCCTGACCTCAGACGCTCCAGCGGCACTGAAACAGACCTGCTGCTGGGAGGGAGGAGTTTGATGAAGGAATCCCACACTCCTTCATCTGGAGAGGGAGAGAGATATAGAGAGACAGAGAGAGAGAGAGAGTTAGAGAGACAGAGAGGGAGAGAGTTAGAGTTGACGGACGGGCAGACAAAGACAAGAGAAGGTCGCTTGAGAATTATTCGCTTTTATAATTCTTTTTAAAGAAAATCACAAGTAAACTGTCCAATTCAATTACATGACATTCAAGATGATAATTATGATGATAATAAGGAGACAATAACTGTTATTATTAATAAAATGAATCTTACTATCAGTAGGAGAATTTTACACTTTCACCCTGCAGTGTTCAAACATCTTACTGCAGACGTTCACTTACTGTATCACACCTCTGATGATCTCTATTAGATAATTGCAGCTTACTTGACTTGTACAGCAGGTCTCCATGAAACAAGAGGAAGCTGCGCTCACTACGGTTTAGTGCAGGTTAGTACTTAACCTTCCCCTTGATAAATGAAAGGAAGTGGACATGATGAGGTGCATGTCAAGTAAGATTTGGCTGTTGGAGCTTACCTGAGGGACGAGTCTCAATAACATATCCGGTCACAGGTGCTGCACCAATATCTCCGTCTGACCAGTGGATAGTGAGGGCAGAGGACGTTTTGGTGATGGACATCTCTATTGGTGACCCAGGGGTGCCTGTAGTGACACACAAGTTGAGTTGAATGGTCAAATCTAACATGGATCACATGAGTATGCACAACATACACACCGAGGTACAGCCCTGCTTACCTTGCACAGGATGAGCAGTGATATTCGCTTGTATGGGTGGTCCATAGCTGACTGTGAGAGCCTGAACGTTGAACATGTAGGTTGCTCCTTTGATCAGGTCTCGAACCTTCAGCCATCGCTGCCAGCTGCCCTTCACATCCACTGTGACCACTTTACTCACTCCTGCTCTCGCAAAGACAATACAAACAAATGTCAGTGTGCGTCTCAGCATGTATTTCTGTGTGTGTATGGGTACACAGGATGTGCGTGCGTACCTTGTACAGGAGCGGTGGGCTGGTAGATGACCCTGTAGCCCTCCAGCTGTCCGTTAGGAGTCAGAGGAACTCCCCAGGACACGTTGACACTTCCACCTGTCACCTCTGAGAAGGTCAGATAGCTCGGCTGGCTTGGAGCTGCAGACACAAGTAAGAGGAAATAGAAAAAGACAATCATATGACTTGATTTGATTTGTTAATTGTCTTTAGAGAGCTGAACTGTCACCACTCCCTACCAGACTGCAGGGTCCGGGCCCCGCGGGGATCACTGGCTGGGCCGTCTCCAGCCGTGTTGAAGGCAGTCAGGGTGACCAGGTAAGGTGTGTAGCTGGTCAGGTTGGTAAGGTGCACGCGGGTGTCCGGGACAAAAATCACCTTCACCTTCTCACTCTGGTTCTGTTTGTCTCTCTCCCAGTAGTGGATCTGCAACATGAGAAACTCTGTCAACAACACTGGCTCCGTTTTTCATCAAATGCAAAACAAGCATAATGTTGCGTTCATGTCCTTTCAGAGTTTTCATAATTACCAACAATACAACACACACAATGAGTGTGGATGTTGTATTGTCTTAACTACTGCCTGAAATCTAAAAACAAATGCATTCCTCACATCAGAAAGGCCCTTCAAGGTAATCACACCTAAATTTAATGGATATGTTGTCAATGCACACTATTTTTAACTCACATGACCAATTTTGCTGTCATACAACACGAGTTTTGCTCATGTGAACCAAGCCGATGATCAATCAGTCAAACATTAGCAGTTTTAGAAACCTCGTGTAGTCCTACATGTCACTTCCAGTCCAGTTCTTTGCAGACTGCACATGCTCAATGCTTAATGGACCAATAATCATTGACGTGACCATTAATTTTGATGACATCGGCCAGTAATGAAGACGCACAGGCTAATTTGGTCGATCCCTGTAAGCTGAAATAGAACAAAGGTCACCTGATTATTGTACCCCCCCTTATGAGGAAATCAATATTAATATTAAGACCTTGTAGCTTATAGCATGTGAATGTCACAACTTAATAACACGAAAATGTAATTCTTCAATCTAAAACTAATTTTAAGCTATGCTGATGTAGAACTAAAGTTCAGACTCTCACTCTTGGTTAAGTTTCATTAATGGTGCTGATGTGAGGAATAAGTTGCTTCTTCTGAACTGGTGACTTCTACATTATAGTCGAGGTCACACGCTTCTAATAAAACAGGCTGTATATAATGAGTGAAAGAAAAACCATAAGCAATATACTTGATATTTTACGTCCAGCAAACAGCCTATATAAATGCATAAACAGTAACAAGATCTGTTGTAATGCATTAAAACAGCTTGCCTCCTGCCCATAATGGTGCTGGACAGGTGCATATCCAGTATAATAGTCTGTAGACCTTCAGCTGCTTGCACTAAATCTGTACTTTTTTCTTACAAATCGCTGCGTATTGTTTAGTCCCAGCTGAATGCAATAAACTGTTTTATTAATGTCTTAAACAACACCTGAGAGTGCAGCAAAAATGCTCGGTTTGACATGGAATTGCCTTGACTTTTTCCAGGCGTGCAGTCATTTTTGATGCACACTAACCACAAGGTTACAGAGGTTGTGGTTGAGCCTCATGCATTAGAAATGAATCAAAGTATCTTGTATACACAAGAGGCGTAGGAGCGCAAGTGCACATTCACAGAAAAAAAATAAATACAAACAAACACAGCTTATATCATGAACCGGTGGCCTTTACACGCAGACTGGACATTTTATCTGTCAGTAGTTTTGACAGCTTGTCGGTCCATCACGATGAATACAAAGAGAGAAAGTGACAAATACTGATAAATGATTTATTTGACCACAGTCAATAACAACATGCAGCAGTATAATGTAGTCCAAAAAAAAAAAGGGATTTTAATGATACCTGGCATATGACATTTAGCAGATGCTTTAAGGACAAATAAACCGTTTGTCCTTAAATTATTCTGACACGAACTGAGAGCAAAGGTGATACAGCGTTAATGTGTTTTTGGTCATTCTCGTAAATGACACTCAGTGTAATGTTTTCTGTTTGAATAGGTTCTGTTTCTGTCTCCGACACAAAAGGTCTACGTGAATGTTTGGGTTATAAAGTAAAAGAGGTCCATTTTGTTATTCTTAATGCACTAAAAACCATTATAAGCTATATTTACAACTTCCAAACTGGGAGGTAGCCGCTCATGAGTAGCACTTGAGGGCAGCATTATACCATCTGTGTCCTTCCACAAGCTCTTACAATAATGAGATACAGAATAAGTCATCCCAATGCTCAGTTTAAAATAAAAGTGTATTACTTTATGTGTAAAAAAAAAAGGCAATATCTCTTGTGATACTTTATTCAAATGGCTACAGAAAAAAAAAAGTCCCGGTTATTTTGTAATCCACTCTACTCGTTTTCAGAGGATCTACTTTTTGAAGTGTGATAGCATCAGGATTATTCTAGCAATTTAAAACAATTTAAAGTTATCATGACTGAATGTGATTGTAATATGATTTGAGAAGATCAAGAACCCTAAATTGAGTTTTGTTAAAGAGTTGATTTAGGATTTTAAGTCTTACTAAAAAAAAATAAAATAAAAAAAACTGCATCCAGATGTTTGTTTTGCGCAGGAGGAAACATTTGATCACGTTGTATGTAAGGCTGCTCCTCAGATGAACATTTGTTAAACTTTTATATGTTGACTGTTTGAGAGATTTCACTTAACCAGACTGGCATTATATGCATTACCTGTTACCCCTTCATCATACAGTGGATTTAACAAGCCCACTAGGGTGTTTCAGTAAAATTAAACTGTCAGAAAATATACTTTCAATGAAGTTTAGCTTTCAGTCCCACTTGCTGCTTATCTAGCAGAGTAGGAGTCAGAAACTATAAATTCATTAAACATTCTTTCTTTGCTCTATTTCTCTCATCTTAATCTGCGTAACCCCCTCAGCCTCACATTCCCTTCCCCGTGTCCATCCGTCTCTGGTAGTTTAAACGTATTCCCTCGATCCTCTCCTCTAATCAAGATTGCTCGTCTCATTCCTTTACTCTGCAAATATTACATTCCCTTCTGTCTTCTCCATTCCCCCCTTCTACTCCTGCAGAAATCAATGAGTCTAAAGCAGGACAGATAACCTTGTGTTTGAAGTATTAAGCGTGGGGGAGGGGTGGGGCAGGGGAGTTGAGGGGGAGAGACAGTCAAAGAAGTGATATTGAAACCATTAAAGGATATTCAGATTCTTCCCCTAACTTAATTCTCTCATTCTCCTCTCTCTATAGGACACTCTCTATACCCCTCCACTCAAAGACAAGAGTGGGGTATTATGAATACAGACAGAAGCAGTGCTGTTTGGATACTTATACTAAACACATTCATCTGTGTGTGGGTCTTTTTTTGCCTTGTATCAGGTCTTTGCCTCACCTTGTATCCTTGGATGAGTCCATTCTGGGTCTCGAGGGGAGGTGTGTCCCAGGTCACTTCCAGGATGGAGGGAGACACAGCTGACACTCTGATAGACTGGGGGGCCACTGATGGAGCTGCAGAGGGTGACGGGTTATGTTAGATGTTTACTATGTGTGTGTGTGTGGCTGGGTGTTAGAAGTAAGGAAGATATGTTCTACCCTTTCAATTAGAAGGGGCCTAAGGCAGTACCTTATTACTCCACTGTACCCACACATGCATGAACGCTCAGCCGTGTGCACCTGAGGCTACAGGAAAGGCCATATCACCCCATTTCATCATCCCCCCTCCAGCCCTTTCTGCCTCCCCTCCTGCTGCTGATTCTCACCTATCACTCCTCTGCATGTGATATGTATGGCCTACTAAACTACACACACACACACGCGCGCGCGCGCGCACACACACACACGCGCGCGCGCGCGCGCACACACACACACACACACACACACACACACACACACACACACACACACACACACACACACACACACACACACACACACACACACACACACACACACACACACACACACACACACACACACACACACACACACACACACACACACACACACACACACACACACACACACACACACACACACACACACACACCCTTTGATTAAAAATGCAGCACTGGTCTGATGGAGGGAGTGTAAGAATGTGTGAGAAATTGCAAAAATGTGTGGGTATTATTATTGTAATGTTTGTTCACCTGCACTCTTGTATGTTTGTAGTTCCTAACTGTCTCACAGTAGTGTGTGTGTGTGTGTGTGTGTGTGTGTGTGTGTATAAGAGAGATATATTTGCACTCCTCTCTCTCTATTGGATCCATGGTTTGGCTGTCTGGTGAAAGTTAAACATGGACTGGGAAATTACTACAAAATGGATGACCTTGTAGAGGTCCTTATCTCACACACACACACACACACGCACACACACACACACACACACAAAATTACAGAAAAATAGAAGATTTTTTGGGGGGACAAAACCACTGAAAGCCCACTTTCAAGCTTTTTCTGGACTCTTCAACTGTGTCACACAGTCTTTATTGGCAGATAAAATGTGACTGAAATCAGCAACTCTATCTCTGACAACTGAACAAAGTCCACCCTCTTTTAAAGACAGTTGAAAGCTCAAGAAAGAGCAACTAAACGGACCTAGAGTTAAGATTGTTTTGTCAAACTACTATTTCTGAGGTCAAGAACGAGATTTCATGCTTAAATATTAGATATTCAATAGGAGTCGTCAATTAAAAGACAGAGGAAGTATAAAGGGTGTGAGGATCTTTATACCCTGAAGGTAACTGATGTAATAAGAGCAATGATCTAAAGACTCAGCTTCAAACTAAACGCTCCATTTTGTGCCCAAAATGTGTGACACAGGGGAGAGAGGACGCTGAAAAAACACCTTCAAATATGAAACCTCCTTTCTGACAGCATATTGTAGTGAAAGTGTAAACTTTCATAAACAGGATGTGTAGATCACACACTGAAATTGTGATCAACCCAACAGTTTCCTTCTGTTTCCACCTACCTGCCTCTCCAACAGACACCTCAACAGGGGTGGAGGGTGGGCTCTCTCCCATGATGTTATAGCTTGTCATAACAATCTGGTAGCGTTTGAACTTCTTTAGCTCTACAAAGAAAACAAAAAAATACTTTAATAACAACTTAATACAACATGCATGCAAAACACATGGGTTGGTTGTTATCGCCACTTATTTTAGAAGACGGCTGCCCATCAAACAAATTAAAAAGTAAATCTAAAACAGAAGAAGCACTTTCCACTTCCATCTTTCAACACTTACGTGTCAACTCAAACTCTGTTAGCGAGGCACTGCTGACTGTCTTGAAGGTGCTCTTGGCTTGGGAAGAGAGAGGGAGAGAAACATGTATGGAGAGGTAATCAATAAATGTTTTAAGTTCAACAATAAAAGATTCAATTATAGTGCATTTTAAAATAAAAATAAAATGAATTGCAAGTGTATTTAAGAGGAAAGTATTTGTAAGACTTCTATGTTTCAATACCCTTATCAGACTCAGTGTATGGATGGACACAGATTGTCATATTATCTGCCAATCTGGTGGAGCAGATACTCAATCTACTATAAAACACAGACTGTTTAGTGCATAATAATAATTTAATCGTTGCAGCGTATTAGAGCAATGTGGGAGGCCTCATAAGAAAACAGCAGTCTAGTGAGGGCCATTTGCTCATCTGCTCTAATGTCTCTGCATATGTGCTGTGCAAAAACGGAAAGCTTTACAGACAAAGCAGCGGTAACTGAGGGGGGCCGAGGTTTAGCAAACAGTCGATTCAATTAGGAGCAGTACTACTCACTTGTAATTAGGGCACTTGTGGTGTTGTTCTTGGTTGCCTGGACTTCTGCTTCAGTGAAAGATGAGGTGTTTACTGGGAGCTCTCTATAATACAGCCGGTATCCAGTCAACACCCCATTAATAGTGTTGTCACTTGGACGCTGGAAACATGCAAACACACAGCATATGTAAAGGAGTATTAGTAATCAAAGAAACCTTTTAGATGTCTGAAAATACTACACAGTGCAGTGAAGGGACTGAGAGGACAGGTAAGCTGGCTGAGCACTATTTAACAGCACTATTCAGTCCACTTTAGAGGGCTGGTTTGGTGCAGCTGTAACCTGTACAGACAAACTGATGCTTCACTGGGTTTGGCACTTTTATAAAAAAAAATAACAATGGCTGGCAACTTTTTTCAGAGTCCCCTTCTGCTTTGACACAAGGCTAAAAGGAGTTACCGAAGACATTTCCAAATGTCAAAAAAAGGACGTCAATAAGTGAAGCAGCCAGGCTGTGTTTACTGCCTATTCACATATCACTGTTGCTCTAAACCACCTCTATTTTTCCATAATTTCCATCTCTCTTTTTTCCTCTGTTGTTGGATGTTGCTGATTTTTTGCCTCTCCTGCCCTCCAACATCTCTCCTGCTGGTGAACATTTCTCTCCCCCTCCCTGGACTGTCTGTCTCTCCGTCTGTCTGTCGGTCTTCACTTCAATTGGTCTGACCTTTCCTGGTTCAATAAATGATGATAATTGCACCCACAAACACACATAAAAGAAAGTCTGTAGGTGTCTTATTCTGCAAGTAAATGCATTTGGACTGTATGTTTTGTTGTGTAGCTATGTGCATATACAGTATTACTGTATGAAGTGTGTTAGAGGTCCAACAATACCTTCCACTGCACCAGGACTGAGGTAGTGGTTGTTGGTTTCACTGCAAGTATCACCGGCGGCTCATCAGGCACTGGATGGAAAAGAAACGAAAAAACAAGAGTGAGGCAGAAAACAGACAAATACAGAGAGACAGACCTACGTCTTCACACCCTTACAGTCCGTCTCTATTATGTTTTGAAATCAAAATATTTGTGTCTTCCACATTTATCATGTCTCTTACCGTCCTGCAGAGTTGTAACTGCCTCCGTCTCTTTACTGAGAACACTGTCTCCTACATCATTAGTGGCCAACATCCTTAGCTTGTATGATGTGAAGGGCTTCAGTCTACAAAAACACACACACACAGTCACAAAGATCAGACATTCCTTCACATGCTGCATGCATTTTTTTTCTCAGGCGCTATACAAGGCAAAAGCAATATAGAGAGGCAACAGGAAGCGGAAACAATCTTGTTCTGTTCCAGAAAAGCTCACATCACCTCAATGAAAACCATAATGTTAACATTGGTGGTCGTCTCATTGTGAAATTTCAACTATCAAATGATTCATTTATAATTTATTCATAGGCTTTATTCGACTCCCAGGAAATGTTTCCAGTTCCAGCGATGTTACACAGCCGTTTGCACACTATGTAATAATAATAAAGTGGGAACTTATCTACATATGATGTGGAGCTTTTGGTCTGAAGTTGCATTTATGCAGATGTAACCGGAACGTGTTTCCTTACTTTACTTAATGTTTTACTTCTAAATGATGATTCAGGAATTAATGTTAGAAAATCTCAGAGAAAACTTCTACTTTTCTAGGTCTGATAGCTGCTGTACACACACACACACACACACACACACATTTATGTCACCATGTACAGATGTATGTAGAGGCTGATGATTTGCTGTTAGCTGTACTGAACAGATGTTGTGTGGTTTACACCATATGTCTAGATAAGAATGATAATTTAAAAAACAAACAAACAATGTAATATTGTTTTTTTTCTTCCAATATTTATATTTTAATGGCATTAAAGTAATACCCTAGAGTCTGATAGGCGAGTCGAGGGGCTGAGGCTTGTTCAGACATGTCAGTTTAGACATTTTCTTCATGCTAACAAAATTCAATTGTTGTTTAAAATGATGACAGCTTTATCTCCTAATAGCGAGTGCTGTCCATCACACCTAATTGTAATTTAGATCATAGATACGACACAAGATTGTATTACGTCAACAGAGGTCGGAGGAACAGAACGTAGCCCAGCCGTCATCCGTTTTATAGCACCACTACTGGCCAAAACCTCCACTGGGCATTTTAAACAATCTGTGAATAACTTAAACTCCACCTTCTCCCCTTCTCTCAGACATGTTTTGCTCTTCCAGTGGCCTTTGAAGAGCAGACAGTCTTGAATAATAAGTATCGTACACCTTTCCTAATTGTCTCCACTGCCCAAGTATTTTTTACTGCCATATGACCACAAGAGCTTATCTGCATTTCTCCTCTGTGCAAGGTGAATGCATTAATAAGCACAGAATAACAATTTACATCAGTCATTTTGCAAAAAAAAAAAAAAAAACTTCTCTAGAGGCACTTACAATCAGCCCAATGAACACACACCCATGGTTAGAGACAGGCTGAACAAGCCTGCAATATGGTGCCTTATGGCATGCATGCTAATATTTGAAATGTCTTAGACTCTCCTGTACACACTGTTGGGAAATTGGTTACACATTAAAAAGCACAGTTGGCGGCAAAACACTAATTTTTCATCACTTTTAACCAAAATAACCTATTATTAACACGAGTTAACAGACAATTTAATAAACTGTCAGGGAAAGTCAGGAAGCCACCACTTCCACACATCCACCTCTACTCTCGCATTACCTGCAAGGTCCTTCTCCAGACATTATTTACTGAGTGCCTGAGAGACTACAGAGGAGCAGTTAGAAATTCAGCAGACGACAGAAGAACTCTTCAACTGTCTTCTTGTATAATAATGAGCCGAGTCCAATAAGGAACCCAGAAAAAGCCCTATGGGGTTGTGGGTATCGTAGGAATAGAACATCAAAGGCACCAAACTCAAAGAGGATGGCATACCAACAGCACTGGGAGGATGTTAAGGACAATGTTTGAAAGTGCGTGAGAGTGCATCAGCCTGGGGACTCCAATGTTTTGGTTCCAAAGATGTCTCGGTGGAAAACAACAATTAAGGCTAGATAACAAGTAGGTACGTGTGTGGGCATGCAGGGATGTAAGCTAATTCCTGCATCCGGCACTGTAAAGAGAGCATGGCGACAAAATGGCAACAAAACAACAGCGTCACCGCCATCATGGCACGTAGACTCTCCCTGAGGCAAGTTGGAACAGGCTGGTGCAAATACACTGAGAAAGCACTCTTGAGCATCTCAAATAGCCCTGTGATAAGGAGCGTACACAAACAGCCATGCAGGAACACACGACATGCACTAGTCATCTTAGTCCTTCTGCTTGTGGAAGTGTCTGATGTTGAATGGAGGAAGGAATATGTGCCTGATGGGTTTCTGAAAGCATTGTTTATGGATGGAGGGAGGAACAAGAAGAGTGACATAAAAACGCTTGTAGAGAGACACAATGGAAAAACATATAAAAGAGAAGCAGACAGAGAGCACTTCCTCTTGTGCCTGTTTGATTAGGTGTCTGAGATCCTCCACGTTTCTGCAGTGATTATGATTATTCTGCTCTACCTTGTGGGGTTTGGTTTGAGTTTTTATTTTTTTTTGCTCCACAAATCTTTTCTAAATATTTATTTCTATTTATTTTCTAAATATCTATTTATACATTTTTTTTTTTCATTCTGCGTTCTAATTCTCTTTTGTTTTAATTGTATGGGACGCAATAACAATGATGTGGGGTTTTTATTCCTGTTTTTCCCAAGGATGCTTGGAATTGCCTAATTAACTGGGGGTGCTGGAGTGAAAATCCAATAAATAGCTGAGCCTAAACTCTGATATAGAAGCGTTTGAGAGTAAATGCACTGTTTAGATCTATTCCTTACAACTTTTGCTGTTGTGTGTTTGATTTTGGAAACTTTTGGAGATTCAAACTCTTTATATATGTAGTACTATATGCAAACCACTTCAGCATGCATGTGTGTCTGGCTGTACATATGAACACGTGTGTACCTGTCAACAGTCCAGGTGGTCAGGTTATGTGGGACGTCAGCGGTATGTGTGATCCAGTCCCCGCTGGGCAGCTCCTTGATCTGAAGAGTGAAGTATCTCAGGGGGGACGAGCCTGAGCCACCAGTCACCCAGTGGAGGCGGAGCTGGCGAGATTCAACCCCATCCTGAGGAACAGACAACTTCCTGGGTGGCTGGGGACGCTCTGTGAATGTGGTGAGGAGGTTGGAAGGAGGGGAGATTAAAAAAAAAAAAAAAAAAAAAGGAGTGGGAGGAGACAAAATACACAGAGGAGAGATGAGAAGGTAGAAAAAGTGATGTGACAAGGATGGAAACGGGGGAATTAAAGGCAAAGCGGAGGGGGGAAAAGAGAGAAGAACAAATTTAAATTTCACATTCAGAAACACATTTTTAGTAGTTAGTTCAACTTTGTGTGACTGTTTGTGTGAAACATTAAAGACAATACAATAAAAAGTAAGTTTTAAATACTGTCTCCTTGTGCTGTGTTATCTCTTGTTATATGCTGAATATGTCAAACATCAATTTCATACTTCACCACAATATCGTTTCTTCTCTCTCTAAAACAATCTGTTTCTGATGACTCATCTTGAACTTACGGGCGCCGTGCACATAAATCTCTTCTGATCTAAACCTGATCTAAACATGTGACGTTACATAAAGGTGCCTCAGTGAGGTATTGCTCGAGCTCCAGTGCTCCTTGGCGTAGATCGCACATATCTGTGGATCTTTACTGGAGGGATAAACACCATTTTCCTCATTTAGTGTCTTTATGATGATGATGATGGTGAAGGCTGTTTAACACATAGCTGAGATTTGGTTAATTGATGACCACGGTATATAATTCATCTCTGTTATTCCACTCAATAATTCCATTTTTTTCATCTAACCTGTCGCTCTGCATAGTGAAATGAGTCAAAACTGTAGTGTAGACAATCCTAGACCATATGCTGCTAATACCTTGTAACAGTAGACATGGCAGCCTGCATTTACATCACATATACATCAGCGTGACTGCTGCAATGTATACATTTGTTTAAACAAAACAAGACATCTAACCGCTGTGGCATCAAAGAACCAATCTCTCAACAGCCGCCGTGTGAATATCTGTCCATGTCATCGCTATTCAATTAGGGGATGAAAGATGGCTTTGGGAGTCAGTATCTTTGTACAACTGTGTTGACAGTAGCCGTGTGATTAGTAGATGTGTGTACGCACATACACGAGCATACACAAACAAAAACACACACACGTTGGCGGGGCATATCTGTTTAATTTCAGAGGCATCAGGTTATTGATTAGGTCTAGAAATAAAAGCATTATCGACTCTCTCTGAGGTTTAATTAATCTGCACTTATGTTCTCAAACATACACACAAACACAGTCACACTCTGATACACACACAGGCTCGCCTTCATTCATCCTTATCACAAGTAATTTAAGTCAAATCTGTTTGTCTCCCGTCTTCCCGCTTGCTCGTATTCTTCAGTCCCTTCAAGATTTGATTATTCTCACCCTCTTTTGTTTTCCTGATAGCATCTGTGTCGCCCCGTCTGTTCTTCTCTTGTTACATGCCACAGTAAAGATCATGTACTGATAATAAACTCATAATTGTCAGAACAAGAGATGCACCTTCAGCGCTTACTCCTCGAGGAGAGAGAGAGGAGAGGAGAGGAGAGGAGAGGAGAGGAGAGGAGAGGAGAGGAGAGGAGAGGAGAGGAGAGGAGAGGAGAGGAGAGGAGAGGAGAGGAGAGGAGAGGAGAGGAGAGGAGAGGAGAGGAGAGGAGAGGAGAGGAGAGGAGAGGAGAGGAGAGGAGAGGAGAGGTAAAAGAGAGAATAGATTGGGGTGGTACTAGAGAAATGTTTTTGTTGTCCATTACCTTATCAGTTATCACCCTCTTTGGAGACAAACATCAGATTAGGCAAATATCTAGAGGGTGTAGTGGTTTTCTCTAAAGCGCAGTTTCACCCACACTCATACTCAAAAAGCCAATTTACGTTTTCTAGGGATTACGTTCGTCTCTTCAGCGTCATCAGAAAGAAATCTCTATTAGGCTATTCTGTCTGTCTCACAGTCACAATGAGCCATTATGTAACTGAAGTGGAACAGAGAACCACTAAATTCTGCTCTAAAGATATCCTGATAATGACAGTATTGATGTTATGATATCTGATCCAATTAAAATGCACTATACAAGCTGGTAGCGTCTAATAGGATATCTGACATCATGATTCAAGGTTTTCATAAAAATTCCCTTCACTGTCACATTTTAATATAAGGATTTTTATAGCGTCCCAATGCTTAACTTAACATACACGATGCTGGCTGACAGAGAGAGATCAGGGATGACATATCAAAGGCTGTGAGCTACATTCATGCGCCTGTTGAGACACCAGAACCAGCGTAACGTCATTCTTAAAGTGATATTTCACTTAGGTGGGGGGTAGCTTTTAAACACCACCTGACAAAAAACATTTAAACCGTTCCTAAACCTCTCTTTTTAAACTGATATTAACCTGCTCACAAAATAAATCCATGTTAACCATGTTTACAAAATCAATATATGTCTTGAATGTTGCTATAATCAATGTTGTTATATTAACAATGGACTGAATTACTACTTCTATATGACATTTGTCATTTGTAGTGACAAATGTTCAGGTAATTACAGAATCTGTAGTTCCTCTCAGCTCAACTTTACTCTCTTTTGGTTTTTACACTCATCAGTTTTCAGAGAAGATGCTCTATAAAACCTATTTCTCACTACCTGCCCCGCTCCAAGCAGGAGACAGACGAAGATAGAGACTAGCTGGTGAACACAGTGGAGCATTTAGCAGCTGGAGTAGGTGGAGACAACTTGCTAATGATAATGTCCGATGCTGTTTCTTGCCTTCCTAATCTCAACATAACGTTCATTCCTTGGCGTCCTCAGTCAGCGTTCTGTCATCTATAGCAATAGCCTCTGTATTACCAAATCCATCCTACATCTATGACAGATTAGCCTCTGACATACTCATCAGTGCATTTTTTTTTCTATTAGTTAAAATCCTACCTGCTGCAGTCTGAATGAGCTGAAGACATGAAAACGCTCGATTGAAGCAGATAGATAGATAGAGATGAAGAAAGTAGATAAAAGCATCACAACCTCAGACTCTGCGACGGATAAAAAAAATGACTTTTTGACTTGACTTGTTTCTAAATTGAAGTAAGCATGACTGCACTACTCACTCACTCACCTTACATCTTTAAAAGTCAAGTCACTGTTCTCATCTGTTCATCATTTAGGAGCAATACTGTTTTAGGAGAGTTGTAGTCATTACTAAGCCTCCTACACCTCATCGTGTCCTGTCATACTCAGCATTAAACTCCTATCATGAGGCCATTGACTGCTAAAAGTAGACCGAGGAAATTAAGCAACATTTGTGCTGCACTAAAAGACAATATTACCATAATGCAGAGTGCTGATAGGTCTATTGATTGGATTTAGAATCCAAGATTCATGGCTTGCTGGCCTGTGCTTTCTCTCTCTTTCCAATCATTGGCTTTTTTTTTCAGCTTTTCAACACACTGCCAGTTTCATTCTCTTTCTCACCTACTTACTGCACAGTTTTCACCCGCCCACAGCAGAGCATGCTGCTATGAGAAAGTAGCCAGTGTTGCAGGACAGTCGGTGAGGAATTCATTTAAGTTTGGCCTGTTCAGTGGATGGATGCAACAGATTGATTGCCAGGACATTTTCTGGTCTAACAAGCTTCAACTTTTAAAGATCATTTAACAAACCAGACTGAGCTGCCCTTCTTTTTTAATTGGCTATTGTTAGCATGGACCTCCAGCTAGTCTCTGGACTCTCATTATACCTCTGCAGGAGGGCTAACACATAGTGACTTCAATATATTAATAATAATGTTCAACCACAACTACTTGTTGTTGAAGCACCAATAACCTGTCCAAGCTCCACGTCTAAAGCTCTTACTTTTCTCTTTCTATGTAGGGCTGTGGAGATCATAAAATGCTAAAACTTCACTTTAACTTTTTTAGACTCTTCCTGTGACTTAATCTGTGACAACATAATTTTGGACCAATTTGCCAACCCATGTATATTTATTTGAAAGTTAAGAAAGAATAAACTCAAATTTTTTAGTCTATCTTCAAACAATATTGATTCGCCCATATGTGTATTGAAATTGTTCTTGGTCAGTGTAGTTGGTGGACAGGAGAATTTGTGTCCTCCAAGGACACAAAGAGATTTCTTTTTAAAAGTGATTTCAATGTACTTGGTGGAAGACAAAAAGTGCAAATATGATTATAAAGTTCAGCAGAAACTAATACGAGGCTTCAACCATTTAAGAAGGTCAAGTCAAGCAGGGTTCTTTTATTTAGCCCTTTTAGTATGGCAGTCCTCTTCTCGCTTTATGCTTCCAAAAAACAGCATTTCACTGAGAGGTACTAACACAAAGACTATTTGTACAGAAAAGAGTAGCTTTGGAAAATAGCCATTTAAATTTGCCTTACTCTGATTTGCAAAGAAATCTGTTTGTGAACAGGAGGAACATCTACAGTGACCAGTAACACTTGCAGGTCACATATGTGGCATGTGAGCTTTGCATTACATGCTTGAAAAAATGTGAACATACCTTTTAAAAAAGGAAGAGGGAAATGAAAATAAAAAAAACGTCGGTAAATAATTGTGTCTGGTTGTTGTAATTGTTCTTTTTAATTTTCTTCGCTAAACAGTTTGAAAGGTATAGTTGAAATTAATCAAGTCATTCCTGCTTTATATTGTCTCATTACTGCATGTATTTATTTATGTCTAATTTGGTTCGTTCAACGTGTTTTATTTTCTTATCTATCATTATAATTGAATGTGAATTTCATTACAGATTATTACATTGCTGTGGTGTGAATGCCACATCAGATGCATGTTACATACACTGTGTAGTATAGTGAGCTGCATTAAAAGAAGTACATTTTATTCATCATTAGTCTGAGCTTCCAAGCTTATGCTCCATCAGGCATCAGTTTAATGAGGGTGCAAAAGCACCCTCGGTTTATGTTTTGCACCACAGTAGGGAAACTAAAACGTCAGAGCAAAATTTCCAAATAGGTGTTAAATGTAAAACAGACAGTAGTTGTTAAATCTGCCATAATTAAAAGTAGAATTTGGGACAATTGCACAATAAAGAAAAAAGTTAATTTCACCGACACTATTTTTCGCTGCTGTTGCCGGCCGTGACTGGAGCTAATAGTGCACCCCCACTAATCTCATATGTACCCTCATTTTGTTCTGAAACCGGGCCTCCAATCCATCGATCCTTGTTTAATTATCCAGTGTTGTGCAGAAGTAATTTTTTAATAGAAACAAAATGAACACACTTCACTTGTTATGTGTGGATTTAACCCTACAGTATTAAAACCATTAATGATGACTCCTTTCAGTCAGTGGTGCTAGTAGGCCATGTGAGCTCTCAAACTGACACGCAACTATATTGTTGTTTGACAAGAAAATGTAAAACAAGTTTATGCTGGGTTCATTTAGGTTGGGGACTAGTCTGTAGTCTTTACTATATTTTAATAGGAATGGTTATCATTCACATGGTTACAGAAACAGATAAGATAGCAAATTAAATCCTGTGTCCTTTACCTCTACGTTCGGTGGTAACAACTAGGGCTTCCTGTACTTCGCCCCAGCCCACGACGGTGCGAGCAGTGAGTCGGAACACGTAGCTCTGCTCAGGGGAAAGTCCTGTGACGGTGAACTGGCGACCGTTGGAGCCGACCTCCACTGTGGTCCAGCGCAGAGGGTCCCTACTGTCCAGGCGATAGGAGATCTGGTAGCCTAGTGAGGGGCAGAAGGAGAGACAGAAGGAGGAACAACACAGCTGAAATTGTGTGAAAGCAATGTGTGTCTGTGCGTTTTCGTGGCCTACTTTAGTTCACAAAAGCCCACAGGAAAAAGACAGATAGGAAAAAGTCTGACAACATGACCGAACAATGCCATGTACAACACAGACTTATTTCCACATTAACACACACACAAACACACTTTTCTGCAGCTCCTCAGACTCTCTATTCATGTTTTGTAGAGATTTGAGGCCTGCGGCTTGTTTCCTGTTAGTACCTGTGTATATGTGGTGCAATTACACTATTTATTTCCCCCAAAAAATCTACAAAACTATGGTGAAAATCATAATTTTGACATTCAACTCCAGTATAGCACACAACAAAGCTTGCATACTGGCATTCTCTCACACATTATATAAACATACAGCCTTTCTTTCGTCCCTTTGGCTGTGACCCATTGTGTACACAGTTGTCTGTTCCTTCTTATGTGCAGTAGGCCATGTAATAAAACTACCATCCTTCAACACATACACACACACACACACAATCCACTGATCCCCGACCAAGCTTTCCAAGGGCCACTGACCACTCACAAAGGCTCTCAAAATGAAGATTGTATTGTACAGCAAACACACACACATCCGCTAAGTCACACAAACACAGCGTGCAGAGGTGATTGGTTCACAGTAAGACTGTCAAGGATGATAATCTGCTCAGAGGCACCTAATCTGGTTGTGCTGGCGATAATCTCATCAAATAGTCTGATTCTATGTTAATGTGAACTCGGCGTGTGGGAGATTATTGGATAACAGCTAGATCACAAAATCCTAAACAATTGGGTCAGAGCACTGTTATGTTCTGAACTGAATATCATTAGGATGTTCCTGCTATGAGATACATGAGGTTAAGTCTCCATTACAAAGCCGTGTCATTTTAGTAAAAGCCCTGAAAGATGAAAGACATATATTTCACAATGCTTCATAGCCTAATGCATTCAAAATGTGCATCTATAGCTATGTTTATGCTATTAGATGGTTATTTCCTTGTATATGTTAATGAAATATTCCCAGCAATGCCAATCCTACTACCTAATCTGCTTCTCACATACCCATTAATTCATTTAATCACCGTACCCAGGATCATTGACTAACACTGACTTCCAGTAGATCTCTGAGAGACTCCCACAAAGTTCACGTAGGTCCTTTTCCCCTCTAAACTACGGCTGAGTGATGAATAAACAGCACCACATGCAAGTAAAGACCTCACATTCACTCTTATGATCTGAACTGATTTGTTTAATATTTCATGGTTTAGTTGTTAAGTGTGTAATGGATTGTTTTGTATTGCATCAGTATTTAGTAAGCCCTGAAAATGCACTAAATGCCAAGATTATGGATGCATTAATTATTATAAGTAAGAACAATGATTACTTATTCTGCTTTACTAATGTATTCCTTTGTTTACTGCTAGACTTCTGATTTATAATGTTCCCTTAATGTTTTCCTTTTCACAAATAAAAAAATAATGATTGTAGTTTTCCTACAGTATGTACAGTACACTTTATTACTTGATAGTATACAAAAATCCATGTTCTACAGATAATGTTGCATCAAACTGTGACATAAAAATCTGACAATTACATTTCATAAAAAGTAAGATATTTCTTCTGTACATTGCTTTGAGGGACAGTAATGTACACGTGAAAGGTGTTTTTAGGCATTTATACTGACTTTTCTGAGTACACTTTTCCTGTGTGCACAAACCATATACTCAAACTTAGTGTGTAGTACGGTAATGGAGTGTATATTTTTTGCTGGGATGTTCATGGGCATGTGGTTTTATATTCATAGAGATGTTGCATAAAAAAAAACACAAATGCCTTACTGCCTTGTACCAAATTAGATTGTGCACCTTCTGTGGTCTTGTTTCTCCTCTGTCCACCTTCTGTGTCAGTGCCCCATGGGTTGAGAACCCAAGGAGAAATGAGACAGTCATAAGTATTAAAGAAACCGGCACACCATTAGAGTTATTTGTACCTTCATAAATACACACACACACACACACACACACCAAGGACACAGCAGGACTGTGCGTTTATGTGTGTCTCCGTGATCGAGAGAGAGAGAGATTTGCCCTCCCACTCAGCCTTCTGTCACAGAGTGGTGTCGCACTAAATGTCCTCCCCCCTACAATACAGTCACACATCACTCACACTGTCCTGCTCGACTCTCTCCCCCACTGAGAGGACAAATACTACCCCTCTCTCCCCCTTTGTGCATGTGCAACACACACACACACACACACACACACACACACACACCTGTCCCTCTTCTCACCTCCATACATCTCCTCTCCGCTGTCTCTCCCCTTCTGTTCTCCCCGTTTCCAGCTCAGCAGCTCTCCCATTCTTCTCTCCTGTACCTTGCTTCCCTTCCTTTTCTTCATTAATCTGTTCTTTGTGATTCATTCTGCACGCTGCGATTTGCAGTTTTCAGAAACAAGTGGTATGTGTGAATCTCAAGTGTGTATATGAGGCTATGTATGCATTAGGAAAGAAGTCTTGCTTCAGCAGCTATAATAGCTATTTTCCTTAGTACAAACTTGATGACTGACACGCGCACACGTACATAAACAGCAACAAACCTCGACAGTGAAGTGTAGAATAGAGTGAACTGACCCTTGTTTGAAAGGTAAGAACAGAATCAGCTCTTTTCCATTTTACGGCTTTAACTTCTTTCCTTCCCTTGAAAGATCACAGCGGTATGTGTGTGTGTGTGCACATTTTGTGTGTGTGTGTGTGTGCATGTGTTTAAAACTGCTAACTCATTCCCTCTATAAGACGAGAAGTGTCCTTCAGGCAATTGAAAATAAATCTATTGTTACTAGAAGAGGAAAAATTTGGGATTACAATTTAAATGTTGCCCTCAAAACTTTGCCTCTTTGCATGTGTGTATGTGCGTGTGCTTTTTGTACCTAATATGACACCGTTGGGCTTCGTGGGTGGCTGCCAGACCACCCTAACTGATGACAATCGAACTTCTGGAAACACCATCCTGACAGGGGGGCCTGGGACTGGTGAGAAAAATAGAGAAGGGAGTTGGCAGCAGAATAAAACCATAATAACATATAAAAAACCCAGCAGAAACAAGCACAAAATGACTCATTCAATACTGTAATAAGAGAAGAATATCTCTTACATTACAATATGTATGACAGCACCAGGCTTCACAAAGGTATATGCATATGCTTTCCACACACATATAGAATGAGTGTCTTATACATTTTTAAGAGGCACTTCTAAAGGACATAAAATAGAAAATGTAATTTCCTCTAACCCTCACACTGTCTCTGTCTTTGTTCCACACCATCAAATTCATGTCATTGTGTGTGTATATACAGTATGTGTATGTGTGTGACTGACAGACAGGAGAGAGTTCATTATACATTGCCAGGAACTGACTTCCCTGTTCTTGTTTCATCCTGAAATGACAAAAACCTTTCAAACGTGACACTGTTTGATTGAGGATGAATAGATGCGTGTGTGTGTGTGTGTGTGTGAACCTTTTTGTATGTGTGTTTAGTGAGCAAATGTGTGTGTTTGTATCCGTGTGTGTGTGCCCTGTGTACCAGAGGCCGGTACTACGAAGCGAGCTCAACATCATACTCTGGATATCTTTTTGTTATCTGGCTTCACTGAGCCCAGCATTGGCTGTCTGGATAACTGCTGGTTATCAACTAGCACGATATGATATGAGATATAATAAAAGTAGGCTAAGGCTTAAAATGCATGTAAGTATCATTATATATGACTTAAGTATAGAGTGAGTATTTTTTGCTATTTACTTGGATGATGAATAAAATATTCTGAATATGTCATACACATAAAAAAAAAAAAGTTTAAACGTTAAATGTTTCTGCTACTAATCAAAGAGTGGAAAAGTAGTTAATGACTAATGAGGTCTGAAATGTTGCATTTATGATCATGGGAGCCAATTATGTGCGTATTATTTTAATCCAATAAATGAAAGACAACAATCTTTTGTTTTTTTATTATTTCCAATTATCTTCATACAGTTGTCTCGTGTTATTTTGAGCTGCAGTGATGGATTTAAATCATCCACACTGTCAGCTATCGCTCCAGGAATAAAAAGGATTTTACACTGCAGCTAAAGTCATCATTACGTATTTAGTGTTGTAAATGATCTCTTTGTTTATTAGCAGCTTTGTTTTTAAAACCAGAGTGGAAACAGAAAACCCAGAACAGTAAAATGTTTCTACTGAACTATGAAGGTATATAACCCTTTTTCATTTGTCACTTCACTGTAAACTCAGGACTTTGGTCCATGTCAGGATCCTTTAGGAATGATGACTATTTTTTTTCTCCGAGTGATCTGACTGATTAGTGGTTGAAGTGGTGATTTATCCCGGTTAAAAGTGAGACAGCTTCATGAAAACCCAGGGCTAACCCCAAATCCTGCTTCATAGTACAGGCCTCTGATCTCTGCATCTGAAGAGATCTGCAAACATGGTACACATAATGCATTCTGGGTCACAGGTCTGAGTGGTGAGCTGAACTCGATGGATGGTCAGTGAAGTGGGGAGAAACACATGCTGATAGCTGTGCTGACAGCAGTGATGTAAAGAAGTGAAAAAAGCTACACAGGTGAAAAGGAGAAAACATATTGGACAGAAAGGTCAGTGATCGGATCAAGAAATAAAAAATAAAAAAAGAGATCCTACCATCTTCTTTGGTTCTGAGGAATATAGGCTTGCTGGGAGGACCGTCACCCAACCGTGTATATGCCAGCACCTGCAGCACGTACACGGTGTATTTTTGGAGAACACCAAGGAGCAGTGTCACACTCCCCTCTCCTTCTGCCACCTGAACACTGGGAGGATCTTCTGAGTCCTTCTCATTGTACAACACCTGGAAACAGACACACACACACACACAAACATGTCAAACACGTACCGTCAAAAATAGAAATAGAACGTGGACTCTGTTAGCTCTGTGAGTGCTATTTGTCTGTTTTTCCTTTGAAGAATAAGGCAGACCATATTTTATATTTTATTACTGTCAACAAATCCCCTGAAAAACCAGAACCAACAATGAGTCATCACTCTTCTCAATGCTTTCAGACTCCTCCAAACATGTTTATAGCATCCAGCCCAGTATTTGGCATTCATGGCAGCAGGGTGGTGAACGTGGCATCGGCTCAAAATGCACTACAGTGACCGTGTTAATCGTAATGAAGGTGCATGTCACCCAGTGCAAAGATGGGGCTTATCGATGTGTTTTTGGACAACAAAGGAGATCTGTGGCACGGACAAATACGATTTTTTAAACATTTATCAAGCTTTGGCTACAGAGACAATACGTGTTAATAGAAAACATCATATATTGTTGGTGTTTTCAAACTTTACTAAAACTCCTATTAATATTGATCCTGAAATGCATTTCAAAATTAAAATTATACCAGTGTGCACATCTAAAAAAAAACAAAAAAACAAATCAGCACACACTGTACTTTCTCTGGATACAAGATCCAATTTGAATGTGTGTCAAAAACTGCCCTTTCTTCTTCTTTCTCCCTCGGTGTTCATGAACTTCCTGCCACATTTGAAACCATTTTGAAGGAAAATGTCAGATTTTACTGTAAGTGTCTAAAAACAGAAATAGTCACGAGGTGAGTAAGGAAAGAGGCAGGGGAACTATTCAGTGTGTGATGTACACTGGGCACGGTGGACAATATGACCTACATTTTACACATTTTCAAAATAATGAATGGTACTGCTTTATATTACAGAATCACAGCCCACTTTTTTCTGCAGATTTGTGTATTTATAACACAACAATGCCAACACAACTGAGAATAAATCCCCTCCCTTTATAATCTTTCTTCTGCTGTTTTATGTTTGGGTGGAGATTATGAGGTATATTCAATTCCACTTCCACATCAGCGTATATACCGTATATTTTGCATGTGGTTTAGCTTTGTTACATTTTTTCTTTCCTAGGATGTTGAGGGGCACTATATGCCACTGACCAAGAAAGGCAATGTTGCACAAAATACAGGGAAACTGGTGCATGCCTTCTCTTCATTTCAAAATTCGAATAAGGAAGCGAAGTATATCATCATAAATCCCCCGAGGCGTGTGTGCGTGGGAGCCCGCAAAAAGCAGGTGGCACCATGTTGAGTGTAAAAGAAGAACTGTGGCTACCAGTAAGTGGTGCACTCAAGCAAAAAATGAGTGCACCTTGTACTTATCCATCAACAGTATTTATCCAGCTCCTTCTTAAAACACTGCGAATCAGAGTGTGTCAATCTACATCAATCTAAGACAGACTTCTCCAATTCAGCTTAGAAAGTACAAGAAAAGGACAAGATCTAATTAGACAGATGTGGATAGATTGTAGGTTATGTTGCTAAAGTGGGTTGCAAGTCTGGACTGAAATACTAATGTAGAAAATCCAAATCATATTCAGATCGTGTTTTACATGTTGTTTCTACTATGGCATGATGAAAACCACAGTTTTATGAAAGTGTATTAAACATGAAACACTCAATATTGCTTACACACAATTATACACACATGCGCATAAACGTACTTATTGTAACTGGGCGCATTTTAAAAGCAACAGTGTTGAAAGAACAAACAAGAGCAGTTACAGGAAATTACATCATATTTGGCTCACATCATATTTTTGTGTGTCTCGGTGTGTTAAGAGTCAGTGTGTGTGTGTGTGTGTGTGTGTGTGTGTAAAGGTGTTGAAGGAAGTGATAATGGGCTGAAGGGGGTCAAGTGAGAATGCCAGGGTTGGATTGTGTGTCTGTGTGTGTGTGTGTGTGAATGTTTTATACACCTTATATCCAAGTATGACTCCATTCTTCTGTGCCTGAGGGAGAGGAGACCATGTGAGCAGGATCCTGGAGGAACTCACTGCCTCAGCAGTCACATTCACCGGAGATCCAGATGGTACTAGAGAACACACACACACACACACACAGCTCAGTGCTACTTCACTCTTTGAATCAATCTTCGATTTTATCTCAATCACCTCCCTCTTCCCCTCCCTTTCTCCGTCAATCTTCCCCTCACTGAAATAGAGGGAGCGCGTAGAGGGCAGAAAGAGGTGTCAGGATGAGAAGAGACTCAGGGAGGTAATCGGAGCACTTTGATGCTTATCCATCTGTCTTCTTACACCCTGCTAATACAATATTGGCCAGACAGCTCAGTTGGATACTTGCAAATAATGTACAGAAAGAAACGAGGTCTGTGTCCGTACCGGATTCTGCAGTATGTGCGGCGACAGTGTTGCTCCATGGTCCTGGTCCTATGGAGTTGTAGGCCTGTATCTGGACCTGATACTGGGTCCAGGGGTTCAGGCCCTCTACTGTGGCCTCACTGGTCCCCCCTGCTCCCTCCACGTCCTCGGTCCTGTCGTCCCCCTGGCCGTCTGTCCTCCACACACGGAGCCGGTAGCCCACAGTCTCTGGGCTGCTGTTGTACTCCGACTCTGGGAGAGGCTGGAAGCCATTGAAAAGTGAGAGATACAGACAATACAGCGTATACTAATTGCTATATATGCTGTATATTTATATAAGGTCATGTGCCGTTTACCAAATGTCCCTTTCTTGTTAAGTTATACATGTAAAATAAAACATCTAACCATGTTCAGCATAGGACTACATTTTAAGGATAATTTCCATGGTAGATTGTGTAGTCTGTTCCACAATAGTCTAATGAATGAATGAGAGCCAGTACTGAACTGTGCAAGTATCTTATAACGCGTCAGCACTTGGCCACGTTTTGCCGTAACTGCACTTGGTGAAATTAAATTAATTTTGACTCTGATTAATGATAGAGGAGCTGTCAATGGGAGTGTGATTGATAAAATGATCATTTGGTAAACACACACACAAACTTGTTTGCTCTGTGAAATGATAGGATATAGTCTCTCCTAGACTAGACACAAACACATTTTATATCATGACACAAACACATCTGTCATCTGTCATCCTGTAGCCACATATACATTACACTTTAATGACCAAATAGGCAACAATTAAAGTGTGTGTAAAAAGCATTTTTGTTATTATTAAAACAAAAACCTCAACTGATGTGGTTTATTAGAACTGTGTGGATGTAGTTTGATCAGATTTATCTGACAGTGCTTGCAGCATAAGCAAACAACCACAAAACTGTCATCAGATTTTTATCCAAGTGTCACTAAACTTTTGATTCATGGAAAATATGTGATATCACCACATCCACTTCAAGGCAGCGAGAAATACCGGGACAAAAACACTGATGCAAGAATCTTTCATGTCAAACAACCAAAACGTTGAAAACTTTGGCAGAAACCACACGAGTTGCAGCTTTCAAGCATATGGTTATTTATGTGATGCTTTCAAACTCACGTTACCAGAAAGCTCAGTTGGCTCGCAGTATCTAATTCCACATTTGATTTTAACTTAACATTGCACAGTGGCTCTGTGCTGTGTAACAGATAAGGAAGTGAGACACCCAGCTATTTTAAATACCCCGGTGATTTAGCACAGCTTAGCATTTAGGAGCCATAATACAGAATGTCACATTAGCTTTATTACCCTTAATATGCAGCTTAGAATAATAGCCTTAGCTAAAACCATTGTGATGGTTCTATTACAGCAGAAAACCTAGCATAGTTCAGGCTGGGCGCTAACATGCAGGTAAAATCCCATTAGCATGCTGCACAGGTAGCCTGTAGCGCCTCAGTGTCTGTGTCTGATTTGACAGGCTCTTTTTCTCATTCCAACTCTTAAATGGAAAATACTCTGCTCTCCATTTATGTTATAATAGAAGAGGGGAAGGGGAGTAAAAGAGAGGAGGAGGGAACGATAGAGAGAGAGAGAGAGGGACGAAGAGCAGGAACAAGAGCGAAAAAAAGAAAAGACAGTAAGGAGAAAATTACATTGCAGTTTGTGCTGCTAGCGGTCTGCGCAATGAATGGGAAATGTGACAGATTAGTGTTAGCGCTGATAACCAGGGGAGACACTGATTACAGGCTGTCAGCCACTCAACCTGTTCAGTCCTGCTGTTGGTGAGCACACACACACACACACACACACAAATATGAAAATAAGACCAGAACATAAAAAAAACTCCATCAGTCAAATTAGCACTATTTGATAAGTGTAAAGGGGGCGAGTAAGGTTTTAAGATTTATTTGCAGAGTTAAGTGTGTATCTGGTGTGTGTTTGTGTGTGTGTGTGTGTGTGTGTGTTCCTGTACCTTCCAGTTGAAGCAAAGGCTCGTCTGTGTAGCAGACAGCAGGGTGAGGTTGGAGGGGTGCGTGTCAGGGGCAGCCTGTAAGGTTTGAATCAGCCTGGAGGGGGCGCTCAGCGGACTGGAGCCAACAATGTTCACCTGCTGCATCCTGAACCTGGTGACAACAGAAAGCAGAATTCATGAGGAGTACTGACTACTAGTGAGGACTAATCACTAGCCTGTGAGAAGTTGGATGGTGTTGTATAATGCCATGTATAATTCATAACAGTGTTTTTTTCTTTTTTTTAAATCTGTCTGAAAGACCCTGGAGTTTCTAAATTGTGCAATAAAAATCTAAAACCCTTGGAGGGACCCTTTAATTACACCATGAACACAATGAAAAGCCTGTTCATTACAAATGGGCCTTAAATTGGACAGTTGAGTGGTGGATGTTCATCACTTGTGTACTGGTACCCAAGGTTTACAACTGTTTTCACAGTGTTTCCATAGAAATGAAGCAACATTTTATCAACATAACTTTTTCGATTTATTAGTTGGACTACACGCCACCACATTCACTTAGCACATACAGGGAAAACCTGACAGACAATATGTGAGTGAGAGAATTTGTAATAATTCACTTTCAGATGATAATCTGTACTAGAGGATGTCTGTGACTTCTAAATGCAACCATGCTTCAGTGTGGGTGTGAGTGATAAATGTGAGTGTGTAGACTGTTTGAGAGACTACATCCATGAGTTCCCTCCCCTGTATCGGGAGATGAGAGAGGCAGCAGGGTGTAAAGAGGAACTTAAAACGGGGGATAAAAAACACTGACAAGTGCATCACTTCATCTAATGTCCCAATGGTGTCGCCTGTGACAACATAATCCCTGGGAGTGTACAACACGTGCACATACACACCACAATCACATTACAGATGAAGGGGGAGATGAAAAGAGCAAGAGGCAAGAGACAGACAGATAAATACAGCACATATGAGGCAGAGAAAGAGAGGACAAGAGAGAGGAGGAACACTTGCTGCTGTTGAGAGTGGCGATAGATCACGTTTACAAACTGCTGCCTCCCCACGGCCCTTGAGCAGGGATTACAAAAACCCCTCTCTCTTCCTCTATTTCCCTTTCTCCTTGTCTTTTATCCCTTTGTCTCCTCTTTAATTCTCTCTGCTGCCCTTCCAGCTTTCTCATCACCTTTCTTCTCTTCTTTCCTCATCCCTCGCTCCTCTTCTTCCCTCTAGCTGGTTGTGGGAGGGTAATAAGGATCTGCATGCAGCAGCTGTGAAGGTGCTGACAAACAGAAAAGTCCCAGATGGAACTGTCTCTGTGTGTGTCTGTGATTTATCTAACTTCACCTGAGTATTGCAATACAGCAGAAACTGGCCAAGAGTGAGATGTGTGTGAGTGAGTTTGTGTGTGTGAATGGGAGTGCTTGTCTATGTTCTTGTATAGGCTGTGTGTTCGTTTGCTGCTCACCTGTACTGAGTGAACGGGCTGAGGTCGGGGATCTCCAACGTGTCTGCATCCGGCTGGTTGTCTTTCTGGTAAACAACTCTCCATGCCTCCTCCTTCCTGTCTTCCTTTACTATCTGTGAAAGTATTGTGTGATAGAAAATTGTTTTCCTCCTGCTGTGTTTCAGGATTCTTCAGGCCTCAAAGTACACAAACACTGACACACACACACACCTGTCCCTCCACAATCCATCGTGATATGGCGGTCTTTCCATCAGGACCAGGGCGGAACTTGAGTGTCGCAGTCCGAGGGCTGATGTTGGAGATGACTAAGTTGGATGGTGTACCAGGTAGTTCTATAAATAAATAACAGAAAGAATATAGCAACTCAAAACCACAAGAGAAAGAAAAGAACCACTTTTCCATCATGTAGCTATTGTGCAGAGAAGAAGTCATAGCTGAAACGTGCTTTTTCCCCCTGTGCTTGGTTACAAGTTAAACTACTTTTTTTTTAATTTATATTGTATTTATTGACCTAAACCCATGGGAAATGTTGCTCCCATAATACTATTTATCATTTATGGAAATAAAAAGGAGTCTGTGTACAGTGTTTATGACATTTAGGTTCAGGTTCAATTGCAATATTTATTTGCAAAGATGTTTTTATTTTCCATCAGAACGTGCCATGTTGCAACACATAATATTTTTACTGAAACTTCTCCATTAAAGGATAAAAATATGCACAATGTCAAAACTGAAAAAACATCAGCACTGCAACATGTCTTATCTCAATAACACTGGAAATATAAACGGAAAAAGAAAGAAAAAGAACGACATTCTGACTGAAGTAAAAA
This sequence comes from Pampus argenteus, assembly GCA_036937835.1. NCBI lineage: Eukaryota > Metazoa > Chordata > Actinopteri > Scombriformes > Stromateidae > Pampus > Pampus argenteus. The sequence continues at coordinate 21,290,326 of CM072866.1, read as the reverse complement.
AAAAAAAGGCTTTAAATAGAAGGGAGCCAAGAAATTGCTTCTAGTCCTTTCTCCAATATATCCATGTGTCCATGTTAGTTAATTTTACTAAAGCACAGGCACTTATGTTACAGCAGTATATCTCTCTCTGACAGAGCAATTTATTTCATATTTCCAGGTTGACGATACAATAGAGAGAGATAAATCTGTACACCAGTGGAGACGAGAGGCGAATTAAATGCACAGTTCACTAAAGTCCATTTAAGCCCCATAACTATCTTTGTGGGCTGCAAGCCTCGTCATTTATGTTTGACCTGTTTCCATTCTTACATTGTTCCATCTCCATGGTAAGTAATGAGTGACAGGAAACATGTGGATGACTAGTCGATGTCAGCCGAAATGACACGACCGCTCTTAAAGGGAAAGTGAAACTAAAAAAACACCTGAGCGCATAAGTCCAAATCCCTGCCCCATGTCATATTTACAGCACCTATAGTTTGAAGTATGACTATATATATATACTAGTGCCCATGATTAAAACATAGAATAATCAATGATTAATACCCTATCTTTTCTGAGTTTAGCTAAATTAACAAGATTTATATATTTAATCTGTGTATTAATTGTATGCTAAATGTGTCACTAAAGACTTATTCTGACAGTAGCATCACTGAGTTTGTTCGCCACGTGCTGCTTAACATCATTGACTGAAGGTTTTCGTAGTTTCTTGTGTCACCTTGAAACTGCCAGCAGCAGTGAATTTGGTCAACAGTCAGCAACTTGAACACAACTATTATTTTCTCCTGGTTGTTAAACTAAATCACAGATGAATAATAATAATAATAATAATAATAATATGTTCCGTATGCTCACTTCAACCATGACTAAATATTCTAATGAAAGCTTTACAACGCCACCTTTCGAACGCCACACAGAATTTATAGCTGGCTCTGAACAGACGTCTTCACTGACAGATGTTGCATTGAATCGGCATGGGTCTGTCAGGCAGCACATTTGACAACTGGCTAGAGATGCAGCCTAAAATCCTGCTCCTGATTTTTTTTTTTTTTTAAATTATGTCCTTACACATGAAATATGTGACAGCTTGTTTCTGCTAATGAAATTTACATAATCAAAAATCATCACAATCCACTTTGCTATAAATTGTCTCACTCAATCACAACAGCACTTCAGACCCACTTTTCATCCACTTCTGTTCACGGTGTTTGGTTAACACTTGGTATCTCTAGATGGTGTAAGTGCTCTACTGTGATCTGCTGTAATCCATCCAATTCTGCTGCAGAATCTGAGGAGATTTTTATTGTAACAGGACTATATAACATGACTTAGTGCAGTTAAGTCATGAGTCATAAGGATACAACGAGGTACATACATGCAACACAAGGGAAAACTATAGCTATCAGCTACCATTGCTCTATAAGTGCATGCAGCAAACTTTGTAAGGGCTATAATGTGAAAATGTTGATATCAGCTGGCTTGCTCAGACGAATGACAAAATTCTCTCAACTCCATGAATAAATAAAAAAAGACAAGAATCTATGCTCAGTGGATCTCTCTTTTTCTTTCTGCTCATTCTTTAGTTCTTTTTCCTAATCTTCAATCCTCTGTCCTCCATCTTTCCTTCAGTCTTTTGCTTTCATGAATTAATGAACAACCTCTGAATCCAAGGACTGTCTGTATCCATCTTGCTTTCACTTTTTTTTTTTTTGCTTTTATTCATAAATTAGTAATCAGAAAATGTTAGGACAAAAATCCTGCTGTATGAGCCGGGTTTTTCTTCCATTCTCCTCCTCTTCCTATTTGACTCTCAGTCCATTTCTGAGAGACTTTGGTCCTCTGTTCTTTGGAGATTGCATTTGCTTGTGTTCTCTGTTCTTCCCTCATTATGTTTCTCTATCTGCTCTCCCTTCTTCAGTTCCGTTCTTTGATTGTCTCTTGCCCTTTCTTTCCCTGTTGCTGCATTTCCTCCACTTCACCATTTGCAGTTAATCAGCACTAATAATGATTGCAACTTGGACTTACTCCAATCATACAAACTCATCATGCAGACAAAAGCGTGGTGTGCACACAGTATACACACACATTAATAAACCACACACTAAAGCGCTCTCTAAGATGCTGTGAACGACTATCTCTTGTGTGTGACTGCAAGCGAATGTGTGTGTGTGTGTGTGGGTGATGATTCATGGATGCACAGTAACCGTCACTTATCAGCCTGAGGAAAGACAATGGCATCGTAAGAGCTCATCAGTCATATTTACTCTGCTACACACACAAACCAAAATCTTTTTTTTCTCTTTACTTCCACTGTCACCAGCTCCAGTGTGTGTGTGTGTGTATTTTTTTGTACCCGGTGGGACTCCAGTGGAGATAGTGGATGAGGTGACCACGCCCCGTCCTGCGGCGGTGAGCGCTGCCACCTGTAGTGTGTACGCGGTGGTGGAGGTGAGGCCGGTCAGCTGGTACTGCAGGGTGGAGTTGGACAGAGAACGTTCCTCACGACTCGACTGTACACCAGATACTTCCCACCACAACACGTAGCCTGCAGGGTGTAGAGCACAAGCTGGGTTATCAAGGCGTATACACGCAACCACACACATGCACAAGCACACACACCTACACATTATGAACGTAGAGCTGGAGGGTGAGGGAGGGGTAACAACAGTCAAAATCCCTGTCTGTCCGTTTGCATCTTCATAGTCATGCGTCACACTCCACCACCTTCAAACGTGTGTGTGTGTGTGTGTGTGTATGTGAGGCCACTTGTGTGTAAAGCCCTGGAGAGAGTGAATTGGTCTCTCATCTGTCTCCCAGCTCACCAGGTGCTGGATGAAAAGCAGGTTGAGGAGAAAAGAGTAAATGTGCAAGGTGACCTTGATTGAATAACCATTTCCCCACTCTTCTGAGTGTGTAAGCTGATTGAAAAGCCACTGCAGCCTTTTCACTGTGGTCTTGTTACGTAGGCGCCTGATGAGCGGTGGACATGGTGCAGCCATGTCACCACGCAGACACACACACAATGCAGTGTAATCGCTTAATTCACAGCAGCTTGTTGTGTTCACCAGCACCATTGGCAAAAATTAATTGTGTATGTAGGGGAGGGGGGGTGAGCTCTGTGATGCGCCACAAAAACAACACCCTGGGTGTTGGGAGGCGTGGGATAAGGGCATGTTGGAGATAATGTGAGAAGACAAGCTGCAGAGAGTAGGGATTAGCTGATGATGAATCAGTCGTACACAAACACAATGTCAGAAACAGGCGGATGTCTGTGGAAGCCAGACAGAAAACAGGAGATCAAAAAACAGTAGAAGTTTCAGGGTTCAAAGGTCACTGCTACTTAAGGGGATTTTGACCTTTCTTTTAAAAACAAAAACTTGAAATTAGTCATGCCACACAGTTGTTCTCCACCTGAGAATAATACATTGGAAATGCTGGACATGTTCAATCTTTAAGTTTTACTTTCTGACACAGTCTTACTTACTGTAAGCTTGTCTCATCATTTGTCTGTTATGGGGCAGCAAATAACATAACATGGAATTATCTTGAATATGGAGGGAAGATGACAGTACTGAGTGTCTGTTTAGAGCTTTGAGGAACTCTTGTTATAGTCAAGTTGTAATGTACTAACCAGTGATGATGCCGTTCTTGTTTTCAGGCTCTGTCCAGCTGACTCTGAGTGACGTGTCCAAGATTTCAGTGAAGCTCAGGTGACGAACAGGTCCGGGTGCTGAAAGGATCACACGGATATCACATATTATTAGATACATTTTACATCCTATCCAGACATGTTTTAAGACAAATAAATGGTTTCAATAATAAATTTAGTTTTTTTCCACAAAAAAAGGTTAAATTCCTAAAAAACATGTGCTCCTTCGACCACAGTAATCCGATTTCAGATTACTGCAAGCAACCTATTACCTGCTGCTCTTCAACTTCACACACCATCTCCTAATTACATCTGCATTGACCACACACACACACACACACACGCACACACACACACACACACACACAACACACACGTGCACGCATGCCTGTCGTTTCTCATTTCATCCATGGCTCTCTAACCCCTCTCCCTGCAGAGCGATTAAGCTATTCATCTGAGACATTCAATAACACTCACACACACACACACACACGCAAAAAGCTATCATCAAGCAAGAATTACACCCACCGTTAACCCTACAACACGCCCAGCATCCAATCAATACCTGTCCACGGCTGTGTGTACACGTGTGTTTGTGTGTGTGTGTTTGTGTATGTGTACACATGGCTCCTAATATCCCTTTCCCACTCGATAATTGCTGGTTGGTAATAATTGCTTGTCTGTCTGCCTATAGGCTATTGTGTTTATTTGACGGTGCGACTCTACATGTGCCTGTGTACTTGTAACTGGGAGTGGCAGCTATTATGTTTATCCATGGAACAGTAGGCTATAAATACCTATAAATGCCTAAAAACATATGAATCAATTCCCTTTAAAAAGACACGGTAGAGAAAAAATGAGACTAAAAGGCGAGGAGACTAAGAACAAAAAAGAGAGTTAAAAGAAAAGAAAGTAGAGAGAGAGAGAGAGAGAGAGAGAGAGAGAGAGAGAGAGAGAGAGAGAGAGAGAGAGAGAGAGAGAGAGAGATATTTTCTACACAGCTGTATTTCATATTGATAGAAACAGCTGGACAGAACACAGAGCAAGTCAATACACTTTCATTATTATTCACAGGAGAGGATGATGGAGTGCTCCTTGTACTCTGTTCTGGCTTTATTCACATTGGTGTATGTGTGTGTGTGTGTGTGTACTCACTGTCCTCGTGTGTCTGCAGCAGAGTGGGCGAGCTGCGGGGGCCGTCTCCAGGTGTTGTGAAGCAGAGGGTGGAGCCGAAGTACCAGGTGAATTTCCTGAGTCCACTGACTAATCCTGTGTGGCGTGAACCAGGGTAGTCCGGGGTGATGGTTACTATGATGATGTCCTCTGGGGACTGCTCCGGCCAGACCAGCAGCTGGGTTAAGTGAGAACGACTGTTAATGGCGAAACGTTCAGCTTGATTCCTATTAATGTCTCTTAAGTACAAACTGTAATCCAGCAGGTCACCACAGCACCTGAAATCTCCCTCAGTTATGTTGTTTATTTCCATTATCTTTGTTTAGTCATTATTTTGACTCAGCAGTATTAGCTTCAGGCTATCAAATATTATTATTCAGACTGCATTTATGAGACAAAAGTTATCTGTAACACAGTACGGGTCACAGGGAATCTTTTTAAATTAGGCTCATACCCAAGGGTCCTCTTGTCATTAAAGTTTAAAACTGCCAAATGCTATTTACCAATTCGTCAAAACGGCAAAAACAATATTCATACTTTATTCTCTCTGGGAAAGTTATCTGCATTCCAAACACATTAAAATGTAAGCACTTATTTATGTATACATGTAGCACTCAACGTGAATTCATGCCAGCAGGCCATTATCAGTCATAGCAGCATGTGACAACAGAAAATGAGTTTGATTATCAACTTAGCACCTAATTTATTTCTATTTTGGTTAGAGTTGATTTATTCAGAATCACGGCAGTTTGTTTTGCGTTATTGCTTTAGCCACAAAAAAAAAAACAAACAAACACTGAAAAGCATTCACTTACATATTCATAATGAGAGATAAGCCATGGGCAACGCGACTATTCGGTACCCATATAGCTAAAATGTGAACTTAGAGGCGCGTTTTCAGCAAAATTAAACTGTGCAGTGGATTAGTGATGTGTAAAAGCAAAATTAACTTTACAGACCAGCTGCATATGATAATAGAAATGTCTCTTTAATGGCATATTGTTGGGGAGTGCACATTTACATATATTTGCTACCACTGTATTTGTGCACTCCAAAAATTCGGACCTGTCTACACACTGTGTCACACGCTTTTTCAAGTGTCAAGGTGTTTTAGGTTTATTTTCTCCCAGTTTAAAATCTGCTCAGTAAGTGAATACAGACACCAGTTTTGCTGATTAGGTAAAAAAAAACAACTTGTTTTGCCAGCAATATTACTGATGGGATACAATGTGCTGCCCAATTTGGTGTAATTTTCAAGACACTCTCTCTAGAAAAACAGGGACAGCCTACAACCTTTTTTAACCACGCTGTCATTGTCACTTGCAGATAACGCTGGAACAATATGTTGAAATTCTGTGAATGTTGTCATCAAATGTAATCTGGGGCTTTGCAGACATGTCCGGATCTATTTGGAAACACGATGACCGGTGCTGTGTCTCCGGGTCAAAGAGGTTTAGTCATTTCCTTGCTGTTGCTAGAGAGCCTATGTTTGGGAGTCTCTTCAAAAGGATCATTTCAATAGATCAGTTTCAGTTATTTTTTGTTTTGTCTTTTTGAAAGCAGTCACTCTGTCCAGGTTCATGTAACAGAGAACATCTACAATACCAGCATCATATTGTGAACACAATCAAAAACATATAAATCATGGACCTCCTACTTGGGATAAAGTCAGTGATACCCAGAGAGATTGGCTGAGAGTGGCTGCTTTTCCCTCTTCCTAAGGGTACTGCACTGCAGCCAGTCTGTCATGGTAAAATAAGGTTTTCTATTATAATTTATTATCAGCACAGTACAGTTCGGGTGCAGTAAAAGACTGCTGATTTGGCACCCCCCAAGTCTCTGATGCTAGTCTACTTTTAACTACTTTTTAGAGATTGGTTCTACTGTTGCTATAGTTACATGTTCATTCTGACCCGGATTGCAATGGAAACCCAAAGTGTGCTCAACGCTTCGAGTACAGTACTCCTCTCAAACAGAGCTGCGGCCAGAGCAGGTACAGCTGTATTACAGTTTAATCTTTCTGCTTTCTCCATGTGTGTTACTGCAGGTCCAGGGTAGAGTCTTCAGGAAATGTGTCTTTACACTGGCCGTAAAATTGCTCCTTTCGTTTGACTGAATTTGTGAAGAAAATTACAATCAGCTGTTGATAGAGGCGGCCGCTATAACAGTATGTTCATTTACCCAATGAACCTTTTCATTGTGAGCACCATGTGGCTACAGCAGAGACTTAACAACCCACAGTATGGCACTGCTGCTGGAAAGTTCAACATTATATTTTAAATATTTTCATCATGCTCTGTCCATCAGCGTCTATCTAGTGCATTTGAAGTCGACAGACAGACAGACAGACAGACAGACAGACAGACAGATAGACAGATAGACAGATAGACAGATAGATAGATAGATAGATAGATAGATAGATAGATAGATAGATAGATAGATAGATAATGTCTTTAAAACTTTTCAAGGACACATAAATGGAAGATAAGAAACTCATCTGAAGTGGCTCTGGCTCTCCCTCTGGCAATCACTTTTGAGCTATATTATTAAGGGTATTGTATATAGTCAATGATCTGTGGGGGATGAGATGAGAAGAAGCTTTGCTTCATATCTTCTTTTAATTAATATCATTATCTTCTGTCATCTAACCAGCACAACACACCCAAAGACGCAACAGCCACATGTGCGCACACACACACACACACACACAGTTCCAGCACTGAGACACTGCTTGAGCCTGGTATTCAGACAAAACATCAGAGAGTCGCATCAAACAGATGGAAAGCCATATAGTATTTATTAACCAACAAAGACACCAACATTCACACTCTCGAAAACACGTTCACAAACATACACACAGAGCCTGATGTGTTTTCTTTGTCATGTTAATCAGTTCCTTAGGGGGAGAATAAATCACTAGTAGAACTAGTACTGTACATATAGATCACTCACACTGTTCAATCCTTCACTCTCACCCTGCACCCCATTATACTGCTTGCAGCTTATTTCTATTATTATTTCTGATTTCTCTCTGCTCCTTCGCTCCCTACTTTCTCAGCCCATTCACTGCTTTCCCCATTTAATCCTCATTTTTGTTCTACCATAAGTCATTTTATTTCTTCCAGGAGCTGACCCCACTCTTGGCTTGGCTGTACACTGGAATTTGTGTGTATGTGTAAACAGGTCCAAGACAGTGCATCTGGGGACATGACCTTTGAACTGTAAGTCCTCGGAGAAGTTAACATAGTTTAGTAGTAGTTTTTTCAACTTCTAAATTGATTCATAAAATATAGAGATTAAGATTTTTGCTGAAAATTATCCCTGGGTCGGGGGTTGACCTCAGTATTATTAAAAAAAAACTGGTCTGCAATACTGCATATTTGAGGGTTTATTTTGTAAATCCTTTTATGATTAAATTATGATAGGAAAAGAGGGCCTTTGTATAATTTACATTCATATTTCTATTTTTATTTACGTTTTCAAATAAACAAACATTTTGTCTACTATTTTACTGATTTTATTCGGCTTTACAGGGACGTTTTGATCATTTTGTTCACCATCATAGGTTTAATATGCACACAAAGGCCTACCTTGTATCCCTGGTTGATGCCATTAATGAACTGCTGAGGTGGAGGGTTCCATGTGAAGCGGATGGTGGTCGAGTTGATAGCTACAACTTCCACTTCCTGCGGAGGTGCCGTGGGAACTACACACACACACACAGATACACAAACAATGGGTTATCTAGAGGAAGATGATGATTATGTAGATATATGAGAACAAATATGCTATAGATTCTGGACAGTGTGATTCTAGAAACACTAAACTGAAGAAATAAACTGTTTTCACACTGTGATGTTAGATATCTCATAAAGCACCATATTTCAATAGTCCATGTTGAGATCCTGTTCTTTTTTTATTTATTTTTTTTACTTACTTTCCAATGCTAAATGCCAAACCTCGATACAAACTGACCTAATTTCTCAATAAAATTCATCTCATCCATTGTATTCTGCATTCATGCATTTCGCATTGCATTAAATAAGTAGTAAGTGAAATCTGGTTAGTGACCCGTCAGTGACTCTGAATTCTGAACAGTGATGGCTCATAAAAAGAGCTAAAATAATAAAGCATTTCAGACAGTGACCTCAGGAGACCAGACAGTGGCCAGTGGAAGGTACATGACTCACTGGATTTATAGGTTCAGATCCGTAGCCACGTCACTCTCCCTGAGCTTACTAACAAATAACTGTCACTCTTTCGTAACCTTAATGATGCAGCGTCATGATTTATTGATTGAAAATACAATTTATTACATAAGAGAATCATGACCTTTGATATGTATTAATGCTTAAAACAAATTACACTGGGACTATAGTACTTCGTCCAAATCTGAAGCTGCAAAGGCAAGAATACACTGTACAAGTAATACAAGTACAAGCTAAAAATAACAGTGGATCCTCCATTTTTCAAAATGCAACTGGATAGTGTCTTTCATGAGAAACTCAATGCCTTTTAAACCCCCCCCCACTATTGTAGGCTTTTCAGTTTAAAACTTTAAGTCCCAAGCTGAGTTGACATCCTCAGGGTTATTTTTTTTCAAACTTTGGAAAGCTCCCTACAGAGCCACAGAAGTCATTATATAACTGTTTTCAGAGGCTGCATAATGCTCCTCATGACGGTTAACATCACAACTTCATGTGTTAATCAGTGCAGTGGAGTTATTGTAGTACACGTATGTATTACTGAGTCATATACAGCTTCAACGTTGATTATCTATCTCCGTTTATTTTATCTCCGTGTTTAAATTTGAATCTCAGTTCAAGGATGCAACAATTAAAAGTTAAATTATAAGAATCTGCAGTGAAACTACAGCAGAATAATAATAATTTGTCTTTTTTTTATGAAAACTTGGCAAAGGCATTCATCATCCAACAGAGAGTGAGACAAAGAGGACGGAGCGCTGAGAGATAGGAAAGGAAATGTCTAACAAGAGAAGTTGAGGAATATAGTGTGTGTGTTGCAGCACAGCCTTCCCTATGTAACGTAGATTGTTTTTTTTTTATTTGAAAGAATTGAGGGCAGCAGATGTAGACTTTGGTTCTCACAAGCTAGACACAGATTTACTTTATCCACTCCAAGATTGGTACAGTCTTTAATATTTCCTCTTCCTTTATGTCAGTGTGGGAATGTTGCCTCTACGTGTGAATCTTTACGTGTCGTATGTTATATATCAAACCAGCTGGTCAGAGAGAGGAAGAGGCTCCATGATAACATTAAAACCAGTAACAGAGTGTGACTGTGAAATGTGTATGTTTATGCATATGTGTGTGTGTGTGTGTGTGTGTGTTTCCGTGTGCACATGTTATGGCGATTACACTGTAAGGGGTTTATGCTGATGCTAGAAAGCCACAGAGTTATAATGCACAGTTGCATGATGGGAATGCCCTTTACATTTTATATTTGAGCCAAAGAAGCCAGAAGACACAAAGACACACAGAGAGGAGAGTCTACAGAGGAGGAAAGAGCAGAGAGCAGACTACAAAACTGGAGAAAAAGGAAAGAAATAGTGAAAGAAAGAGAGCCAGACGAAGGAGATTAATTGATGTTAAAGACCCCCCCCCTTCCTGCCATACTGACTGTACTCCCGGGGACCGGCTTTTAACCCTCACAGCTCACAGCTACAGATAAAACACTAAACCCTGTCCTCTGGGGGAATCTTATTATGCGCGTTTGCCTATATGAGAGAGAGCGGGAGAAGAGCAATGTCAGAGTCTAACACTGAGTTCAGCTACATCCTCTCAGAGGTAGTCGAGAGAAATGTCCAATCCATCGCAGCCACTCCCATTAAACCACATTAGAATAATTAATGAGCCTAACTCCCTCTACTGACTCTATAAACCTGTCCTGAACTCTTGTAATAATGACTGTGAGTTTTATGAACACATGCATGTGTGTGCAGCTCGGCCCATCTTTAATAATGATAATATACTATACTATATACTATGGAGTAAAAGTCAGGAAGAGAAGGGCACGTGTTTAAAGAAGATTTACCCCCACAACCACATCCTCTCATCTTCTTTCTTTTTTTTTCTCCTTTACCGTCCTCACTTATGTTCATCCCTCTTTCGCAACCGCTTCATGGATTTGTTTGACATGCTTCTGCGCATCTATGATTATTACAATAAACACACCATTATGCATTATATTATATATTTATAGAGCAGTGCAGTATCTGCTTGAACTCCTCCAGCTCGTCCTGCAGATGTAGTCCTTTGTCCAGATGGGAGACGTAGTATCTCCAGAATGTCCTGGGTCGCCCCTATGGTCTTTTCCTAGTTGGTTGAACCTGTTATTCCTCCGAGGGGATGCCTCAGGGGCAACTTTAACACAAATGCATCGACTGGCTCCTCTCAAAACTAAGCTCTCCGTCCTATCACTTAGAGTGAAGCCAGCTCGCCTGCGGTGTGGCTGCCTGCAACTGTGATCTCAGTCTTTTGATCACAACTCAGAAAAGTAATAGTAAGAGAGGACGGCCTATCAGCAAACTATTGCAACCCAGTGCTACTATAGAAGTGTCTCCGTGTACTGTAGGGTATAGGATTTTAGAGATGCGATGGTCCTCACAATTACATTAATGTTCTTCCATTGCACTTCATGTTTAGCTTCTGAATCACATAAGAAAGTAATATCTGCAGAGTGCAGGGCGCTGGGAAAAGTGAAGGTGTAATGTCAGATTTTAATGAGATTTTAAAAGTTTACCGAGTTGTAAAATCTATTGTCTTCACACAGTATTTGTAACCCCTCACACATATTCTTAATAATGATCTCAAGGATATAAATCTTTCTATAGCTAAGAGTGGAATATGAAATAATGCTCTCCTCATTCACTGAAACTTAACTTAAACATTAACCACCAAAGCTAAATGCAACGGCCTCGTGTCTTACTTGTATAAGAGTCTCATCTCGAAATCTTAATCATTAAATTATTAATTATAAATCTACTGAGAGATTTGTAAATTACTGCAGTAATGTGCAACGGCAGGTACCCATATCTTTTATATTAAAATAGTTCAGTAATATAAACGGATATAATGTCTCAGAATCTCTTGACACATTAGCTGCAGGACTCAGTGTGTGTGTGTATGTGTGTGTGTGTGTGCCTCTTTACTCACCTCCCTGCAGGGTGTATTCAGTGACAGGGCTGCTGTAGACGCCCAGGCCAGCTCCTGTGAAGGCAGCCACCTGGATCTGGTACTGCGTCCAGATGATCAGATCTTTCAGCAGACAGTAGTTGGTCTCTGGGCTGCTGATATTTTTCTCCTGATAGTCTCCTGGCAGCCCTGCCAGACGGTACCTACACACACAAACACACAAAGAAAAAAAGTAAACAGGTAGCTAAACAAATGACTCAGTATAATCATAAAAATACATCCCCAGCCTGCATATATAACTTAGTTAGTTTTATTTGTGTTGGTCAGACAGGCAGAGAAACTCTCAAAGATTTGCCTTTTTATGTATAGTGGCTCAAGTCGATCAATTCATAGTCCTGAAGGAATTAAAACCTTCAATGCCTGTTGAGATCTCTGAATAGTGCACCTTCAAGGCCTTCGCTTTAGTACATGTGATATAAATGTCCACTTAAAAGGATATATGACCCGACTAAACTGGAAAGTGTAATACCACTTACGTACTGTACATATCTGATGGAGCTGAATAGAGTAATAATCCACATGTCAGCGTTTTAATATGGAGCCTATTCACTGTAACAGGATATTTCACCAGCTGACTCAGTGCTCTATCACACATACAGACTGTATACACACACACAAACACAGATACTAAGAGCAAGAGGTCTCTGTCGAGGAGAGGAGATAACCCCTCTCCCCTCTCTTTTCAACTGAAACACTGGCACCCACACTAGGAAGGAGGAAGGAGGAGGTGGGGAGTGATGGGGGAGAAAAAGTCAGAACAGACAGGAGAAAGAGAGCAAGGATCTACCAGCTGATACCACGAAGAGAAAGGAGAATCCAAAAGAGGAGGTGGACGTGTGTAAAGCTGAAATGATACAGCGGAGATGTCTAAATGTGTGTTTCTATTTTCAACTGATTTCTGAAGTGGAAGCAAATGACACAGTGAACGAGGATAAAGACCCGATAACTTCTACCGCAATTATATGCAAATTCCGTGTAAGGCAGCTGACGACAGTTTGATTAGACACACTGTGTCACACTTTACGTAGACATCAAAGTGAAGGACAGCGGATTAAGGGCAGCCAGGATATCAGTAAAGAGCACTTGTGCCACTGTGTGTGTATGTGTGTGTGTGTGCGGTTGTGTCTTTGATACAGCAAGAAGGGAGACGGTGAAAAAGAAGGAATATTTCTTCACGTTGTAGTTTACATTTAGGGCTGTAACGAACTATTCCTTTTCATTATGTATTAATCAGGAGGTTATTTTTATGAATGTTTAATTTGAGACGTGTCAGAAAATGGAGAAAAATGCCCGTATTGTTCCCAAGGTGACCAAGTAAAATTGCTTGTTTTATCTGACTCGAATTATTAATAGAAAAAAACCAAATTTTTCTATTAATTTTCAGCAGTATGAAATACAAGAGGGAAGAAAATCTTCACATTTGAGAAGCTGGTATTAAAAATTAGTAACAATTTATATTCTGGAATTAAACTAATTATTCAGTCTAGTGACTAATTGTTTCTATAATAATTTCTACTGTAATAATTGTAGGCAGTTTAGATATTGGATCCATCTTACATATACAAGATAATAAATTGTGTACAAGAGATAATGATTTGTGCAAACAAGATCATCAGAATTAAAACACATTGCACAACTTTTTCTCCATATTAAACATCTTTAATAAGCCTCACCAAACGTTTTGGTCAATAAAACAGGGTATAATGGATACATGTTGATGGACTCGAAGCTCACACTGGTCTACGTTTGTATGAACATGATTTACAGGACTTCAGGGGCTCAGTATTATAACAACCATATTAAAGTAAAGAAAAAAAAATCATTGAAGAACACAATTAAAACACTGAAATTCCTTTTTGTGAGTAATGATAGTCTTATCTTGGACTTTTAGCTACTTAAACCAGCCAATCGTGGTCAAGAATTCTCACTAGCGAGGGTATAAAGTCAAATATATATGTTTTTTGTTTTTGTGAATGTAAGTGTGTGTGTATAAATATGTATGTTTTTGTGAATGTAAGTGTGTGTGTGTATACTGCACCTGAGCACGTATCCTCTGAGGACTCCATTAAGCTGCGGTTCTGGTGGAGGCTGCCACTGGACCATGATGGACTGGTTTGTCCGCCCACTTGCCACAATATTCTTCGGTGGAGCACTGGGTGCCTCCTCCCTCAACATCAATCTAACATAAACCACACAAAGAAAGAGCGCAAGAGAGACAAATTATGTTGATTGCATTCATCAGGTGTCTGATGAGAATATCAGTATTGCTGGACAGTTATGTGCAGCTATGCGGGTCTAATATATATGGACAGCTTGAGATGAACAGTGTATTAGAGAAGTAAAAAAAGATACTTTTACAGCAATTTTCTTTCCCAAGCATCTCCATCTTTTTCTAGTGTGGGGGTCAGGCTGTCATGTTAGTCGCTGGAGACACACGAGACAGAGCTGCAACTTATTATAGAGAATCATCTCACCGCTTAAGCAGCTCTGATGAATTCTTATTGAATTCTGCGTTCATCGCTCTCATCCTCCCCGTTCTCCTGGTATATCTTGCAATTTAATTTAATACATTTGTTTTTCATCTCTTGCTATATTGTTCATTTATTTCAAACACACCACTGCCGCCGCTGCCGCTGCCGCTGATGGAAATGTTTAACACATGGCTTCCAGCGCGCTAGAGGATTCCTCCTGGGAATGATCGATCTGACGGTGGGTGTTTAAAAACAACAAATGTAAAAGTGTTCATGAACTCGGCAGACGTTGAATTGCTACTGTGCTTCATTCATTGAAAACAACAAACAGACATTAACTCTGTATGTTGTAGATTACTGTTTCTATATTCTCTTTTACTTGAGGTTTGCCCATTTATGCTCCATTTATAATCCAGCAGTCTTTGTCTTGGCAGTTTCAATTTCATCGTCAACCCTACCACAACGCCCCCAGCAGACCAGCTATACCGTGTGACAGCAGTAGATAGTTAAATCACAATTAGTAGAGAATGAGCAAAGAGCTCATCTTTTTTATTTCCGGTGAGACAGGGTGATCCCTCACTCCCACTGCCCTCGTACCCTTACTTCAAACCCTTTTCCCATCTTTCCTTTAACATTTTGATCTCTTTCTCCATTTTTTTTCTCCCCCATCTGCAAACTTTCACCTTTTGTCCATCATGTCCTTTGGCCTCAATTATTTCATCCTTCTATCTTTTACTCATCTCCTTCCCTCCTGTTCTTCCCTGTAAACCCTCCCCCTCTCCTCCCCTCCCCAACCTGTGATTAAAACTCCCAACCCCTCTCATGGTTAGAGCACGCAGGCTGAGCTGGTCAGCCTCTGGCTTTAGTGTAAGCAGCTCAGCTAACGTAATCAGACCCATATGTGCTCTCTCTCTTACACACACACACACACACACACATATATATAAACACACCAAACTAATTTCTCCCAGCTTAAGACAGACTGCTACATCCGATGGTCTTTTCCCTTCCATGGATTATGTCTGGAGATTTACATTACCTTCTTCTCCCTCCATCCCTCTGTGCCCCCCATCTCTCCCCGAATGTTTCCTTATAAGCTATTGAGCCATTAGCTGTGGTATGGCTCGGTGTATTTATGTGTGTGTGTGTGTGAATCTGCATGTGCCTGTAAATGTGTGTCCACATCTGTATGTGTGTTTGTGTGGTAGCAGGAGTGTGAAAGCTGTTGGCTAGAGAGTTGCGCAGGTGAATATATGGCACAGGCCAGTGGTTTTACAGCTGTGCTTTACTTCCATTAGGTTAGGCACTGTCAGGCAGCACCAGGTGCTGCAGGCGTACACATGTACACACACACACACACACACATATAGGCTAATGGGCATGGTGTGAATGAGATGGGCATTAGTTTAGCCGTCTGGAAATGGGGTATATATAATCCTCAACTATGCCACAGCTTTTGACTGAAATTGATGATGCACATTAATGCACATAGCCAAACTCGCGCTGCACAAACATCCAGCCACCCCTACAGTACTGAACAGATGCGGTCATTTGCTGTTTGACTGCAAATAAAACACACACTGACACGCTTACAGCCAACAGCAGAGACTCCTTGTGAATTGCCTTAATTCTCTCCATTTATGAGTAAATATTTCATACAGTGGGTTCAGCATGAGGGCATCAAGTTCACACAGGAGCACTCATACTATATACACCACTTCCACAAAGCCAATACATATACTGCAACCAAACAACACAAACACAGCCTCTAACTTTGTCTAAATGTTTGACACACTTTCTCTGTCCCTTGCTATTAAGAAAAAGAGGACATTTTCTGGAGGAGACGTACAGTTTTGTTTTTTTGGTGAGTGAGTGAAAGCGAGGGGGAGATGTGCATTTTGTGTGTCCCTATGCTTTGGGAATTAGTTAAAGTTTCTATTTGTGTCATTCTCCAAAGTTTAATGCCCACTGGCTTTTTCACTAAATCCACGTACACACCGAATCTTCAAATAAATGGTGTTAGCGGGAAGTTTAGTCTGCCTCTGTTATAAGGACAGTAAAAAAAAAAGAAGTAAGAAATAACCAGATATGAACAGACAGCGACATAAATAAAAGGAGAGAGGGAAACCAGATGTGACATGATTGGGTAGAACCAGCCGAATACATTAGCTTATTTTCTTCTTGTTTGACACTTTGAGTCTTGTCTCCTTTAAATGTTGCGCTGTTTTGCCTGAGGCTAAAAGCTGCACAAATGGAGGAGGGTGACACACTAAAGAGACTCTGTCAGGGGAAAAAGAGAAACTTTGTGCATATTCTCGCTATGAATCAAGACCTGAGGCTTGTAAATGCTACGGTGTACGTGCTATATATATATATATATATATATATATATATATATATATGTTTGTTGGGGTTAAAGGCCAACAGCTTAATCGCTTCAATAAACAATATATTTGTGTTTGTTACCTGTTTGGTTCATGACATATTTTACTACATATAAGCTTCACAATACGTTGTTTATGACTGTGGTGGTAATACTGCAATAATCTACTAATATTTAATAATAAACTTATATTTCTATTTTACTATATTTTCCTGTAGTTCCTCTCCTTATGTTGTTTTATTGTAACTTAAATATAAACAAAGCATTCAGAAATAACACTAACACTCACAACCTGTTACAAGTTTATTTAGTAGATGCTTTCACCCAAAGCGACGTACATCTGAGAGTTAATGCAACACAAGCAAGGATCTAGTTAGAAGAAAACAACGCAAGCGAGCGCCATAAAGCTAATCCGATAGGAAGTAGGTGCCAACAGGAAGTGCATGGATTGTTTTTTTTCTTTCACTCCATCAGGTAGAGAGGTATTCATGAAACATATAAGCCTCTCAAGAGGGACGCTGTGGATTAAATGGAGTTTTGTAACATTGCCTGGTGGTAATACCAGGTGACTTTTATTGGCAGAGCACAGTGAGCAGGAGGAAGACTAGACCTGAATGAGGTTCTTATAGGCAGGAAATGTTTTAGTTGCCGTTCTGTAAGCAAGCGGAGTGGAGGGATACGAACAGTCACGATGCCCGAGTTTCAGGCAGACTTTGTGGGCATGAGTTGGACTGTTTTTTGAGCCGGATATTGATTTGTTGTTGTATAGAGAGACCGACTGTAGTGACAGAGATGACAAGGAGCTCAGTCTTACTGAGGTTAAGCAGAGTTTTGCCTGTGTTTGTGTATGAACGTGATTATATGTGGACGACCTGTATCAAAGCAAGTGGTTCCATCAGTTTATCGGTTTGGCTCATTTAAGGCTGATTAGAGTTTGCACAGACAATGAGTAATCGATGCATGTAAATGCCAATTACAGCTGATGCTCTCGCAGTGTTCGATAGCGACAGGTGGTGTTTTTGAGTGTAAGCCTAGAAAAATAAAAAAAAGTCTGAATGAAAATCTAAATGACAATAACAATGCTACTTATTTAATCAATTAACGCATTATTGTTTTTCATACTTTTACATTTTTTGATGCCTGTGTCAAAATATGTGTTTTGGCATTTTGGATCAGAGTTTGGTTGTGGTTAATTAAGACTTTGTTTCCAGTTTCTAGTATCGTTTTGTTTTATGTAATTATAATTTTCATATAACATATGAATAAGATCTTTTCATACAAACAAGAACAAGATATTGTGAAAAAGGATCTGGTTTGGCTATACATCTTAACTATGGCTAAGGGTTGACTATGAACAAGAGGTCCATCATGGATATATGAAACACCACCTTAATCTATAATCTATTAGTTATTAAATTATGCTTTTTGGTCCTTTGTGTTTAATGTATGACATGTCTAATTAACTGTAACAAAGCTAAAATCACTTGGAGGGCACAGCAGGGGTGCAGGGATTATTCAGCAGAATGGAAATGAAGGCTGAACTGTTATGTTGTGGGTTAATTACTAATGGATGGTGAAAATACTTAACATCACTATTAAAAAAAATCCTTTTCATTGAATTTGTTCAAGAAATTGCTTTGCATTGACATGAGTGGGGTTCAAGGTGGAGGTCTAAAGCTAGATCTTTTTCTACTGTCAGCACAAATTACCATATTTTCCATTTAATTTAGTAAAGTAGACTTTAATTTCCTTCCTAACAGCTTTTTTGAAAATCATACGCTCCTCAAATTAAAAAAAATAACAAAAAAACACAATAATTTTCATTATCAGAAGCAAAAGAAACATGTAGATCCGACATCAGGACTTGATCGTAGTATTTTGTCTGGGTTTTTTTTTTGTTTTTTTTTCTTGTACAGTATGTTGATTATTTTATTTTCTCCTGCTTACACTTACATCTTGTTTCTCTCCCTCTCTTTGTTCTGATTTATATTTCTGCCAATGCTCCCTATCTACAATACGTCATTGTTATTTACAGGATCTGCCCGGGTACATACAGCACTAAGCTGTAGCTTATAACCTCCAGTTTCAAAAATACGACTACTAATAGCAGATACGTACCACATGTGGACATACTAAGAACCGTAATTGCAAGAAAATTGATTGAGCTTCTTTGTATTTCCTGCTATATTTTCTCTGAGCAAGCTGAAGAAAGACCGGTAATGCTCGACAAACATTGTGCTTTTTCCCATCTTGCAAAGCCCGACATTTATACTATTATACTACATTAAAATTTAACTATGCTATAGGCACCTTCATGTTAGCTGTACAATACAAATCTCCTTATGATGCACCTAAAGCATTAATTTGACATGTGTACAGTATGTGTGTCTATTACTATATGAACAAGTGTTTTAACACACATCCAGTGTTGAGTTCTGATTCTCAACCGAACAGCTTGAATAAAAAATAGCGAGTAAAAGAGAGAAAAGAGAGTTGAAACAGAAGCACTGAAATTCAAGGAATGTATGCATATTCTGCCTTTCCTTTGTTAATGCTTTCTCTTTAAAGATGGTAATGATGTCAGTGAAGGTCATGCGTGAATAACTGTGTGTATGGGTATAAGCATATATATATATATATATATATATATATATATATATATATATATAGCTTATACTGGGTATAAGTTGGACTCTTCATTGGCGTTTCTGCATTTAGAGGTAATGATATTCAGCTTTGATCACATTCCTCCGTTCACTCTTAGTAGATGTCCAAAGGGAAGTGAAAAAGGAAAGATGGGGTGATGATGGGGAGCAAAAAGGAAAAAAGAAAAAAAAAACATGAATTAATGCCGTTATGATAAAGATCCTAATCAGGACTAGAACAAAATGAGAGAGCGTAGGAGCAGCTGAAAGTTCAAACTTTAATAAGAGCTTTTCGTCTTCTTCACTCTCTGTCCACGTTACTGCATTTTGTCATCCTGCTCATTTGGAGCTCTTGGCTTCGGCAGGAAATATTCTCTGCCTCACTCTCCTCGTGTGTCAAGTGCAGCAGGCGCCTTGGCATCTACGATTGTTTATGTGTGTGTCTTATCCAGGCAAACATCCAGCAGATGAAAAGTAAAGTGCAGGAGCTTGTGTATGAAGCTAACATTGAAGAAGAGATGTATCCATCTGCTCTGATTCGCTGACCAGTGATTACTTGTCTGTCTGCCAGTCTTTCATTTATGGAGGATCAATTCCAGCTATTCTCTGGTGCCTGTAACAACCTTCTTTGGACTGTGAACCAGGTAGTCGAGTTGCTGCCGAACACAAACAATGCACCACCACATGTAGAGGAACAGAAAAGATAAGTGATATAAGATTCTGAATTAAAGGAGAGACAATGAATCAGTGGAGAGAAAGAAGAACAAAAAAAAAAGTTGCAAAGAGAGAGGTGACAACAGCAGGCTGAAGAGAAGGAAAGTGTAATCTGAGGTGTGTGAATGTGTGATAGCAGCGTTCACAGCTGCTGCTGTTGTTGCCGAGAGTCTATTTGGCAGAACTACAACTGGCATCTGCCACTGGTCAGTCTCTTCAGCCAGACAAACCCATGGTTCTGTGTGTCTACTTTATAATACAGAGCCACATCTGTTGTATTGTGTGTGAGTGTCAGAGATTGGCTGTTTGTTGTATATGTGTGTATTCAGGGACAAAATTGTTAAGAGGCCTGCCACACCTCCTCCAACCCTCTTTCACTTTATCCAGTTTCATCAGTGCTAAGGCATCATAATTACTCCCATTAGAGTTTTCTCTTGGGATAGACACACAGACACACACACACACAGACACACACACACACACACACACAGACAGACAGCTATACAGATGCATACATACAAATATGAAAACATTTGCACAGCAATTTATTTACTTTTCAGGTCAAATCACTCCCTTTTACACCCACTCGTGCACACAGACATAGAGAACAGTTAATTTCACTTTTACTATTTAGTTCACTATGTGCAATGGGAGGAGGCTGGCAGGCACATATATATATATATATATATACACATAGCAGGACTTCTACAGCACGGACGTGATGAATATAAATTGCTCATTGCAAAGGAAACAGATTCAGAACAAAAAAAGGGGCCACTCCTTTCCTTCATCCTAATCTTGTTACAATCCACCCCTGTTTCATCCCTATTCTGGATCCCATGGTCATGGCAATGCACATACACACGTAGATACACAAATTATAGTGTGTGTGGGTGCATACACTTTTCCATTTGACTGCAGAAAGGTTATAGTTTATTCATACTCGGTTTTTGTAAGGCAGTGTGACCAAGTCTATTACACAGAGAGAACACAAAAAAACTCTATTTCACACAAATCACAGCATGTTCTACATAAAAAAATGGATTTCATGCTTTTTGGAAAACAGTAGTGTGACTTCACAAGAAGTATTATGAAGTATGTGCTTAATAAAGCTGGTAGTGGTGAGTGTGTGGCCGAGACTAAAGCGTTTGTGTGCATACGTTGCTTTTACCTCTGTGTCTCTGCGCTGTACTGACCCCTGCCCACTTGATTGACAGCACAAAGTCTGAACTGATAGGTCCTGGCAGGTGTGAGCCCACCCACTGATATCTCTGTCATCGCAGCATCGACCTCTGATAGGTAGACCTTCCATGGTGAGTCTAGACAGAAGACACAAAGATTAGAAGCTGATAATATCTGGCTGAAGCAGGACAAACAGAGACACTCAGGGCCCATAAATCAGACGGGACGAGGGGAGGAGGAGACACAAGTAGCAAGGAAGGAGAAAATATAAAGGAGAACAGGAGCAGCAAACAAAGCAAGGCGGAAGAAAGTTTGGAGCGAGGGGGATGATTAATAACAAGGACAGATGCTGCTGTACATTGTTGGCATCTTGTTGCCAGCTTATCTTTCTCCTAAAGATACCACGGACAGATGCACTATTATCATCTCACTGGCCGTGTGTGTGTGTGTGTGTGTGTGTGTGTGTGTAAGTGAGAAGCATAGTGTGCAACTGTGTGCCAGTGAGTGTACTCCAACCATTGGCTGACATAAAAATACAGTGTATTCATAGTATGGCCCATTCTCTCTAAAAATACAATCCAAAATATCTAATGTGTAACACACACACACACACACACACACATATACACACCCACACACACACACTCTGGGTAATCAGGGTGCACAAAACTCTCGTCTCTCTCTCCATCCCTCACTGTCTGGATTCAGTCTTTACTGCAATCGACGTTTAGACTCTCTCTTCCTCCTCTTTCTCCTTTATCTCTCCCTGCTTTTGTTCTGTGTTGCATTGTCTTCGTCTCTCTCATGATGATATATAATTTTTTTCCCTATCATTATTATTACTTTTTTTTTTTTTTTTTTGTAGATGCTACAGAACAGCTGTTAAAACGGTGACAGCTGAAAACGGTTCTTGAAAACTCATAGTCCTGCTGTCTCCTTAAAAGCTATTTGAATGAAAATGACTTAAAATGTCAAACTACATTAACGTTTGACATTTGTCCATCAGTTTAACTCCTACAGTCATGTTGCAAGCGCTCGGCTGCGCATGGAACGCTTCCCGCCCGTCCCATCGTGTTTGCTTAGGAGTAAGAGATGCTCTGCAGCCATCTCCCTTCAATCTGTTTCTCCTGTCATTCTACTCTTCAATCTCTCTCTCCTCTATCTCTCATAGATGCAGCCTGCTGTTACAACATCTGTGGCAGAGAAAGAGTGAGAGACAGACTGAAAGAAAGAGAGAGGGAGTAAAGGAGGGAGGGGAAAATAAGAGTTTATTTATAAGGAACCTGTATGTACATTTATGCAGCAACACTATTCTCCATATGTCTACCTCATTTAAATGAGTGTGTGTCAGTGCCTGGTGAACAGCTGTTTGCCCACCAGGGATTATAAAGTATACTCAGGGACACACACACCCACCCACCCACACACACACACACACACACACACACACACCCACCCACCTACACACACACACACACATCCAAGCACAGACATACTGTTCTCTGAGAGCTCCAGCAGGTAGTAGAGAAGAGGGGAGTTGCCATCAAAGGGGCGTAGCCAGGACAGGAGGACGGAGCGGGAGTCAGAGTCATTGAGACGGGCCGCCAGGGAGCGAGGGGAGTGTGGAAGCTCACTGTACACAAAAAAAAGACAAGAAAGCAGAACGCCAGATGTAAGCTTTAATTTATCCTGTTTGGTTATCAGAACCAAGTCTTTAGAGGACAAGTTCAACAATTTGGAAAATGTACTTTTTAGAGTTACAGTAGATAAAAAGATCAATACAATTCGTAGCTTAGAAAAACTGGTCTGAATTTAACAAATTCCACCTACAAGCACTTTCAAAGTTCACTCAAACACTAGTTGTGGTTTTATGGGGGCTTATGTGCTACTTCTTCCAAACTAATAGTTACTGTTCACGACCAACAAATTATCCAGCATGTAACCCCCTGTAAAACCACAACTTTCTGGTGCTATGCTTCTGTTTTTGTGCAGATAAAACAAAGATATAACGTTATTAGGGAGCTTTAGAGGTGCTTGTAGGCGGGTTGTGTTACCTTTGGGCAGAGCCAGGCCAACTGTTTCCTCGCGTTTCCTAAGCTAACTGTCTGCTGCTGCTGCTTTAAACTCTCGGTAAGAAAGCAAATTAACGCATTTCCCAAATGCACTTCCTTAATATCCACATCTAGACAAATATGAATATGTAATTACACATTTATGCAAGTGTATCACAAAAACAAGCCAGTGTCAAAGTGCCCAGACTTTCCATTAGACAGATATTTATATCCTGTGGTGTTTTTTTTCATGTGATATGTTCAGTAGAATAATGTTGGCTCTGACAGCCAGGTTAGTTCCTGGGTCTGATCCAGGATCAGTTCCAGTGGGCGATATCTTTTAAATATGGCTGTGGTTTGCATATTTTTGTTATATATTTTATTCTCTACGTGCTCCTCACTGCTGCAAATACAGAAGAATGAAATTCTCCCAGACGTTTGGCCGTCCCCTGTGGTTATTTGTGTATCCCTGCCATGTTAATAACAAAGAAAGCAATGCAGACACATTCATGAAAGCAATAAAGAGTGAATCATAACTCTTTAAAAAAAAGCAGTTGGCTTGGAGGATGAGATCTCAGTGTAGCTCTATGTGAGGCTACAGGTGCTAACAGAGATACCAGGAGTGAAGATATTAACACACATAAAACACCTAATACATTTATTAACACTGAAAGCATGATGAAAGCTATGATCCCTTGTGCACCCAACTGCATTTTATATTCATAAGCTCATTTAATCATTTCTTAAGAATCGTGGATGTGTGAATATGCTGTCCGAGTGGTCTCCTCTGACAAACTTCATCAAATGTTGCAGGGTTAAAAATGTTTGCCTGTATCAGTTTTTGGTTACATGCGGCTTCACATTTTAATATTCAAGTGGGTGTGAAGTGAGAGAATGCGGGATGAATGAAGAAGATGCGATGATGTTAGAGGCGGGAGGGAGAGTATAATACACCAAGGAGCAAGGACAGCGGTGGATGAGGCAGAGAGGGAGCAAGGGGAAATGAGAATGAGAATGATGTTTTCTTTTCTGAGATGACATGATCGTATTAATTAATGGATGAGCTTAGAGAGTGTTAGAGAGCAACTACCTTCACACAAGCCCACACAAAACACACACAGACACACACACAAACACAAACTCACGAACACATGGATAGGTCTTGTGAGAGCTGAACCAATAACCTGCTGGTAATTAGTCTGTCTCCT
This sequence comes from Pampus argenteus, assembly GCA_036937835.1. NCBI lineage: Eukaryota > Metazoa > Chordata > Actinopteri > Scombriformes > Stromateidae > Pampus > Pampus argenteus. Next base: position 21,265,639 of record CM072866.1, on the reverse strand, counting down.
CAGCCGCCAGCGTCTGTTAGCCTCTATGACCCTTTGATACTGAGCTAACGAGAATGTCAGTCACACACATGGACGCATGCGCCCACACTTGCACGCACACACACGTACACACACACAAACAGAGAGTCATAGAAAAATCCCTACCTTCCCCACATGTTTTTGCTCGGCCATAAACACTCCCTCCCTCTCAGTCTGACATGTGTAACCTCTCATCATTCTATAATTCAGAAGGATGAGGACTCATGTTCTATCACTCTCTCCTACCCTGCAATTGTTTTAATATATCATAAGTGCCTTTTATAAATATATTATACAAGCGCCTATTAATATATAAAGGCCACTACCTGATCGCGTTCGCTCACAGAGGCTGTAATGATCCAGTGTGGGTCTGAGCATGGGATAAAGTAGAAATATCAACGTGACACAACATAGATGTGTTCACCCAAACCCACAAACACAAACACACACACACACACACACACTGTACATACACATGTTATACTTGAAGACTGATACGTCTGTAGTTTGAGATAGTAGTGGATGTACCGTATGTTCAGTATGACCTCTCTCTTCTATTACTACTCTTAACTAGTCACATATCTCATACCTTAAACCTTGTGATGGATTAGACATGTTAGAACATGGCAATTACTGGAATCAAGCAATTAATTAATTACACACCTGCTGAAATGAACCGACAGTAATGCTTAAATAATGCTTGATCCCGTCAATCATATCTGAAATATGAATATTTCTTTTGCAGCAGGCCGTCAATGTCATTGTTGTGTGCAAGAAAAAAGAAACATTGAAGCTTTGTTCATTGGATGATTTTTTGTTCCTTATTTCAACATATAAATACCATGAAAAAATGTAAGATCTGCCTATTCTCTACAGGCAGGTAAAATTTATGCATACCATGTATAGTATATGTATGGTTTTGCTCATTGCTCCAAAATTCAGTGAAACAAAACAAATGTGACAGACATAGGTATGTAGCTCTGCAGTTGTCATGGTGTCAGTCGTACTGTGAACTCTTTTTTTCATAAATTTTTTCGGTCTATTTTTTGCCTGCTAGTTACTGACCTACCTGTCATTCTAGATCCTGCCACTCTGAGCCTTCATTGTCACCTGGTCCCTCACCCACCTGCACACCTGTTCCTCTTTTCTTATTACCATCTAAATATATTTATCTGTCCATTTCCACGTACCTCACAGCAGATCTTCTGTCGAGCCATCCCAATAATAGCAGTCCCTTGGCCTGCCTGCATGCCCTGAGTTATTTGTCTGGTTGTCTGTTGTCAGCCTTTGGTGCCTGTTTTTTTGTTTTTACTTTACTTATTTTATTCTACTCACACGACCTGTGCCTGTGAGTGGTACTTCTGAGTCTGAGCCACGTTTTACTGAGTGAATCTAACAGAAGTAAGATGACACAATCAAACTCACATGACTTCAAGACGTGCAGAGTAAGAATCGTTGCCAGCCTGTGACGTCACAGTGCACGTGTAATCTCCAATGTCACCTGACCATGTCTGGCCAATAGTGAGGGAGCCTTGGCGCACAGAGACACGCCCCCCACTAGTCGGAAGGACCGTCAGTCCACCACGATCCCACTTGTAGCTGCAACAGAGGAGATATACATGTGCAAACTCTATACTGTATGTGTGTACAGATATTAGGATACCACATAAAGAAGAGATGCAGACACTATAAGAGTCAGCAGATATGTATATACTGTATGTACACGCACACACAAACCGACAAGCAGGTACCTGACACTAATTCTGGAGTCATGTGTAGCATTGCAGTCCAGAATAGCAGTGGTTCCTTTAATGACACGCAGGTCCGATGGTGGCACAGAAATGACCGTACGACCTGCAGAATAACAGAGGGAAAAAAAAAAGAAGAGAGAGAGGTTGGAGGAGATGTAACATACGTGAGGGTAAATTTAGAGGTTTAACTTGAATTTGTTGAACACGACACAGTGAACGTGTGAATATACGCTGATCCAGAATAATGAGGAATGAATTAGTCAACAGTTGAGCCTTGAACGGTTGAAGATAAACGGCTCACAAGCATGTTTTATCTCTCACTAACAAACACACAGAGACACCCACCCACACACACACACACACACACACACACACACTTATAATGTTGTGGAAAACCGCTTAGTCTATTACATTAAGGGTGCTTTGTTCCTGTCAGATGTTAGACATTCATATGATTTAGAACCTAGACAAGTGTACTGGTGAAAATAAATGTGGATGAAGTGTAGAGGACATCTGTTATGTCTCTAATGCAGTCATTGTATACCTGTGATGTGACCAGGCTTCCAATAAAATAGGGTATAATTTACATATATCACCGTGCAGGATCCTATAGGCTGTATTTAATCTGAAGCAGCCAGGATATATATATATATAAAAAAAACAGCCAATCAATACGTTTACCAGTTAATCAATCATCCTCCTTCCCAGCCATTCAGATGATTATTTCACCATTGCACCAGCCCACTGCATCGATAACCAATCACACTATCCTGAGCTAATGCGATTGGACAGCTACGGTTAAATTAAGTGTTCCATGTCTGTTTTAGTCCGTTTAGCGATTGCACATTGAGTAGTTTAATGTATTTTTGTTTTTCTACTTGTGTGTGTATGTGTCTTACTCAAGACAGTGAGAGCAGCAGTGGCGTTGATGGTTCCCTCTGAGTTGGCGGCGATGCAGGTGTATTCTCCTGAGTCCTGAAAGCTGACTGGCTGAATCTGCAAACCACCTGACTGCAGCAGTGTGAACCTGGAAACCTGGACAGTGCCGCTGGCTAAGACCTGTGATCCTACAGAAAAGAGAGAGAGAAAGAGACAAAGTGAGAAAATAATAAAATAGCCCACAGGTGAAGTAAAATAATTTAGTCATTAAGCACAATTTTAATTAAAAACACATTCTGCCAGTGCATATGTGTCTTTGTGTGTATGTGTGTAATGCAGGGTGTGTAGTCTTTTACCTTTCCTCCACGTGATGGCAGGTTTTGGAGCTCCGCTCGTCTGGCAGGTGAACAAGGCTGTGTTCCCATCAGTTACTGTTTGGTCAGACGCGGGTAATGTAAAGGTGGGGGCCACACCTGAAACACAGAGAACATGATAAGAAAGAAAGCAGAGGAATGGCTGCTGGGAGAAGAAAGAGTGGAGCTTAACGGCAAAGAAAGAGAAGAGAAGAATGGAAAAAAAGAGAAAGGATGGCAGCGTTGATTTAAACACAGATTCTTTCTCTGTGATCAATGGAGGCTTTATTCATTACCTCCTGCTACGTGTGTGTGTGCAATGTGGAAGGGAGTGGTGTGGAAGCTCGATGAGGACTTTTAATTATAATCAAATGCTCACTAAACAGAATGTTACTCTACAGAGACAAGTAACCAAGCATGCTGAGTGAACACTGATGTTCACTTGAATTAAAAAGGTTGAGCTGGAGTTGCTGCAATCTAACACAGGAGGAAATCACGGACATTTTTAAGCTGCAATACAACTCACTTTGAAAACCTAAAAAGCATATTGGGTGATTTTTTTGAGTTTCAAATAAAAGTCACTGGCTGTTGACACTGATTTGTAGTCTACAATATGTTTCAGAAGCAGATGTCTGCATGTGCACCACCATGGTAAGAACAATCACAGCATATAGCTGACAAAAAGAAAGTGACGGCAAAGAATGGAGATGAGAAGCTGGGACAAAAGGCGAATAAATGAAGATAAATGTCAAAGAAAGTTACATGGAGCGTTGTACTAAGAGAGGGAAAAGGTGTGTGTTTCAGTGTGTTCGTACTGTATGTGTCAGACAAACTCACTAGAGACGAGGAGTTGTGTATATGCTTGGGTCTCTCCGGCAGCGTTGCGAGCGAAGCACTGGAATATTCCTCCATCTCCTGGCTGCACCCTGCGCACTGTCAACCCGGTTGCTGTGGTGACCTTGTAGCGAGGGTTGGCCAGTCTGGAAAGAGGCACTGTGTCCTTGTACCACTCTATCCTGGGTTGGGGCACGCCTACACATATGCATGTACCCAAAAGACAAACACACAGAAGGAGAACATTTCCAATTTCCTTAATAACAAGCCAGCTGACTTCACTGCTGAGCTAAATGCTCCAAATCCCACTAAAACAGCCACCCATTAGTTCTTCTGCATTATCCACTCTCTCCCTATAAATATGCATGTGGGCATAATGACTGCTAATAATATATTGATTGGATGGTGTGGGTGGTAGGGTAAGGGTGGCTGAAGGGACCAAAAAAACATTCTGAATAAAAGATGTGGGCAAAAGCAACAAATCACATACCTGCAGTATCAGCTCTCGCCTGTTTGACGGAACATGTCAATATGACAGGCATGACGTTGATGCAATTACTCTGCCTCAACCCTATACACCAGTGTGTGTGTATGTGTGTGTGAGATGAATTCCACACTTTTTCTCAATCTGTTGGTGTCAAGCATCCACAGACACGTGTGAAGTATTTTCAACCTCTCCTTGCTCGCTCACTCTGTCACTCTGCACTCTCTGTCTTTCCTTCCTTCCCTCTTTCCTCCTCCCAGACTCCATCCCTCTCTCCATACCCTCAGGCCTCTGCTATTTAATTACACTGCCACTGTATCAGATTACTGAGGAGGAACATAAACTCGCTCAGTGTGTGTGTGTGAGAGAGAGAGAGAGAGAGAGAGAGAGTGAGAGAGAGAGAGAGAGAGAGAGAGAGAGAGAGAGATGGGACTCTTGCAGGGTTTTTAGAGCACATATAAGTGTTTTCATGTAATCCAGTTAAAAACAGGTGTTATGAATATGTGCGATTTTCAGGCTTGGTCTCAGCATGTTAATGTGCTTGTGCTGCCAAAAGCACAGCCTTCATCTAACACACATACTGAATGACATTAAAACCTCAGCATAATGTGGGGTGGACAGAGTCACCTTGAAACACCATGAGCAACAGATACTTAAGATATACAGTCTCAAAGTACGACAATCAGGACCTACACCTACTCTTAACAATGGCACAGACAAGGACACATACACCATTGAGAAATGCAGGTATTACACCAGTGTAATGCAGTAACGGCATCTGAAGGTCTTGTTGGATTGTCAAACAGAATACGAAACCTCTTCCACCTTTTAGATTTAGATAGAATTTTCTGGCAGTCTCCAACAAATTTTGTATCTTTCCAAAACCGACAATGCGCGCACACACACACACACACGCACGCACACACCACACAGCGTACCTGTAGCCTGGCAGGGGATATCTATATTCCTGTCGAGCTCAGCGATGATCTTCGTCTTGGGCTGAGCAGACAGAGAAGGTGCCTCTGGAGAGATAAAACGTTAGGACATTAAACGTAAAGCATTTAAATGTACAGTACACTCTGCATCAATACATGGATGAAATAACACCTCGAGACACCGAGAAGACGCCCTGCTGTGTGCCAGAGGTGGAAGTAAGTTACAAGTTACTGTGATGAGAATCAAGCAAGTTAAGTTGAGTCCTGGTCATAAGTCAAACAAGTCAAAGAAATTCTGATAATCTACTCTAGTTTCCAAATTCAAATCAGTTAAAAGAGAAAGTAAAAGTTGAGTTTTATTTTCAACATTAATGAACACTGTTGCAGCCTGCTTACACTTTACTGGCCCTAATTTAACTGTGTAAGCTCATGGCGACAGGTCTGTTTGGGCCTCACTGTGTGCACCTGCTATTTTTGGTTTATGTACAGTATATGCAGCAGTGTAGTGTGCAAAAGGGCTGAGTGAAGATGAATATAGATCAGTGTAGGTGGCACCAGTCACATCACAGGTCTCATATCTGTGAAATAGCTGAGCCAATCAGATAAAGAATAGCACTTTGGGCTATATAAATAAAGTTTATTATCACTATAATTTATTAAAAAAAAACAAATATCTAGCTAAACTGACCAGTTGTTTGTTTTCAGAGCAACGTCTAGAACCAACAGACCAGAGTCTGACTCGACTCAAGTCACGTGACTCGAGCCCTCCACCTCTGTTGTGTGCAACATGCTTAAACTACAAATAATTCAAAAACTAGAGTTTTGCCCTGTCCTAGTATGTATATATATATATATATTCTTTAATAGAGAAGGGATTTGGACTGGAGGACTAGGCACTGCAGAATAAAATGGGTCTCCCTTTCGGCCTTGTGTAACTCAAGTGTCATTGCAAAGCAGGATTTCTGTCTATATGGCCTCTGAAATGTCTTCCACACACAGTCACAGAAAAACACATTCTCTTAGTTTCCCAAGGGAAACAATCCCATTTTTAAACTACTCCATTTTGCTGCCAATAACTGCTCCCTCTAAACATCTTCACCGGTGTCGCTCTAAACGCTGACAGTGACGACGCTTCCTTCTATTTGAATGTGAATATATGCCTTTTGGTGTACTACTGAAATACTACATGTTCTTAAAAAAAAAAAAAAAGCTTATTCTCAATTTCTTGAAAAGCCTACGGAGAGAAAGAGGGAGACAGAATCAAACTCTTTTTTCGGTCCACACAGTGTAGTGGCACCTGTTCGATGAAAATTAAATGTCCAGTGTATGCACTGAATAATGAATGTGTATACTAGCTGTCACAAACATACAGTTCTTACTGAATGAAGAAAAGCATTTTAATAGAAATTCCATTTGCGTACTTTTCTCTAGGGCTCCATACTAAATACTAACAAACAATAATGATGTTTTTGACAATGCTATTGTACTTTCAAGGAAAAATAAATAAATCTGTTTCCTCAGTGTTATTTCTCCAGCGATGGGGTAAACTGAGGTGGCAATAACAAAAGGCAAGTGTGTGTGTGTGTGTGTATGGAGAGCTACACAGTCGACTCCCATGTCGGTGCCATGTTTATTCTCCTTGAATTCATTGACTTTTAAGTCCTTTACTACTTTGTGGTAACTCTTAAACCCACATATGGTGCATCTCCTATCTTTATTGTGCACGGTGGAATTCGGCACGATTGCGACGAGGACGAATAACAACCATGTGGCATTACACCGATAACGCATATGCATTAATCCCCTTCAGTCTGGTGAGTGCAAGGATCTAGACTCATAAACAAAGACGTTTTAGGTTGTTTGGGTGGTTGGGTTTGGAGCTTTGAGTTTTCATTGATTCCCTGCTGTCTGCCTGCAAAAGAAAGATGGAGAACAACAACAGATATATTGTTGTTTGCACCAGTAGTCGTCTTTACAGTGTACCTCGCAGGCACACTGTGTCATACATATTCCGATTAGTGGATCGGGGCAGAAAAGAAATGAAATTGAATAATGAATACCTTTGAGGATCTCTCCTTCTTTCACACAGACACATACACTATTCTGTTTAGGAATCCCTTTCATTGCATCAAGGTCTGTTGAGCCCATAGTAGAAAAAAAGAGGATCAGTACCAATGTATTCATCAGTCTCTACTCTTCTGATACATATGAATGCATGCAGACCTTTCCTGCCAGGAAGGTCTTAACAACCCTTTTGGCCTAATGAAGGAAGATAAAATAGAGAGAGAGCTAGAGGGAAGGAAGACCGAAGGAAAGAAACAGGCAGAGGGTATAAAAAACACAGAAGACAGTGAAGTGGGGGCACAGAAAGAGAATGAAAAGGTATAAATATTCAGACAGGTGAGTTTTCTGTGGGCGTGAGTAGACTGCTCTCTCTGCGTTAGGTGTTCCTTTGCTCCGACAATCGCAGCAGATCAAAAAGACAATGACGAGCGGGGGAAATGTTGCGCTTCATCAATCACATGCTCCCTGCCTGCGTGTATGTTGTTTTCTATTTACGCACACATTTCGAGGACAGCAGCGCATTGTGACAAGAACACTCTGGTTTGAGTGCTTTCAGTGTTCTTGATTGGTGACTCCGGGGAACAAAACTAATTTAGCTGCCGGGCAAATAGGCACGTGTGTCTGTGGTGCCATTTTTGTGATTTCGTGTAAGTGGAGAGTATATACATGCATGAGTTTGTGCATGCACAGATGTAGAGCAGCAGCTGTTTGTGACTACTACAGTTTATCGGTGAGTGTGGACAACAGATTCAGCTTGAGTTAACAGTCACAGCCTCGGGAATTTACAGTCATGCTTCCAGGAGAAAAGGAAGAATAAATGGAGGAATAAACAACATGAAAAGTGCCTGAAGCAAAATGTACAAGAAAAGAACAGAGTGATGTTAAAACTGACATGACACACGTTGATGGAATTAGTCTTGATGGGTCAGGTCTACCTAGGATAATCATGTGAAGCAGTGTGTGTGTGTGTGTGTGTGTGAGAGTGCCTTTTTTTCTTACCCATTACAGTGAGGTGTGCCCTTGCTTCCACAGGTTTGGCAGTGCTGTTGCTTAGTGATGCTTCGCAAATATATAAACCTGTGTCAGAAGAGGTGGGGGCAGGAATAATGAGCCGACGCCCACTGGCCAACCGACGCCCATCGCGTTTCCATGACACCACAAGACTGTCCACCAGTCTGAGAGGAGAGGAGAGGAGAGGAGAGGAGAGGAGAGGAGAGGAGAGGAGAGGAGAGGAGAGGAGAGGAGAGGAGAGGAGAGGAGAGGAGAGGAGAGGAGAGGAGAGGAGAGGAGAGGAGAGGAGAGGAGTTTTAATATATGCTTAGTCAGTGGGTCCTGTCCACAAAACAACACAAAACAACACAAAAACATTTACCCAAATACTGAAAAACACAGTTTTCTGTGCTCAATATTAGGCCTCCTGACACTGCTTATTTTCAATCACACTCTGAATTGTTCTACTGTACCAGGACTGGATTAATGGTTAATGGACACAGATAACAGATGCTTTTAGATTTCAGTACTTTAATTTGATTTTACTGATCATAACATTCTTTCTGCAAAACTTCAATCATACAGTCTCTCTTTCAGTTCTTCCCTGGGTACAAAATCATCTCTCTAGCAGAAGCAGTCCCTGAGCAGTGGAGTGTTACTAGCAGTGGGAATGCAGGTAACTAATTTGTCTGCAGCTGTAATACTAGTGGAGCAGGTCACAAAGAGCAAAATAATTGGTGTTAAAAAACGCCAACCTTCACATTGTTCATACAATGAAAATTGATTTTGCTGTAGCTAATAATTGTTTACACTGCTGTTCAATTCTCTGATGTGTAATGTTATGTTGTCACTTTGTCCATATCTTGAGTGCTGCTGCAGTGGACACGTGTTGGTCAAGTGGTGCTGAGAAACATTTATAACACAATGCACATGCACGAACAGGCTACTGTGAAACTCAAAACAGAGTGCAGGAAATCAGTTATTTCACCATAATCACCTGGCATAAGAAGCAGTGCATTCAGTGTGTGATCACAAAGGCCCAACTATGACTAATTTACATATACATACTATAGAAATAAGGGAATAAAGAGGGAATAAATGGACACAATACAGATTATGTTCAGTTTGGACACAGAGTGACGCTGGATGATGTGTATCTAAGGGATGAAGGGAAACTGACTACACTTGAGTAACTCTGGTCTCTTGAATTGAAGTACTGAAATTTGCTATTGCACTGTAAAACTGGCTGGACTGCCCCCCAGTGTGTGCGTGTGCGTGTGTGTATGCATACAGTTTTTGGCATGAGCCAGTGTATTTAGTTTCTCTGGGACTTTGATCCACCTTGGTACGTGTGTGTGTGTGTGTGTCTATACTCTCTGTAGACTTGCTGGGCTCTGAATTTATTTGGTGTCCTTTAATTGTCCTGGAGGAAAACAGTGCTGCCTAGCAAGAAAGGATTTGTTTTGTGTATGTGGTTGTCTGTGTCTGTGTCTGCATGCATATATGTGCATACGTGCGAGTGCACACATGCATAAAAGAAAGTTACCTGGCATTAGCAATGCACTCCAGCATTGTCTCGCTACCTGCCACCACTGTTGTGTCTTTAGGTCCGATGACGATCGCTGAAGCTGCAAGCTCTGACTCAGGATCTGTGATAGAGAGGGAAAATATGAGAGGCCATTTGGGCCATAAATCATACTCACTTGCACACAGCAGCATAATCTCAAACATACACTGCTATACTCACACTTACACACTCCTGTATGCACAATGACACTCTCTTAGTGGGCTAAAAGACACAATAAGAGCCCTGTGTTATGAATAGCAAAGGGCTGGGTTGATGGGGGTGTGCAGTCTCATGTACAGGTGAGACATGAAATACAATCCTGGAGAGCTGGTTTGAGTAATAAATCCATGTCAGATGCCAAAACACTGCACAGCACTAAGTAACAATATTGGCAAGGATTTTCTAAAATGTTATCACTGTGTCAGTAATTTTTTTTTAATCTTTCATCACAACAATCCTGAGGTAAACAACCAAAATACAGCCTCACATTACAAAGTAATCTATCAGGAATGTGTGCTTGCATGTATTTGATTGGCCAACGCAGCTCCTTGCAGGATGACGTTACATTGCTTTGTGGAATGAGTGAATTGCACCAGACTCAACAAAGACTCTAATTTTTTTATTTTTTTGGCAGATTCCTCTGCATTGGCACATCCGCTAAGTGGCCCGAGGCTCAGTCAAATTAATGTGGGAAGTGCTGTTGTTTGTGTTAGCGCAACCTTATGCTCACAATCATACTTTTTTTTTTTCTAACACAAGGTGTATATAGAGAGAATGATAGTATATGTTGTAGCCTTTAAATTAAACTATAGCTCTTTCTGCTACTTCTACACTGCTGTCTTTTATCCCAGACATATTTTCAATCTCACACACACAAGTGCGCCATAATTCTCTCTTAAAAACAATATCATTCTTTGTCAAACACACTGCTGTTTTGTCTGTCATACAGCGTATAATGATGAATTGAAGGGAGTACGATGGTGCGTGTGAATCACAATGATAGTGTTTAGAAAAGACTATGGTGGTGTGAGTATGTGGAGAATGATTTATGGCTAAAAAGGTGTGTGAGAGTAGTATGGTGACATATGCGCAATAATATGATTGTGCGTGTGTGTTTGTGTGTGTTTGTGTGAGCCGGTATGATTAATAGGCTGAATGGCCTCTCATAATAAAAGGACAGAATAAGATTCTTATCTGTGTTTGAAATGTGTGACATCTACACAGCACAGCACAAACATTTATCAATGTTTTACAGAAGTGTTGTGTGAAGCCTACATGTTAATAGCGATAGATGTGTGTGTGTGTGTGTGTGTGTGTGACTGTGCACCGTACACCCGAATGAATATGTAGATATCCAATCAGGGAGGAGTAGGGAGTACAAATTAACAGGCTGCCTGTGATAGTGTGTTGGAGGAGGAGGAGGGGAGGGGGTCAGAGCGGAAGGAAGGGGGTTATAGAGAGGAGGCAGAGGGAGGCGAGGAGCAGCTTTGATCTCTCCTTTGAAGGGAAGGAGGAAAAGGTGGTAATTGACTCTCTGCTCTTTATTCCTCCTTCTCATTCTCTCTCTCTCTATCTTCTCTTCTCTTTTTTTTTAATCGGAGAAAGAAAGCTGAAAAGTCATATCCCTCTGTCACACGGAATAAGACATGGAGGAACAGGAAGACAGGCAAATGATAGCGCGCACACACACACACTGACACACACTCAGTGACACACACTCAGCTGTCTTGACACCTATACTCACTGATGCTCTAACTCAGGGTAGAGGTTGAGTCATTAATGTGAAAGATAAGGGAAGTGACACATAAAAGAGAGATGAGAAGTAGTAGTGGAGGTCTCTATCACTCACAATTTTTCCCTGGTTCTCCATAACACACACACACACACAACTGTTTTGCCTTTAATACCGGAGACCAACATGTCGCAGAATATGTTACAATTTGAAAGGTTTAATGTAGTAGAAATGAAGATGGATGGCAGGAGTGGGTGAAAGAGAGAGAGAGAGAGAGAGAGAGAGGCACACAGGTGACACAGGTGGGGATTGTAGACGTGCTGAAGTAGAGAGGAGAGCGTCCATTAGCTGTCCACTGTGGGAAGCAAAGGTCAGACAGAGACTAGTAGCCATCAGTGCAAACTTAATGGCAGCAGCGGCCACCCATAATGAGCTTGGGGGGTGTGAACCTGTTAACTTGGTCTGTGTGTCTGTGGGCAGCCAGACAGACAAATCAAGACAGCAGGAACAGTGGTATGACAACAGGATAATATGGCATAAAAAAAAAGAAATGGGCTTAAAGGAGAGAAGAGGTAGAGTTTGTATGTAGATAGGAAAAGCGAGCGGGGACTGCGCAGATGGTCTTCTTCTTTCCTGGAGTGACAGACATGATGGTAGAAGTAGAGGGGAAAGCAAAGTGCCATATGGTTGTGTGATCTATGCTCTTCTTTTTCTCTCCGTCAGTGTGTCTAACATCCTCTTTCTCTGGGGAAATCTTTATCATTTCATCTCGTCTGTATCTCTGATTCCCTACTGCCTATCTTCCCTCCATTATTCCCTATCACTGCCTTATCTCTTCCTTTTTGTTGTTTAAACAGGGATTATTAAATTATTCGTCCTCATATTAAACAGGGACAAATATTCAAACTGGCAGACGGACTTATTGTGTGTGTGTGTGTGTGTATTCTACATACATTTACAAATGAGAAACACCACGTTGCAGAGGGAGAGCAGGAGTGATGGTGGGGAGAAACAAAGGAACAAGGAGGGTTGTAGTATAACAAAGCAATGTCTGATAAATAATAGCAGTTAGCAGTCTGTGTGTGTGTGTGTGTGTGTGTGTACATGGGTTTGAGTATATATAGCACCAAAGAGGCAGTGACACATTGCAACGTTATAATGCTCTCATCAGTGCAATCATAGCTGATTGACAATAAAGTGCTGCTGAGGTGACACAGCTGTGTGAATGTGTGTGTGTGTGTGTGTGTGTGTGTGTGTGTGTGGTTTTCAAATGGAGACAGAAAAATCCCAAATTAAATGAAGGATTTGATTGATTAAAAAAAAACAGGGCTGGTAAAAGGATTGGTGCAGCTTTAGGGCAGAGAAGAGATAGAGATGGATAAATAGTGAGGGAGAGAGAGAGATAGACGGAGAGACAGAGAGAGAGATGAAAGGCTATTCCATCCACAGATTAGGATGTAATCCCCCTTTGAATGGATTCTCTCAGATTACAGCTTGTTCTCCTATTAAATCTGTCAGTCACTCCAAACTCCCGATAGTGTTAGTGAGTTGTCCTGAGTGTGTGTGTGTGTGTGTGTGTGTGCGATCTTTCTATAACTGGAGATCTGTGTGTTGTGAGCCATTCACACAAATCTCTGCAGAGACCTTGAGAGCTGAGGGATTGGTTAAGAGGTGAACACTTACACAAATACACTTATTGCTTTACATTCACACATATATGCACACAGGGGCAGTCTGTTATTAGCTGACTGTGTATTAATAGAGTCGTCAGATATGTGTCTGCAGGGTTTGCAGCTAACTAACACATATCACACTGAAACCACATACGCAGCAGAGAGAGAGAAAGAGTCTGAGGGAGGAACAGAAAGAGGGACGCAGTTTGAGAGCGAAAGCACAGGAAAAAAAAGAAAAACGAGGGACACTGGAAATGAGAGGTTAAAGAAAATGGAGAGCTTTATTATTTAAAAAAAAAAAAGAAGAAGCTTTTTGGAAGGCGTACAAAAAATAAATGGAGAAAGAAAGGTGATCATTTGCTGATCTCTCCTGAGAGTAGTGCACGTGTGTGAGAGTGGGGTGAGTGTTGGTCGCGTGTCACTGCGCTCATTAATGCTGCATGCTGACAGCTAAGTGTCATCGTCTGACTACACTTGCCTTAGAATGCCAATATAAAACCACAAGACGTGTCTCTCTCTCTCTCTCACACACACACACACACACACACAGACACACACAGCCCCACCACACCAAGAGCAGAAGATCCGAGCCCCAAGGGGAGACAGATACAGACAATGGGAAGCAGTGAGAGGACTGAGAACGATGCCCGATTTTAAATATTCATCTCTTCCTTCAGCTGCCAAACCTTCTATCTATCTCTGTCATCGCTCCATATAAGTGATGTAAGGAGGAGATGGAAAGACAGGAGAGAAAGAGAGGAAGAAGGAGCAACACATTGCAGTAATGGAGAGGAGTTACTGTAGGAGCTGGGGAGTGCTCAGTGTTTATTTGATTCATTTTCAGTATTATATTAGTTGTGTTTTTTGTTTTTTTTTGGCTGCTTGACAAACCCGCAGAGACATAATGAGGTAACATTTCATCATCACTATGCTGGAATAAAGGTGTGTGCAATCGCTTCATGCCTGCAAACTTTTTCGGTACAGTCGGCAAAGCAAAGATACAATATTTTCTTTCCCCCATTAATTCAGAAAATCATTAACACTTGACAGTAGGCATAATTCTTACTGGAAAAAAATTAAGACACTTTTCCACATGGTTAGTGAGTAATTCTAATCTAAAATGACAAAAAGTCAATATTGCGCAAATGTAATTATATCAGGTTGTGATTGATGTAATTATAACGTTCCCGTGGCGATTTGTGATCGCTTGGGACCAGTGTGAATCTGCAGTAAGAGGCTGATTGAATACTGTCGCACCTCTGAGTGCTTTCGCCAACCTTCAAGGTAATATACACACACTCCGGTGATGCAGTCGGAAAACATTGGCCAGATGAAGTGAAAGCCTGCGAGCTAGTTAAGGCAGTCAACTCGAGTCTGCCGCTACACTCAAATTCGCATTATCTTCTCACTGCAACACACCGTATATCCAACACACGCTTTTAATCACGGCCCTGTATTTAAGCCATCGGTGCTCTGCTCACTCTGCCTGCCTGCTGCAGCACAACTCATCTGAGAGCTACTCTGTCACTTGCTGCTGCCGCTGTTCATGCTGCATTTCATAAGGCCCACCTCCACCCAACATCCACCTGAAAGCTCCGAGTCTCTGTTCACGGGGAGGGAGGCGTTAGTATCGTCCGTCCCCACTCACTGCTTTGCTGAGCTTGGTGTTCACTGGTGGAGAGTGATGAGCTCTGACACCAATAATCTAAACCATGTGATGTGGCTGTGAGGTTTATGTTATTTTTGTGTGCACTCATCTACTAAAGACATATACATACATATAAATATATATATATATATATATATATATATATATATATATATATATATATATATATATATATATATATATATATTTAAAAACCCTTCGCTCTCTTTCTAATTGCACTACTAGCTACTTGAGAATTTGTGCCCTGGCTCGTTCTGAGTCACTGTCCTCGAATGCTCGATTGTCTTGCCTCGCTTGTAAGTCGCTTTAGATAAAAGCATCCGGCAAAATGACAAAATGCAAAAAATGACTGATGAACTTGAATTAAACAGTGTGAGGCCTCGGGTTTTGTCTGATCTAGTTTTTGTACAGTGCTGCTATAAACTAAAATTGCAATGGAGACTATTACTATTTGCAGTTTTACCATATTGATGATGATGATGATAATGAGCTACAGACAGCAATGTATGTTCTTGTGGCATTAAGAGACATTAAGACAAACTTTTGATTCATTTGTTTCACCTCAAACCAAATCACATTTCCAACCACATATCCTGTGCTGAATGGATCATGACAAATTTGTGTACCTTTGCATCTATATGTTTTATTTTACTAACCATAGGCACAAGGCTGCAGCAGGCTGACCTTGAGTAAGTTTTTTTTTTTACGAGATATGAGGCAGAAATAGTGAAACTGCACTTGTGGAACATCTTTTACAGCATGCACCCACCAATGCTGCTAATGTAACCTTCAGCAGAGCGTTTAGTTAAACAACCCTTACTGTAGCTATGACCTTCTGGTGGGTCACAGCAATATTTGTCTCAGTGCAAATAGAGAGAGTCAGAAAGAAAGAGCAGCGAAGATAATGTAAATGTAAATGGCAGCTTTACCTGTTGACCCGCGGTTCTTCTTGCCAACTGTCCATCAGCCAAAAAAAAAAAAAAAAAATAAGATGAAAAAAAGTGGGAGAAAAAAGAAGATAGGGAGCAGGAGGGGGGGAAGAGAAGTGAGAAAAACAGGAGAGATATAATTTAGATTTCAAGTATTTCTTCTGGATGCAGCAAAAGGACATAAATATAGCAAAGGAAAATACAGGCTTTCACAAATCAGCAGCTCTAATGCATCATAGGGCTGTGGAGGCAAACAGTAAAAACAGACTCCTTCCTTTAGGAGGAGGAAAAAACAAGCACAGGACAGAAAGCAAGAGACAAAGAAAGGGATGAGAGGAAGGTAGAAACAGAAAGCAAGAGAGAGAATATGCCATGTTATCATGGAGTCCAGAGGAAGACATGCTGTTTGCAGCCCATCCATCAAATGCCAGCTACCAAATTTTGTCTCTCTCATTCACTCTTTTCTTCTCTGCCTGTATTTGTCATAAGTCTGGAGGTAGAAAGACTCTAAGCTGGGAGAAAATGATTGCATTGACATTCCACTGGCAGAAATTCACTCATTCACTATTCATCTATCTATACACTACCCTTTCACGCTCCTATTCAACACTTGCCGCTCACTCAACACTTGAATGCTGTGCATGTGTGTATGCATCTGAAAGTGTGTGTGTGTGTGTGTAGTGAAATATGTGTCAGAGTCTTAATTTAGATTCTGATTTAGTGCAAAGTTCGCTTTGGTCTGTGTGCTGGACACACACGCGTGTACACACAGTGTGTGTGGGGGGGCAAGTGATAAAGAGTGAGTAAGCCAGCTGAAAAAAATCAGCTATAAAACACTGAAGGAGAAAACATAAAAAGCTGAAGGAGGACAGAGGAGAACTTCAGAAGAATAAACGCTTCAGATTGTTGTGAACTCGGTCTGGATATCGAACCTGTTGGTCCCGAGTGAACGTGTCCATAGCAAGTATCGATCTAAGATTCATAGTCTTCTTATTGTTTACTTCTTCTTTGATCAGATTTTATGATTTTAGACTATTATATTTAGACAAAGTTCTTCTAAGGCCGCATGTGTTAAGTTATACAGAGATGTACTTCTAATATTTACTTATTGATTAGCCCATACATACTCAAACTAACCACCGAGCTCCATTAAAGAATTAATCACCTATTTATTAATGACTGATGAGGTATTAAAAATTTGCTATAGAAACCAATGACCATGAAAAAATATCTTAGTATAAAACAATATTTAATGTCCTCCAGTTTTGATATCAGCACTGAAACAGAAACTATTTAAAAATTAAATAAAAGTACACACAGACACACCGAAACAAAGCTGTTGAAGTGCAGCGCTGGTGCTGTTAAGTACTATAACAGTATTGGGAGAAGTCTATTATTTTGGAGAGGAGTCTAAAAGGGGGTCAGAGCATGCACACGCACACACACACGCACACACACACAAATGCAAACAGACACACAAACAGGTCTGGGGGCCATACGATTCTGTGTGTGTGTGTATTCAAATAATGTGTCATACTGAGTCATCTTCAGTTTCAAATGGGAACAGAGAAACAATGGGGACATCAGGGGACAACAGAGAGAGAAAGAGTGTGTGTGTGTGTGTGTATAAAGCATCTGACGTTCGCAGAGCTGAAGCCACTAAACACATCCTCGTTGTTTTTTTTGTTTTTTTAACCCCAATCCTTTGAAAAGCCTCGGATCATTTGCGGTCTTAATCAATGTCTTTCCAGATGTGCATTTCACAGCGCTGATAACTACAGCAGTGCTGCTGGGTAAATCTTTCCTGATCCAAACTGTAAACTCTTAGTCCTGCATTTACATAAAACGTCCTCAGTATCATGGCTGATATTCATTTTGATGTGTTTAAAATACAGTTTGAGGTGATGTGATAATAACAATATTAGTGTGTGCCTAAGTGTCTTTCAGCCTTGAGTATGATTCGTATTCATGAATTCATTGTTGTGTATTCAGCTGCCTAAAGGACCTACTGTACAAACAAGCAGGTCACCGTGTCCTCTGTATGTGTGTGTGTGTGTGTACAACAGGGGATAAAAGCAGTGTTTGTGTGTTCTGCCTGCTATTCAATACAACAATACCTGTGTGGTACCTGTCCTTTTGTGTGTGTAAAGGTTGCTCTTGCTATGTGTGTCATGTCTCACTGTGTTAACTTCCCTGTTGACCTGTGCAGGTGTTTGACCCTTCAGTCCCCAGCTGTGGGTCACCTATTTGCTGCAGCACCACTGAACCCCACCCCTCTCTAGGACACACACAAACAGCCCCGCAGGTCTGTCCTTCCTTCCATCTACATATAACCAGACAAGCCTCACCCCTTGGGTGACAATCTATTCGCCTGCTCGGCCTCGCTTCCTTTCTCCCCCATCCACCCACATCGGCATCCACTGTCACATTTCCCCGAGCGAAAGAATACTTTTTTAGCAACACGTTTGGCTCTTTTTCTTTCTCTCTCGCAGCTGTTTTATACCCAGAGTTCAACCTCAAAACCCTTACCATTCCAATTTACCCTGTCAATCTCACTACCCCTGCTCTCTGTTCCTGTTTCTCACACTACAACACACACACACACACGCGCACACACACACGCAGGCATCCACCTATTTGAAATTCATATCAATGACTATACAAATGTAACACCCCAATTTCCAATCTTGACACATTCACACAGAGGAAACACAAGGACGGACGGACAGACGGACGGGCCACGCACACAACCCACACACACACACACACACACACACACAGAGTTGTGTCCAATAAAATAATAAACTGGCTGGAGTGTTGACCTCAGACCTTCAGAGCAATTCCTGATGGACCCAGATGATAAAATTTCATAGACCGTATGCTTCCTCTCCTCACAACCAATGGTCTGTTTCACTTTGAAAATCTGACCAGAATTGAGCAGAGCTATCATTTAGACACAGCGTATAAACAGGTTTACATATTGAATTGTAGTTTTCATACAACCCTACACTCCTCTTCTTTCTATCTGAGCCAAATCCTGTCTTTTTCCTTCCTCCCATCGTAACGTAAACTCTGGGAAGGTTACATCTTCCTGCTGTCTGCCTGTCTGTACCAAACACTAGCACCAGTTGACCTTTCCAATTTACCATGTCAATCATGCCCCCCACTACACACACACACACAGTCAGTCTCCCATACACGAACAGGTAAAAGTTGGTGTCAATCATCCTCGTATGGAATCCCAAATGTCACCAGATTTTGACATTTTCTTTGCTCACCACCTAAAAAAAAAAAGGTTATCTTTTTCATTTCTCTCTTTCTCTTCATCAACACTCATATACAGTCATTTGTACTCTCCTCTCTTACCTTTTAAAGATGTAGGTTTGTTTGTGCACTAACTGATGACTACAGTCAAATGTGAACTTGAGGTAAAACAGAAAAACATAAATCCATTGTTAAGAAATGAGCAATTATCACTTCAAGAGCCAAACAAAGAGCACTAAAATTGAATAATGATGAATAAAAATGTGTCATTGAGCACTGAACAAACTAAGATTCAACATCTAGACAAAACAACAGAAGTATGAAAGCAAAAACAAAACAAGAGTGGGAAATAGATGTAGATCTTCAATTCATACTGAAAGCCATTATAATGACGGCATGAAAAAATAAAATAATCAATTTTCTAATTCAGAAGAAGAGTGCTGCTTCTGCAAGTTTGCACCTCTGATAGGAGACAGAGAGGAAAATATAGGAAGCCTCTGATCCTGCAGGAGAAACTCGGGGAAGACGAGGGAGAAGATGTAAGGGATGAAAGACGAGTCTTAGACAGGGGGAAGTTGGACCCAAAAGGTGTCTCTTGAAAAGGCAGAGATGGGTTGGAGCTGTGTGTGTGTGTGTTCCCCCCGTCCTGTGCTCAGCACCTCTGGGCAAAATACCAGATGCAGGCGGGAACCACAAGAGACAAGAAAAGAGAAAATGCATCATTACTTAATCAGGTTGTTTCCTCGTTTTTTTGTCTTCTTCAACCAGAATGCTGCAGTCTCCTACCTCACACTCTGTCTTCATTGTCTTTATCTCTCTACTCCTCTGCTGTCGCTTCACTCTGTACGACAGACTTGATGACTGTGTCTAAGTAAGTAAATATATATATATATATATATATATATATATATATATATGAGGATCTTCTTTAGAAATAAGCGGTTTTCCAGCTGAGCGTTTTTTGCTCCCTGTGTAGCATCTGTTTTTGACACAGTCCATTCATTTACTACACGCCAGCAACTGAAGGGACAGGACCTGGAGGAATGTGACAGATCAATAGAGGGTAACATGTCCTGGCATTTCCTTGGGCACTTCTTCGAAAGCTACCTCACACAGAGACTCACAGTCTTTGGTGCAGAATAAAAATATGAGTCTGACTACTTGATTTAAGACAGAAGCCTGCTATACCCCACCATGCCCCATGCCTGTGTCACATGTACAATATATTCTCCAATCATTTTCAATTCTTTTTAATCTATATAATTGTTTAAACTTTAAAGTAAAACTTTTTAATTTTAAGATTAGGACCAGAATACAGAAAGTCAGAAAGGACCTCATATTGAACTGATGATCAATTACAGAGACCACACATTGGGTAATGGGTGCACCATGATACGAGTCACGTCGGCACGCTGCCGAACAAGGGAGGAATAAAAAAAAAAAAAATAATGAATGCAATTTACTGAAAAAATATATTGCTGTGGTTTTCATTGTGTTTGCAGCCGCTGTATGTGTGTATTCTGTGTCTGATTTACTAAGACAGTAGCTCATTACGCAGTCAGCTCCTGGGCTTTGCCTTGGACTGGTGTCCAGACACATTCTGCAGGCGAAGGACAGCTCGCAGGCAGCTGTGGGATTTCTATGAGATCCACAGGCTCAGGAAAAAAAACAAAAAAAATGTAATGTGATCTTTATGACAAAATATTTACTTTGGCTGTGGTTCAACTCAAGTGGAGATAAACTGTAAACTGGCTATTACTCAAAATGTTACTCATACAATTATGATATTAAAGTCTTTGGCATATATCTCCTTATTAATTATGAATGAATAAACACAATCAACAAACAAAAAAGGGCATAATAAGACAAATCAAATATATCGAGGCTCAAAGGTTTGATGAACGCAAACCGAAACTCTCTGTACACTATTCGTATTTGTTATAGACACCAGATATTGTTTTCAATAATAAAAACATAATTGCTGACTATTTGTTCCTAATAATAGTTAAAGTCGAGCCTTTATTTAATGCAGGTTTCTTTTCCCCCACAAACCCTCCTTTTGCAGCTTTTTCATTTGCACCATGTTCATTTCTGGTCTTCACAGAAAGAGAATTTTCCTTGCACCACTGACCATTGGAAATTAAGTGGTGTTAGTAAATCCAGCAGAATACATATTCACCCTCTGTTAGCTTTGTCTCCTCTTATTATGGTCACAATCCTCCCTTTAATTCATATGCGCCTGTTGTTTGATAAATAAATACAACCGTGTGTTTGGGCAGAATGTGTTACATCTGCACCTGGGAAAAAAAGTCTCAGTAAATGTGGCCCTCAAAGTCTGTCCAATGTGGTCATATTGGTCTTTAAAAACAGATAAACAATATAAAAAAAAATCTGCATAATTTGGTAAGAACTTATGACGTCTCACATCTGCATGTTTAGGTGCACATGTGTGTGTGTGTGTGTCTAAAGGGATTGCTCAATGGGGTAAAAACTGTTAGGATCTGTGTCTGATTAATGGCTTAATTGATTAAGTGGCTCAGAGATTGATTGGTCAGACCTGGCTATAACAGATTCATTAGAACAGTGATAGATTGGTGAGATCTGGCTGCAGCTGTTCCGCCTGGCTTTGGACAGCACGGTCTGGTAATGGACATCATCCGTCTGTCTGCGAATCACAATATGTCCACATGCACACACACACGCTGCTGTGTGCGAATGTGTGTGTAGTATTTTATTAAATTTTTTGTTCTTTTCTTCAATCATTCCAAACAACCAGACAGGGGAGGAGGGAGTGGCGGAGAGGTAAGTAGGGATGAGGAGGAAGGAGGAGAAGGGCGGAAACTATATTTGGATAAAAGGGCCTGTTGATCTATTCCTGTTTTCAGCATCCCCTCTCAATCTTCAACTTTTACACTCTGCCTCTCTTTCTTCCTTCCTAACCATCTCTAGCGTACTTGTTCTCAATTTTGTACTCGCTTAGTTTGCTTCTTTTCTTTGGTACTTGATTCCTCTCTGTCCTCTCTTCTTCTTCTTCCGCTAATTCTTTGCGAGTACTTTGTTGGCCCTGAAAGCCTGATAAAAAACATTGCCCAACATGTACTCTGATAGTGCACACGCACACGCTTCTGGCTGTGTGCGAGTATAATGGGTAAATTTTAGCGAGGCTTTAATGAATTAAGACAGTGCCGTTAAAAGCACCACCCACATGGTTTGTCAGACCGTGGTGTCGGTGTCAGTTCAACACGTAGACGCTAATGAACGTGTGGGATATGTATCCGCATGTGCATAAATCTAAATGTTTGCGTGTGTGTGCATGTAAAACATTACGGCATATATTACAAAACTACAAAGTATTTGTTTTGAAATATCCAACTATTCAAGGCTGAGAGTTCACTGTTAAAAATGGAAACAACAAAGCATCAGCAGAGCAATCTAAAAATCAAACTTACCGCGGGGAACCTGAACCTTGTGTTGAGATGGTTTAATCATCTCCTATTTCCAGGGTCGAGAATGAACTGTGAACCTCTTTAAAGTAAACATGGATGAGAAGACCTTCAGGTGCTCAGTTAATCATTGGATGTCTGAGCATCTATACTTTCATGACAACTAAACAGACCATGTGATGCAGTGAAAAGCTCCAGAACAAGCAGCATGACTCAGAACCATAATTATTCAAACAGCTGGCATCTCATTTTCTGATGATCGACTAATCGCCGCAGCTCTTCTACACACATGAAGTCAATGAATGACACTCACCTCTCTTTCTCTCTCCACCTCTTAACCGTAGAGCGTATTTCTCCTTCCTCGGCACCTCATCATCTCATCTCCTATTTGCTCATCCATTGTCTTTCTTCTCTTCTTTCAATCCAATCTTTCCTTTGCCGCTCTGCCCCCATCATTCACCAGCTCCAACACTACCACCGCCCTCAATCTCTCTTTTTTTTTTTCTCTTTCACTTCTTCTGCTTCAAATTAACATCTGCTGACTGGCCTGCTGCTACTCCAATAACCTGTTACACACAGCAGGAAGCGGTGACACGCAGAGACAATCAGTGTGATCACATGCGCAATAATATTTCATTTCTATTCGGTACACTTGGGATCCTGTTTACGACAACACTGAATATAAACAGTATGGGCTGATACAAGTTGGCATGTGAACATGGTATCCTGATGGGTTGCTCAGTTTGGACTCGTGGAGCCTTGCACATTTTCGCACAGTGATGAGTATCAAAATAAAACACCACTACTGAACACAGTAGGAAAACTGTAAAACGTCTGTCTCCATGTACGCCGTGTCCAACATGAGGCCTTAGCTGGAGTACGGCTCTCACTCAGAATATTAATGTGCATCAACACTCACTCTCCAAATGACACACACACACACACACACACACACACACACACACACGGTCTTAGGTTGCAGAGTGTATATCGAGGTGATAAGAGGCAAGTGCGTGACTGACAGGATCATTAAAACCACAAGCACCCGGCTACTTAACTGCACACTTGACATCTCATTCTGCATCCTCTGTGTGTGTGTTATATGTGTGCTGGTGCATTTCATCTCCTTAAGGGAGATGTTATTCCTACCCAAAGTATTTGTCTGGAGATGTACATTAGTCAGCGTCGATGGCACATCAACTATGTTTCCGCCTACATCCGCCTCAATAACAACGTACTCCTCCATGTAAAACCCCCCTCTGCTTATTCTGATAGACTCTGCTGCACTTCTCGACTCAACGATTCAACATAGGAAATTGTTCCATCTGCTTCATTCTCTCATTGCTGCAAGACACACTGATGCAGACACACGCGCACACACATAAAGATAGACCACGGTGTCCTCAATACAATGGCTGCCCTGCAGTAAACAAAGCTGGCAGAAACCTGTGTCAGATCAAAACGTTCAGAGCCTCTTCTCTGTGCTTCAAGTCTCTGGTCTCCTAACCTTCACAGCCTCTACTTGTTCATTGATTCTTAGAAACTCGTTACATCCAGCGTCTGCGACTTTCTGTCTGACTTTCCTCTCCCGCCAGACACTTCTCTCGCTACCTGCCTTCTTAGTTGCCATCTTTTTGTCCAATTTATATTCTTGAGTGGATTATCTGAAGAGGGTTTGAGTGGGTGTGTGTCTGAAGAACGCAAAAAAAAAATTAAAAAATCACACACGGACATCCATATTAATCCATTTCCTCATGCTGTAAAAACACCCATGCAATTAAATTCATAACTAGGTGGAACAAGTAGAGCTTATACACATATAGACACGTGTACACAGTTGGCTTGTTGTACTGACACATCCATGAGACATGTGTCCTGTCCTTCCTTCCATCACTCCACCTCTCTGTCTGTTCACTGGGGTTTTAATTATAGAACCACAGAGGAGCCTCATTACACAGAGAGAGAAAGAAAAGAAAGAAATCAGAGAGACAGAGGAATCAGACAGAGAAGGGAGACGGGGATCAACAGAGAGAAGGCTGCTTCCTTTGCAACTGAAATACTGAATATAATAATTCCAGACACAACCAGTTGTAGCAGGAATTATTCATTAGCCGAGCCTCTTTATCAAAACCACAGAGTATTAGTGTGTATTTGTATGATTATGTGTGTGTGTGTGTGTGTGTGTGCTCCACATATGTAGACTTCAAATGACCAGACTCTCAATACAAAATAATGTATATTTATTTATATGTACTTTACACATCCATGGCTATACTTATAGATCTGTTAGAAAAATACAAGTGAACTACAATTAAATGCATTAGTGAATGTGTTGAATGACCTTCATGATGACTTGAGGAAAATCTGCAGACATGCCTTCGCTAGCTCGTAGTGCTACATATCACAACATCTTGACTTCTTGTACTGAAGTTAGCAGGAGTGAGTTCACTGTCAGTTCGTCTCTACACAATGAGATTTGTTGACAAAAGGAAAAAATATAGAAAATCACTTATCCTTTAATACACAGTACATAGATGAGAATGACTGATGAATATTGAGGATTTGAACCATTTCAGTCCAGCTAGCACTGATTGAGGTTCATTTCCTCAATAAATCATACCAGGATAAGTTAAGCTTTCTGAAAACTTAATACATCCAGTCATGAGAAATTGTAGGGCGACCACAGATGGCCACACAATAAGGGCTGCTGTGTAACAATTTCAATTTACTTGGCAAATCTGCCTGCACACATTACATAGTCTGAAGCCAATGTGGTGTTTTTCATTTGTCTCCAAACTCTATTTAAAGTCTGTTTTCTAAGGCAAGCGCTGTATCTGGTCGCCCTTAAGCCAACGGCGCGCACAAATAACAGACTCAAAATAAGTTTCAGCGCTTTCATGAACTTCCACTGAACGTCTTCTGCACAGTCTGAGAGGGGACGTGACACCCGGGATTCAGATCGGAGAGTATCGTGTGTCAACAAAAGCTTCAAATGTACATTCATCCCGTATTTACATTTCGCACAATGTTTTAAACTTTCACACCTTTTTTGTTTTGCCACACTTGAACTTGAAATGACAACAATGTTGAATCAAATCTAAAAGAAATTAAATACTTTTAATTGTTTAGTCAATAACTTGTCATGACAAAGTGAAATATGTCAAGTATATATATAAAATAAAATTGAATTAACATGTTCTGCTCAGATGTGACAGTTGCAATAGTTGTCAATTATAGACATTTTATATCTCGCTCATAATTAATGAATATTTACAGCTGCTTCCAAACACTCCTATAAATTCTGTCAGTAATTAATTAAGACTGTTCATTTGAGTGGAAGAGAGGAAGTAAAAACGCTTCGTGTCACTGTTCAGTGCGTAAACCTGCGCTTGTATCAGGGGGTAGCGAGTCGCTACAGCGATTCGCTGTTTGTTTTGTTTTTGGGGTCACCAGTCAAAAAGTCTGAGACAATCACTACTCCACATGTCTGCCGGTGTTCTTGTCTCATCAGTTTGACTAAACTCTCCCGGGACATATTCCCTAACCAATGCTTGAAGCTGCAGACTGTCTACCCGCGTAGAAACACTGAGGCAGACTGCGGCAGAGATCATTATGTTGCCATGTTGGGTAATAAGGTTTCTACAGTATTCCCCGAAGCTGCAAGGCATGATGCTGCAAAATACTGAACACCTGAAGCAAAGGATGAGAGCTGCGGTGCTGGAAAAGTCTTCACTGCACACGGAGAAACAGGGAAATCTCTGATCCTACGTTTAACCTTTTAAACGAGGGCTGGCAGGTATCTGGTTCAGCGACACTATGACACGCCGACACGCCGACACACACACACACACACACACACACACACACACACACACACACTGAAGGGTGGATACACACAAACTGCATACAAACACAATCACACTCACCCTCTCCAGGGACACTAAAATACCTCCAATTAGATGCGCCGCAGAACAACTGGGATGGGACCTGGAGCAAAGGCGCACACACACACACAAATACACACAAACACTGATGCTCACACACATACAATCACACACGTGCACAGAAAGATCCACGGCAGGCTCTCATTTAAGAGTCAGTGATGTGGAAAAGAAACATCTGGAAGGGAGGGAAGACGATTAGGGAAAGAAACAAATGACACAAAGACACACTCGCACACAAAAATAACAACACAAACATTCAAACACACACACACCAAATATATATTCTTAAAATCTTTTTAAAGAAACAGTAGCTTGTGCTTTTCTAAGCAAAAGATAATCTGCATTTTTCTCTGATCTCAACTTCTTTCATATCTACTTTCCCAACAGATCCTCTGTGAGTATACGTGTGACACTCTGCGTGTGTGTGTGTGTGCGTGCGTCTGGGTTATCCCGAGGTCAGATGAGTCAGATGCTACGCGAGTCTATTCTTCAAGCTCCTGACAAAGGCCACTCTGTCACTTCTCAGAGCTGCGGGGCGACAAGCCCTGCTTGATGGAGGCAGGGAGGAAAAGAGGATAAACGGGGAGAAATGGAGTGACGTAAAATGGCAGACACCAGGGGAGTCTCCGACAGGAGGCGTAATCAAACTCAGACAGACTCTCCTCCAATCACCAGTCTGAGGTAATCAAACTCAGACTCCCACATCCTCCCCGACACGCACACAATGATTAAAGGTTATAAAAGGATATAAGGTTATTTTACAATACATTCATGCACTTGGAGCCAATCCATCCTTTAGTTCTTTTCAACAATCTCTTCTATGTTAGTCTTGCATCACTGCCTCGTCTCTGCTTTGTGATTGCTCTTTTCTATCTTTGTGCTCTATTCTCTACGACGCTGTCTACGGTGCTTCAGAAAATAACTGCCCACCATTTATCTCTGTTCTTTATTCAGCGGAATGAAATTTATAGCTCAAATCATTTCCGTGCAGAACTACAAAGCTTCAAAGATGAGCTGGAAACTTTCATGTATTCAAAAATTTACTTCTAGAAACTTTGTCCCAAGGAGTTTACTTGGTACAATATGTAGAACATTATATAGGGGAGCTCGACCAATTGTACACATACCAAAATCATTTTAGTAATCATGAGAAGAATATGTTCCTGAAAACACTTGTTGTTGGGGTCCAGAGTGACGTCATTTCAACATTACAAAGTGGTATCATGTAATCTGAAAGGCAGGGAAGGTCTAGGAAAAATGTTTAATTTGTGTCTTGCAACTTTGCCGACTTTATGGATGTAAAGTAAAGTACTTTTTTGAAATAAGTCACTGAGTAAGAAGCCCCTTCTATGTAAGCAGGTCATTTCCTAAGCTATTCCTGCAGTTCAGCAATCATTAACAAGCATGACATTACTGTCTTCTCTATAGAAAAGATAAAGGTCGTTGATCAACTTCTGAGCCCAAAGCTGAAATAGCATTTAAAGTGCTTCAGTAATTATATCAGCATATATGTGTCTGCCACAATCTTCAACCCTCTCTTTCTTCTTTTCCTTTAACTGATCTCTTCTTCTGTTTACGCTGCATCTCTTCTCCTCTCCTTATGTCTTCTCTCATATTCATATTTGAGTTTTCTGAGATGTGGGTTAATAGTTCTGATGCTTTAACCTTTTTTATCTCTTGGTGTCTATTGTCTTAAGTCATTTTGTCTCGTTTCTTTTTTGTCTTTGATGATGTCTAGACATGCTGAGTGTTTCTGTACGTTTTGTGTGTCTGTGTGCTTTTATGGTGTCTGTGCGAGCCTCCCAACAGCGAGTCTCTTGGGGATATTTTCCTGCTCTAATGGTCTGATGTACAAATCTACAAAGACCTCCACCACTGTGAACTGAAGAGAAGCGCACAGACGCGCACACACTCTCTTCTGAGCAACAGGGACACTGACTGCTGTTTTGATTGACAGGCTGAGGTGTGTGTGTGCACGAGTCTGTGTGTATTAAAGGCAGAAAAAAAAAAGAGGGAGAGATGATAGCAGGTATGCATGGAGCTTAATTAATTGGAGTAGGGATCTTCATCTCCTGTCACTAACAGAAATACCCTGAGGCCATTAGGACTGTTCCTCTCTCTATAATGCAAACACACAAACACACTGAATCAAACATGTATACTGTAATTAACTGACCAGACCTGAACACTGAACCTGACCCTCTCTCCCTGCAGCGGGTATGAAGATGAGATTTGCTGTGCTGACTTGATATTTCAGCATCTTGTACAGTACATGATCTTCTTTGGATATTTAAAATTAAACTTCTGTCAATCTGTCATGTTCGGTCTGCAGCGATGACTGACTGAAAACATCTTCTGTGGCGCCATATGCTGTCGCCGGCAATAAAAAGCTCCAGGAGCTGTTTATTTTAGAGGCGAGCTGTACTTTCAGTGATTACAGTGTGTGACCTATCACCAGGCTGTCGAGCTGCCATCACTTGTGGCTGTTCCTGCTTGACCGTGGATGACAGTTAGTGCTTTTTATTTTGAGCGGTCTAGGCCACACTTACAGGATAGTGGTCAGGGACACGCAGATAATAGATGTGTCAAACAGGCAGGTCATGCTGCTGGTTGTGTACCACTTGTTCCCACTCTTGCAGGCTTTGTGGATTAGATAAAAGATTTTGACTGTCAATTGAAGTGTGAGTGTGACGAGCACGTTTTTTTTTACGATTGTGACTGTCTTTTTAAGTGTTAATGGGTTTACTTATATTTGGTCATATTTGTAGTCTACACTCGTGACTTACTTCATTAATTCTTTTTTTCTGTCTCTCTCTCTCTCTCTCTCTCTCTCTACCAGTCCTCTTTCTCCGTCTATTCCTCTCAGTTGAGCACAATGTTCAAATCAAAGTAAGAAAGGGGAGAATAGGAAATAGGTATCTCATTATTCTGGTGAATTTCTGAAAAGAAAGACAACATTTTTAGAAATAGAAAATTTGACTGACAGCTATGAACTTCTGTCTTCAGATCCTGTGCAGGCTGCTTAATGGAACGAGAAAGTGGAAAAAAAAAAAAGGGATGTCAGGAAATGGAAGAAAAAAAAAAGATATAGGACAGGAAATGGGGAGGAAAAAAGGTACAGAAGAATAAAAAAAAACACACTTTGTATGAGTTCATTCACGTTTTCTTGTGTGGGTTAATCTGACATATTTATTTATTTATTTATTTATACTATTTAATCTCATTGAATTCCTTTTTGTCCTCAGATGTCCTGCTGGCAAACTTTGGCAGCAGGACAACTCGTACTGCTGTAAGTACAACAAAAACATGCTTTATCAGTGATAAGTGTAGTTTGCTATATGAAAGACACGGTGTTATACGATCCAAATCTTTTACACTTCAAAAAGCAACAAACTGAACTGGCCGAGGCTTAAAATAGAAGAAAAAGAGGTTTTCTTTTTCACATCTTGCTCTTTTTACATCATTTTCGCCCCTTTTTGTTTCGCCTCCAGTTGTAATTCTTCCTGAATCTCAACAACACTGAATCATACATGCTGTTTTAAAGCAAAAGGATATTTACCTGAGGAAGGTTTATTGTAGAAAAGACACACTGACACACACACAGCGCACGCACGCACACGCACACACGCACACACAGACATTTATGGCTGAAGACTTGTGAAGCCCAACTATACCCTTACCATTTCTAAAACAAAAACACTCAAGGGAGCGCTCCACACTGACAGCTGTAACAAAGTACGGTGTGTATATTTATGAGATTGTGTGTGTGTGTGTCAGCGTGTGTGTGCGTTTCTGACAAAATATACCAGAGGATACAACCCTGTAAAGAGAATCTAATTAAAACTCTATACAGCCAAGAGGGACAGAGTCCCCTCCCTCCCTCTCGCTCTCATTTAACCATAGTGAGCACTTCAGCTGAAGGACTGTTAGACAGTAGAGTCTATCCTCTGGCCTCAACACAGAAACGATATAGAGAGAAAGAAAGGCCATGACGGAGGCAGGGACACACAGAGAGAAAGACGCAGAAATTCACCTCCAAAATGAACAAATTAATGGAAGATGATAGGCATTTAAAAATGTCCTCTGCCTTCTCAGCCGCCACATAGCACAGATCTCAGCTACATCTTTGGGTTTTTGGTTTTTATTTTTTTAGTAAAATTGGATTCAGATACATTAAAAACACAAATGAACCTCAATTCTAGTGATAACACAGAGAACCCAATCAGGCTCCCTAAAAGCCCAGAAATGTGAAATAAAACTAAAGAATGAACAAGTAGTAATTTGTCAAGAGTTTAAAAATCTTCAGTCGATCCGTCGTTTCTGAGTGTGGAATAAACTTCCCTTTGTTGTGAGCCTTCAGTAAGCTGCACGGTGTCATTACAGACTTAATTATAGACTCATTCTGACTCGCTGACAGTACACCTCGTTAATTAGCGGGGTTGTTTTGGTCTTTCACCCAAACACTTTAGAGTCAAGCAGAATGAATGGTTTTTCTTTTACCTGAGATGCTCAGGTAGATCGTGGGACTCGTCACATTCTCTCCTGTCATTTCGTTCACCGCCTCCACGTGGTAACGTCCTGCGTCCATTGCTGCGGTTGCCAAGACAACCAGCTGATTGTCCAAAGTGATTGCTCTGTAGGACGCAAACAAGACACACGGGAAAACATGGGATTAGAAACAAAAACAGCAACAAGCAAAAGCAGAACAAGGTTTATTCTTCTTCTTCTTCTTACTTAAACTAAGACTCAGAGCGTATTTGGCACATGGATCATTCAGATTTCATAAGGGGGGAGGAAAAATTGAACACGAGCATTAGAAAGAAAAAAGGATTCAGAGAGCTTAAATAAATCGCTTCTCCTGCCTCAGATTGATATGTTTCTCATTTTGTGTCTCTTTTATTCTTTTGGCCATCCTCGTCGTTTGTGCGTTTTCTTCCGTTCTTCCTTCTTTACACTGATCCATCCTCATCTCCCTGTGAACCAGCAGCAATCAATAGAGCGCAAACATACAGGATATACACAGGCGCACACACACACACACACACACAATCCCAAGCACACAAGATGTAACACTGTTAACACGCGAGCACACAAAGATAAGAAACAATCACTTACAAACAGAGTTTATGTTGCTGCGCCCTTTCAAGGGAGCATAATAGGAATAGGTACATTTGGAGGGAGATGGTGCGGGGAAAGAGTGAAGGGAGGTTAAAATATAAATAAAATAAATATATAAATATATATATTCGTAGCGCTCAGATTTTCATGTATTTGAACGTGTCTGTCTGGGAACAGATGCTGCCAGGCAGGAAGTGTAGCTTGATGATTTTAGTGATGCTACTTGTGTTTTCAGCATGTCAGTAAAAGAAAATCCTCCAATATTCTAACCTGAGAGCTGGCACTGAAATAAAATCATATGATCAAATGATGAATAAAATATTGGAAAAAAAAAAAAAGATTTGTATTCTTAGGGACTCTTGCTATTTCTGTGTCACACAACTACACAGATACTGTATGCTGTACTCAGACTGTAAAGACACTGTGAATGCTGTATGCTTACACACATTGTAGGTTTTGAAAGACTTTTATTTGGAGAAAATATCTGCGTGTGTGTGTGTGTGTGTTTTCCTGTGAGCACTGTTTAGAAGTGCTGAATTAGCAGCAGTGGATGTACTCCAAAGCCTCATTGGCATAGTGTCAGTTGGGCGTGGTTTCTACTCCATTTCAGTTCGATACACAAAGCGTCACACCGCTTTTGCTAATCTGAACCAAAACCATACCATGTGTGCCAACAGCTTAGTAAACAATGTAAACTAATTAACACAAATTTCATTTGGCGTGTCATGGCTGAGTGCAGATCTGTCTCCGGAAAACAAGTAAAAGCTGCGAAAACATGAAATTGAAGTTCATCACAGCATCTCTACTACCTGGAGAGGAGAGGAGAGGAGAGGAGAGGAGAGGAGAGGAGAGGAGAGGAGAGGAGAGGAGAGGAGAGGAGAGGAGAGGAGAGGAGAGGAGAGGAGATCTCTACTAGCAAATAATATGGGTCTGTTTGACGCACGCATGCACACACAAACACACTCACATACAGACAGAAATCCTCAGGTCTAATTTTATTCAGTGTGATTTCCCAGGAGAACATCCACAAGAGCCAGAGCCTCAATCCCAACACTGACACTCTGTGTGTGTGTGTGTGTGTGTGTGTGTGTGTGTGTGTGTGTATGTGTATGTCTATGTGTACGTTTGTATGCACATCTTACTCCCTGAAATAGAGGCTTTGACCAAACCTTTTCTCCTTGTTTTCTCTGATTCCACATCCTCACTGAGGTCTATGATGCAGTTTATAGCTGTTAAGGTCATTAACTGCGGTGACCAGCCCATTTTATCACATCTGTTTTACCTAGCCCATGCTGACTAATAGACAGTGAAGGCATGCTTCTACTTGTCCATAGTGTCACAGACAGAGAAGAGTTTGGAGGGGTTTGATGGGAATCTAAATCCACTAAAAGTTATTAACATTCACAGTCAAATGAGCTCTGTGGGTGGGTGTAGGAATACAGCAAGACCAATTAAGATAGCACATTAACATCTGAACATTTATTGAGTTAAACGTATTTGTTCGTGTAGTGTTTTTCCTCATTTACATATCCCATTTCTACGTACTATTTACATGTGAAATTACTAGTGATGATACAGGCCGATGGCTGCAGCAAATTTTCCACTCACGCTTTCATTTGTTCCGAATTGGGAGGTCTTAGGCTTGATTTCCCATTAAGTCTTCACATGGAACTTTTTATAAAGAAAGAAACACAGAGGAAAGAAATCAAATATGCCAATAAGAACTGAGGCAACAGAGATTAGAGGAGCTCAATTCATGTGGAATTCCCTTCAAAAAAAGAGAATAAAATGTCCTTGATTCGCTGTGAGTAGCTGGAGGATGGTTGTACAATCTACAAGACTTACAATATAGTCAGACACACACATGAACAGCTTAAGTGTGTCTTCTCATTCTGACTGAAAATCAGTGTAGTTGAGATTTAATATGAGAGTTGACCCAGTGACCTCCGCCAGGTGCCTCCAGGACATGTTTAGTCTCATTTTTCTGTAAGATACATAGAATAATGTAAATATATTGTGTCCTGGGCTCAACTAACTATATAAACTTAATATGGTAACAATAAATAATAAGAACATTTTGTTGTAACGCCCCACACATAAAATCCTTCCCTACCTCTCTCTCCCCTCCCAAAGCAGAGTTCAATGTCACTCTATTGTCCCTCCCTTACAGTCCAGATGGCGGCGAAGCTAACAAAAACAAGGTTTGTATTCATCTTGTATCAGGCCTAACTTTAGTGGATCATAAAATATCGGGTATCAAATTAATCAGCAGATGTTCCGGTTCAAGATGAGACCAAACTTTTCTATGGATGTCAGGTTTTGAGCCACGACAAAAGGCCAAAATGTGGCCTAGCGGATAAAACCGGAAACCGGTCTTGTCGTTGATGACTTGCGGCCCCTACCGGCCGGTTCAGAGGAGCGACAAGTCAGCAGTCACTGCTGGTAGAAAATAGATCTGCAACAGTTGTGAATCACTGCACCCAAGAGAGATCCTTGAGTATGCAGTCATAAATGTGCACAAAAAACATTAGTATTAGAGATTAGCTGCTGACACACACACACACACACACACACACACACACACACACACACGCATACACACACACGCGCACACACACGAGCAAGCTTACGCCTGGCAGAGATAATAACATAAATTTAACATGGAACTTTCTGCTCTCTTTTACTTTTACATTTAATTAAACTGGACTAAATTGTTCTGGCTTTTAATTAAAGACAAACCCAATTGTAAAACAGTTCATGATTCTGCATGCTTATGTGTGTGTGTGTGTGTGTGTGTGTGTTTGTGTGAGAGACGGTTCATCCCCAGGCAGAATAGGGAAATTAAAATACAGTAATCAACTACATCCTATTCCCCTCTCCTTCTGCATTCCTCCCTGTATCACTCATACCCCCTCAAAGAATGAAAAACAGCCACTGTGACTTTCTCTCAAGGCCCATTTTCCATTCTCACTCAGATTACAATCTGCACATTTCTTTCTTCCAATTTTATTTGCAATTCTCCTTCTCTAGTTGTCTCATTCTCTATCACACTATCCGTCCCCCTCACAGCGTATAACTGTCCTGTCTCACCTCCCCTCTCTTCTTCCTTCTTCCCTGACGTTTTTGAACCAAAGAACTGAGCCAGGTCGGTGTTTCATTCAAGTGTCTGACCCTGAGACTCATTTAATAAACACTCATGGGCGTCCGCACTGCAGGACACACACACAAACACACGCACATACAAGTGAGCCAAGAGCTAATTAGCACATACATGTCACAGGCCAGAAGATGGGTGAGCAAGTCGGTGCATGAATGAGGATGTGGTTTGTACATATCTATGTATATATATCTAAGTGCGGGTACTGTGTGTGTGTGTCAGGTCTGGGGGACGACTCTCCTGCCTACAGACACTTCGGCCCTGCCTGCCCTCCTCCTCCCTCTCTGATAGGCAGCACGCCACCTTTTTCAACCACACTGCATCTGACAGAGAGAGACGCTCGGGGTGGAGGAGTGTGGTGGTGGTGGGGCCGAGGGAGCGATACTCCACTGTAAACCGAGTCCAGACAGCAGGCTTTTTGGCAGCTTCATCTCCAGAACGAGTGCCAGCCAGCCACCCACACATACAGCGTCATGCACACACACACACACCTTCTCACACAGTCGGGGGCATTCAGTGTTGGCTGCAGCCGTTTAAACTGGATGTTTGCTTTGGTGTATAATTCAGTGAATACGCATGAATACATCATCTGTTTAACTGACTGACAGGTAACGTACGCAGGTTCGTATCTAACTGGTTCATAATGCCCCACAGTGTATGAACGTATGTATGTACAGTATGTGCGTCTGTATAAATCATGTTTAAATGTTCTCCAAGCTGATTTTGTTATTACAAACTTTAGACTGGAACTGTGTTGAGGTATTGAAATTTTTTAAGCATTTCTTGCTCTCAAAAATTGCCTGTCAGCTTGAGTTGTGGTGTGGCGTCCTCTATCCCAAAGTAATTGGTGACTATAAAACTCAGGAGCAGAGAGTGTGTGGTTTTGAATGCAGAGGGAGGAGGAGGCTTCTGTACCATATTCATCAATATATGCTATGAAAGCTTTTTTCTTTTCTTTTGTTTTTTGTTTTTTGCACAACTGCAAACAAAAGCTGACATTAAAAACACAGTGAAGCAAACTTCTCTAAACATTATAATAACAAAGTATCCCTATTAGCAAAAGTATTATCTTTTGGTTTGTTTTGCATGTCTTTTAATTGTATTTACCACTGATGTGTATACAAATTATTTTTTATATGGCTTGTTTTTTAACCTTTCAATATAAAATTAATAAATAAATAAAATAAATGACTCTACAACTCATCCACCAAGAGCTGCATTACTCTGATAGTTCAGCTCGGTTGCTTCAACTGGTTTGAATGCACAGGGACTCAAAGTGAACAGATGTGGAGTATTTTTACTCATTTCAAAGTTACGAACTCCCTCGTAGGCTGGAGCAAAGCCTGACAGCCACTTCCTGTCGTGATGCTTTGGGGGTAAATTGGGTAAAAAGGAGAAGCTGGAAGCTTTAGTCATTTAGGGAATGGGAAGGTGTTTCCAAATGTTTGACTGAAATGTAGCAGCAGAACAGGCCGAGGAAGCAGGATGAATTATCCTCGTGAAAGAAGAGAATTTAACTTTGCTTCTTCCTGCAACATGTAGTTTCTATAAATATATGATAGATGTGTTTTTGTAATGGGATTAAAGAGTCTAACTGAGTTAAGGCTGAGAAATGGACCGATGCCAGTAGCTCTTGACATTCGGCTGCCAGTAGCCTGACAGTGACTGCTTTAGTGATTTTCAATGCATAGTTTAAATGAAGCTATTGTTATCACAGCCTGGGGTTGAAGATTTGTTTTACAGTGTATTTGAACATTCTGTAATCCTCTTGCTCAATTAAAAAAAATAAAAAAACCAAACCTGCCTCAAATATTATCTTTAAGAAAACATTTGTTTCTGACTGCTAAAAGAAAACGTGGAGGAGAAATTATTTTTTTTTCTGCTACCGTAGCAGCACTGTAAGTAATGTCTTATGATTCCCCACCACATAAATACAATACAGATGATTAAATGTTGAAAATTGACTGGCGGGTCTTTTGAAACACAGTTTAATAATAAACAACAAATAAGTCATTAATGTTTTCTGTCAAAATCTGTCATTAATGTTTGTGACCACACATTGATATACCTACAGCTACGTGATTTACAAACTAACAACTGACCCAACATTATGTCTCTCATACTATATTTGGTACTGCTGTATCAAACAGCTCAATTGGATTGTCATTGGCATGCCTGCTGCGACACTTATTATGTTCGCAGAAGCACTCGTTCCAAACTTGTTCTAAATGAATCCCTCAAACACTTGAAATGTTCGCTACCTTTTCTCTTGTAATAAACAAAAGGGAGAAAACAAAATGTCCTCAAAACAACTCTCCATCTCTATAATAAGCCCGTTGGAGCTGAACCAAATGAGAAGAAATAATAGAAGCAGGCTGCCGATGCATTAAAAATGTACATCAACTATTTAGAGGGACTGGATTGTGTCTATCTCAATCTAAATCAAGGCCTAAACATTTTGGATTACATTAAAATGATAACAGGGAAACACTGATGTTTATTAAAGTCACCTGTTGGGCAAATCCAGGACCACAAAACCAGACCCGGGTGATGCTGAATATGTGAACAATACACCTGTTACTGATTGTTGAGCATCTCATTCCAAAGCAATGTGCATTTAAAAAGCTGCAAAAGCAGTCTCTACTTCTTCTGTGAAGCTTTCCCACAAGACTTTAAAATCTGGCAGCAGGATTTTTTTACTGCCATTCAACCAGAAGAGCATTAGTGAGGTCAGCCATTGATGTTGGGGGCGATAAGTCCTGGCTTCATGCTAATCTCCAAAAGTGTTGGATGGGGTTCAGATCTCTGTGAAGACCAGTTCCACATCAAACAGGGAAAACCATTCCTTTAAAAGGCCCTTTGTACACGGTGGCATAGTCATATAAGACAGGAAAGTCCCAATTTGTCACAAAGTTAGAAGGACACTGTTGTCTACAATATAAATGTGTGCTTTTCCCAATAAAAACCACATGCTCTTCATATAGTCATGTAGTGTTCAACCCAGCTCCTCTTACACATGTCACATTTCCATTTCAGTTTCTGTCCACACTTGATTAACAACTCAAAGCCTAATCTAAGTTATTCTCTGTTTATGTCTTAGTTCTGCTTCATGAATCCACTCAGAGAAATACAGTCTGCATATGTGACTGCACATGAGACCAATAAAAGAGGGGGAGGAAGACAGAAAAAACAAAACCAAAGTAAGACGGTAGAGGTTACAACAGTAATGAACACTAATGTGTTTGTGAGGGATTTTAACAGCCTCTTCACACACACACACACACTGCAGCTCTGTGACTTGTAATTAACGCAGTGCCTAAATCACAAGCTTGCTTCTTCAATCACCTTTACAGTTCCTTCAAACGGTCAAACGCACACAGACAGGGAGACTTTTCTGTGGTCGCTCGCTGGTTTGGCCAGTTGCCACTGTGAATAAGTCCTTCATAAAACACACACACACACGGGGGCAGAGGGAGTGCATGCCCGCGCACACACACACACGTGGACGAATATTCTCGTGCACACCTCGCTGCCTAAGGCCCGCAGTCCGAAAGTAATTGGTGTGTGTCTATGAGAGAGAGAGAGAGAGAGAGAGAGAGAGTGAGAGTGTTAGAGAGGGCTGCTGGACAGACTACGTTTATTTAAAGTCCCCTGGCATGGCCTGAGGAAAAAGGAAAGCGAAGCAGGGTAAGGGTGAGATGGAGACAGGAAGAGAGCAGAGGAGAGGGGGATGCTGAGTAAACAGAGGAGGGACACTTTTCTCCCCACTCACTATTTGTTCAGCTACAGGAGGTCCATGACTCACTTCCTTTCTACCTCTGCTTTATGTAGAAAGACAGAAAAATATTTGCCTTTCACGGTACAGATATCTGTCATTACAGGTAGTACATTAAACCTACAGTACAAGACCACTTTCTTCTAACAACGAGCCTGTATGAATGCAGCTGTGTATGTGTATGTATGTGTGTGTGTGTGTGTGTGTGTTGTGTGCATTTGTGCTTGCAGCTGAGTGGCTGCTGTAGTCCCATTAGGTGGATGGATCTCTAGACGAATGGCTATTATCCTAATTAGCACTAATTATGTCTGCTTCCAATTAACCACACAACTGGCGGTGACGTCTCTCGCTGTCTTTCCATCTCACACTCTCTCTCTCTCTCTCTCTCTCTCTCTGTTAGAGAAACACACCTCATCCTCAAACAGCGTTCCTCCCAGCTGCTCAGCTACAGTGACGAGAGGTAATCTTCACACTTGAAAATAAACTGTAATTTTCTAATTCTGATTTATGTAAGCGTGACCCTGTGATTCACATCCTGCAACTATTCACGTCTGCAGACTGAAGTATTTGTTTAAACTTTATTTGATACCATCGGTATTAAACGTAGGACACGGTCATACCAATTGACAAATTGCTTAATGTATCTTTGAAAGGTCAGCAATAATAGTATGGAGTAAATAAGAACAACACCAAACCATGCAAACACACAGTCATAGCATCTCCTGTAAAACAAGGGTTTTTAACTGATACACTTGTCACTGTGGTGATAGAAAATCAATACAACGCAAAAAAAAAAAAAAAAAGATTCTGCCTACAAGCAAAAACATTTTAATCCACATTATTCTGTAAGCGATATAACCATAACACACGCATACACACACTTGCTGTCATAGATCTTTTAATGTGCACAAAGGCTGCAGCTACATTGTCAGTCAATGCATCACATTGACCTGTTCCTTCTTCCTTACAACACCGTATAGTAAAACGGAGAGTGTTGCTTCTATGTTGCTGAAACACTTGGAACAACAAACTCACTTTAAATAAAAGGAAAGCTACACATTAGCCATTATAGCCCAACATCAGCCACGAATCCAACCCTGCATTCAAATATATATTTAAGAATACTAAACTATATAATGAATGACTTTTATGATTTGGACATTTTATACCCTGTGTGTGCACCTCTGCTAACTAAAGCTACAAAAATTCTTCTTTGTGCTTGTAATAGCAGGCGGAAATGGAAGCTCAATTTTATACTAAAAAGGTACCGAAATTATAGCGTTCCACCTGCTCTGCATATCACAACCTCAGCTGCAGTTTCACCCACTTTGGCAAAAGGCAGATTTGTATGGAGCCACAAAATTGCCCAAGAGGCGCAAGTGCAAAATGGACAGCTGACGTAATATAAGTGAGTATGAATGGCGGTTCTGCAACAACAGCAGCGCAGAATTAGAGGCCTGCGAGTGTGTCTGTGAAAAATGTGTATGTATATAGGTTGAAGTAAACTGAAAAAAAATAGGATACCTGTAGCACGAGCTAGAAAAACTGAGACAGAGAAGAGAAAAAAAATAGAGATATGTATAAAATGATTGATAAACACGAGCGGAGGGGTTAGAGCTCAGAAAACAAGAGTGTAATTGAGCAGGAAATGGTCAAATTTATCCTTTATTTGTCTGCGAGAGGAAAGTAACTTGTGACCTTCTGCTTATTGATCCAGCTCTGTGGCTCTGATATTAACTACTCAATCAGCATTCTGCTCTTTTTGACTCGTTATCCTGAAGATGTTTGACCTAGCAAATCCAAAGATATATCTAACATTGCAGAGCAGGGCGAACAAGCTTGGACATAAATAATCTCTTAGATAAGCGTGTTTGTACTTCAGACCTATGTTGCATTTTGTTTATTTGTTGAATTATTTGTGTCGTGGTCCTGTTTTCCCTACTGTGGTAATTACCTGCCAGCCTCTAATGTCAAAACCAAACCTTCATCAGTCACCCCTGAACCCCCCCTTTGCTTTCCCTCTCTCTGTTTTGTTGATAGGTTAAGAACACTTTCCAATGACAGTTATGGATGTGAGTGTAGGTGTGTGTGTGTGTGTGTGTGTGTGTGGTCTGAGTGTCTATATATGTGCATGTGTGTACGATCTGGTCAGTGATGGATGTGTGTGTGGCAGGTAATTAAAAGTGTGATTAGTGGATAATTAGAAGAGGTCTCTGTCTTTAGAATATTTAACGACTTTAGACAGAGGACACGCACACACACGCGCACACACACACACACACACACACGGGCTGGCAGGTGGGAGTGTGTTGGTTCAGGCTTTAATGGAGGAATAATGATTTCTGAAATGATATAGGATACAGCCGGGGAAAGTCAAAAAGATGAAGGGAGGAAGAGAAAGAGGGAAAGTAGCAGATCAGATATAGACAAAAGACACTGCACCTTTCAGAGATAAACATCCATAGAATTAATCATCATCAGCGCAAGCTACAGACCGGACACACAACCACACACACACCCCTCTCTCTCTCTCTCTTTTCTGTCTCTCAGTTCAGACAGAAGTAGTAGCTCCCTGGTAGGCAGAAATAGATGAGCAGAGAATCACTAAACCCAGATACCACAGGCTTACAGACACTTCACAAACGCACAAAGGTTAAAGAGTGATGGAGTTGTACGTGCTGAAGAATTAGAGGTCAATTTACACTCGGTATTAAACCCCCTGAGCCCCATGACCTAAAGGATGCAGGGACATTTGACGTGATCGGTCCCTCTCCTTAACCTAAAGTAAAAACTTAATAAAGTGACCATTAACAGTTTTGATGTCCCGACGGTTACTGCCGATAGAGGAGGACTTGTTTGATATAAGGCTGTAATTTACTTTAATTTTCATTTGAGGCAAAACACGTCATCTCTTGAAATGATTGGTGTTTAGTTTTTGCCACAGACTAGAGTTTGTAGAGTTGTTGTAAATGTTACTACGGTACCGTGATAATGCCACTATGAAGCTGAGTGGGTGGCAAACTTAAAAAAAAAAACAGGTCATGATGGTTCTACACAGTGAGTCATGATGAGTTCACATCTACTGTAGATCAAAATGTGAGCTATCATATATTCAGTCACATTTCTATGGTAATATGCGCCACATGTATTCACACATACACATATTAGCAGATGTTTTTTTTTTCTCGTCCAGATATCCAGATATCCAGATGGCATTTTAATACTAGGGCCAGGGGTCGTAGTATATGTAAATGGCAATCTAATAGGGCTTGTTACAGTACATAAAATATTAGTTTACAGCTGCAGAAACACAAACCAGGATTAATAGTTGAGTATATTACAGTTGTGTTAAAGGAAGATAAAATCATGGTAGTTAATAGTAACATATTTTGCAACAGCGATGCAATCATCTGCGTCGCACTCCTGCAGTTAAGGGAGCTTTTCGTTCCTCCTCCTCCTCCTCCTCCTCCTCCTTCTTTCCTGCTGTTTGTCTCCCTCCCTCGAGTGTATGAAGCAAAGTAAGCCTCTGTCATTTGGGACAATCATTAAGTACAGCCTCAGAGTTAATATCTCCTCTACTTTCTATTTAAAAAAAAAAAAAAAAAAGTTTTACTTAGTTGTTTCACTCAAACAATTATGGTAACTTTATTGAGGTAACTAACAATAAAAAATATGAAAACTGTTGCTCAGACAAACCTTAGTTGTTTGATCAATGTGACAGGAAATGTCAGGAAATTACAAAGATGAGAGGAGTCTCATATTCACTTGATATATCCGCCAGACAAACAACAAACAAACAAATATATCTGACTGCACGCTGTGGTCTGAAGATAATGGTGCTATCAACTCTAAAACATCCACCCAATACTGCATCAAGATAGGACGGGAAATGTATAATTTATTGGAAAAAAAATCATGTTTTTTAGCTCGTGGCATACGTACAGGTCTACTTATAGCCCACAGACTTGGAAAACACGTCAACAATTTTAAACAAAGCTACAACAAATTGCTTTTGGCAGAATAAGCGATGAATATTCATAGTCCGACGGCAGGCCCTAAAGTGCTGTCTTCATAATGCAATTCTATCCCACTCCACCTTGACAATGAATAATATTACCAGAAAATGCAATGCAATTAAAGCAACCCCTTGTTCCCCGTCTCCCCCTGCCACATGTGTCGCTCCCCCACCCCCCACGCAGTACAGTGATAACATTAAAAATTTAACAAGTCATCTGATTTCTGATTTCACTGCAAAATTTATGCATAATAGTGTAGCGGTTGTACGAGTCGCCGATTTTCAGCGAACAACCGTCCTTTTGCAAGCAGATAAAATGTAGAGATGTTAGACTTAAATTAGACATAAGTGGAAGCAGGAAAAGATGTGTTGAACTAATCATAATTCTGAGATAAGAAAATCCTTTCTCCAATTATTAGCAGGGTTAACTGCAAATATAGACAGATGATTAATAATCACCAACTGAATACATTAGCACAGACGTTTAAAATATTAATGCAAGAACACACACACACACACACACACACACACACGGTCAGGCTTTTAACACTTGAAATATTTTTTACTGGATGCAAAAATGAAAAGATCACTGATTACTAAAAAAAAATGCAATAAACTATAAAGATGAAATAAAAACTATACATGGTGGGAGTTTAGCAGTAAAACGCAGTGAGCTGCATTGCTGGAAGTTTCTTTAGGTACCAGTGAGGTACCTCAGTCATCTCCTCAACTATAGTACAAGTCTGATCTTAATCATATCGAATGACCAAGGTCTTTTCAGACTGAGGTCCCTGAAGCAAATTCTTATTAAATGGGGGTCTGTGGCCGAACGTGTATCATGAAAAAGGTTGAGAAACACTGACCTAACTCATTTGTGATTTAACATTAATGAAGCATAGTGCAGACGAGCTGCTTGCATTAGCTGATTGGAATCAGCTTT
The DNA here is from genome assembly GCA_036937835.1 of Pampus argenteus. Lineage (NCBI taxonomy): Eukaryota > Metazoa > Chordata > Actinopteri > Scombriformes > Stromateidae > Pampus > Pampus argenteus. The sequence continues at coordinate 21,222,105 of CM072866.1, read as the reverse complement.
TTTTTCCCATTCATCCTTCATGATAACTAGCTTATTCATCATCTATTAGGCTACAAGCTGACTGGTCATGTCTAATCATCATCCTATCTTATCACTATTAAGGTCAGGTTATGCTTGAACTACTTCATATGATGTGTTTTTCTCACCTTGTTGGAAATCAAAAGTTTTTTATAATTGTTCTGAACGGCTGCACTCGAAAAGTACAGAGAAAAGTCGGCTGTGGCATCGTTTAGAAATGTCTCTCATGTCTTTCATGGAAGTCTTCCACTGTGTTGTAATCGGTTGTGCGCAACATTGGCCTGGCTTCACAATCCACAACACTGCTGCAATGTTAAACATAAAAAAAACTATTCATCATTATCTTTTAAAGAGCTACGGCGATATGAAGGTCGCGAGCAGAGGAATATCAGAATTACCATTTTCCCTTTGAACTGGGATCAATAACCTCTAATACTACTTGACAAGAAAGAAGGGGAAAGTGAGACAGGGTGAGGGTGAGAACGAGAAGCAAAGAAAAAGACAGTAGACACACATGTCCACTGAGAGGTAAGATATCGAAGCAGAAATGGAAGAGTTTACAGTAGAGAATCTTCTTTCTGTTGTTTGCTGCCACATGAAGGGACCAATTCAATTATAAAAAAATAGGGGTGGGGGAGGGAGGAAGGGAGGGAAGGAGGGAGGGAGGGAGGGAAATTGGAAAATATCAAGTTCAGGCGTCAAAAAAGAATTACTGCTGGTTTATGTTCTGTCTTTTCTTTTCTTATCTACAATTAATCAATGGGGAAATCTACTGTGAAATACTAAATGCCAGTTTCCCCATCACATCATAGTAGTGTAACTTTAGAGACGTCATTTAGACAACGTCCTTTAATGGCACGACACACTTTAACTCAACGTCATGTGCAGGCAGACGTTTGACTATGCACGGTGGGCATTTCCTACAAAGTGACGACAATTACTCAAGACGAGTCCTATTTGAAGTGTCAAATAAAAGACCCGAGTTATAATCATTCTTATAAGAGACAGCAGCACGGTTCCCAAAAGGAAACTAGACTCTCTCTCTATGAATCTAATATTTTATGGAAAGTTGTCTAACTAATGTATGACGTTAATACACAGGCGGAAATTACCCTGCAAATGAAGACATGTTTGCCCAAAAAGTCTGGAAATTTTAGCCTGTTCATCATGTACATTGACTTCTGTGAGAGAGGCTGTTTGTGGAGCATTTTTTTCCCCCTGATTCTTGTGGGAAATTAGGTTACCAAAAGTGCTGCATATTTTTTGTAGAAAGTTTGATTTGGTTTTGGATTAAATTATCCAGTTTTTAGTTCTATAGTCGTTAGTCAGTATAAAGAAAACATTTATCGATGGAAATATTTAATCGCGACTGTATTTACTGATCACAGCATGTGTTAATACTTTTATCAACACGGGAGTGGACAAGATGTGCTTACGTTATGCTTTATGCTGTTTGATATTTTAATTTACTGTTGGAAATCCATTAACAGCTCAAAACAATGACAAAATTGTCAGAAACACTCACTCAGGTACAGAATTCAGCTTTTTTTAAAATATTCTCAAATCATAATTTATGACAAACTCGAGCTCAACAGGCAACAGATGGGCACATTGGCCAGTTAAATGTTCCATTACTTCAGTACTGATTAATGGTCGCTCCCTGGGTCCTTCACTTGAAAAGCAAAGAATCACACAATGTAATTGCGTCCAATCTCACATGGGAAAAATAATGGCTCACAAAAATATCCTGCTATGCTTTGGGATACATTTAAAAAAAAAAAAAAAAAACATGTTATACAAAATAAAATAACAATCAATGTGTATCTTTCTCTCAAAGTGAAGCTATTGCTGTTAAAAACTTGCTGCTTGTAGTAGCGTTAGCTCCCTGCCTCTCTAGTGACTGGTATTTAAGACCAGAAGTACTCCAGTATTAACTCATTTCGTATATCGACAGTAGCTGCAAATAACTTTGCTCTTGTCAACAGACGCATCTCACAGGGCTTTAAGGCTAAACTTGCCATTTAAAATACATATTTCTTTATCCGCTGTTCCTTACTAGTTGCCGTCCGATTTAATGCCAGAAGGCTAAATGTATAATAAATGCAGCAGCGTCCAGACAGCCAGAAACCAAACTGAGTTCATCTTCAACCTCTGAGGTAACTCAGGCGGTACACGAATGACCAACATAGAGGAACAGAAACTCGGTTCATATCATGTAAACACAGATTCACTTATGAATAACCACGTTCCTCAATGTTACATGTAAACGTCAATATCAGATATGATCTAACCGTATTCACAATAACAGTACAGTATTACAGTTTATGAAATAAAACTAAATGGAAAACTGTAACAAAGACAAGAGACGGAGAAAAGTTTGGGTTTAGTACAGCCATATTTTTTTTTTTAAAAGCCCACAACTCTGGGATGTTTTTGTATTTCAAAAACTAAGTCACAGAGGATCTGAGCCTCTAGTGGCTTCAGAGATTAAGTTCCAGACACAATGGATTCAGATGAGCTTAAATTCTTCACTCCATATTCATTTCCTGTAACAGTTTTTCTCCATGTCTTCCTCTAACTCTCTCTGTCTCTTTGATCCTCTGCTTTAGCTGCTGTGAGAAACGGAGTCATTATGAACCGCAGCCATGTTGTGGATGGACGAACTTTCAAATGGTCGCTTGTGTTTTCAACATGTGGTGAAATTTAAGCCTACATATCCTTTGAGTCTTCCTCCAAATGATGCCGTTTCTTCTCTTGATCTTGCTGTCTGTGTAACACACACACTCGCGGACACAAACACACACACAACATCTGCTCCCAAAGTTCAGACGGCGAAAAAGTTCCTTCTGTTCAGAGTTCAGACCTCTGCTGTGTGTGTGTGTGTGTGTATATATGTGTGATAGAAAGCAGAAAATAATGAATTGCTCCCTCTGTTAAAGTGGTGTTTGACAAATTAAAATGAATGAACGTCGACACAGACGCGCACGCACCTCCACGGCATATGGCTGCTTAGGCCAGGTCTATGCGGAGAAATATTTCCCATAAGGCCAAGTCCTGACATTGACCACCTGTGACATTAGCGCTCACTGCACCTCTCGATTCCCCAGCAACAAGAAAGTGAAATATTCACTGTCCGTCCTGCCATGCTTCTGCATAGATCACTGCCTTTATTTGATCAATCTGGGCTCCCTGCGTCCCTGATGGAAGAAGAAAGGAGAGCTCTAATTCTCCTCATCCTGCCCGTTCTCTTGAAGCTGCTGGCTATCAGAATCATTTCACGTCCATCTGCCACCGGCCTCAGAGCTAATTAAAAGCAGCAGCTCGCTCTTCGCGACCCGGGCTGCGGGTCACGGCTGAAATATATATCACCATCAGAGACGGTGAGGTGGCAGTGCTGTCCTAAAGTTGTTTTGACTGCTGCTGGACAGCAGAGAAGAAAACAGGCTCAATACATCTGAAGTTCAGATCCCATGTGAAAATAGAAGGATGAAGCAAAGGGAAATCAGAGCGATGGCAGAGCAGCATGGAGATTGAGGGGGTAGGGAGTGAGGGCTTGATTAGGTTAGAGCAGAGTGTGTGGGAAGTGACAGCTTGTAAGTTCTTTGCTGGCCAGTATTTTGAGGGCTGGGGAGTTTGGGAATGTGTGTGTGTGTGTGTGTGTGTGTAAAAGTAAGGGGTAGACACAGTAAGATTGTGTGTGTTGAGTGTGGTAGGGGGCAGGCACATGGACATAAATTGCGAGCCGTGGGAGAGGCAGACAGACAGACAGCGAGATGGGGCCGGGGACTCTGGGAGTGATGCATATCGGATCAATAAACTTCATAAACGACATCATCAGCTCGGTCGCCACGAAGACAGCCAACCGCCAGGCACCATCTGGCCATGTCTCACCGGGCCGCAGGATCAGCCAGCGTAACCTTGTGCACAAACACGAACGGATACACACACCGTTACACACACACACACACACACACAGAACTGTGCAAATATTCACTGCACTCACTCTAACATGCATGAGCGCACACAGAAACGTTTAAGCCAGGTAGACGCAACCGAGATTGGTCTGGAGAGACAGATTGTGTGTGTGTGTGTGTGTTTGTGGGCATACGCCAGAACAGAAGTTTATGAGTTCTGTGACAGTATATCCTGTAGCATAATAATGACTGTTAAAAGAGACTGAAACTGCGAGAACAAAGCAATATAAAGAATAATTTAAAAGGCAGAAAAGTAGGAGTGAGAGACGGAGCAGGGAGGTGAGGAAGAGGAAGACATGTCTTGTAGAGACAAGAAGAGCTGTGAAGAAAGGTGCAAATTAGTCTATTCTATGAGGGTTCAAAGGAAGTGTTATGCATGAGTCTTCGTCATAGTGTGCGTGTGTGTGTGTGTGTATGTGTGTTACAAGTAAATCAGAATATTTAATTCCATGATGCAGAGATAAAGGTTTTTATCCAGATTATATTAATACTTGAACGTGATGTAGTGAGATTCATTTCTTCCAGTTATATCACAGGTGTTAATGTTTTTACTTATTTTGTGTTTGAAGAAAAACAGAAATAAAAATGATGATAAATGTGTATTTGTATATTATATCTATTTTACAATTATTACTAGTATGTGAAATGAATGTGTTATGAAACTGTGTCTCCATAACCCAACACTGCAAGCAGCAGAACCAGCTGTCTTTTTTTTTTTTTTTCTTGTTGCCATAGATACAGGTAGACAAACTCTCCTCAGCGTTAAAGTCTTCACGGCTCAAACAAACTGCTAACATCAATTGTACCCTCCCACATAAAGGAGAAAAAAAAAAAAGACATCAAATCAAATCAACCACAATCAGATTAGAGGTCTCTCGGACACTACTCCTTTTAACTCTTTTTCTAGTTGATTTAAGTGGTGTGAATGAAGAGATAGGAGTGCAGGCTATATTTTCCATTTCCGACATAAATCAGACGATATGCTTAAATTGAAATGGCGATAACACATATTTATATTTAACACAAATTACTGACTCAAGGTCTGATATTTGAAAAGTATAATAGGGTACTTTTATAGGAGCTGCATAACTCAGAGCCACCGCATGAACGACGGATTGAAAAGAGAAACAGCTTCGGGTTGGTAACTTCTAACTGAACCTCCCGTGCAGCATCAGTATCTGTCGTTAGAAAGCCTGAAAACCGAGTTATTTAAAGGTTTTAGCAAGAAAACTACTTGTCAGACATTTTCTTCCTCATTAATTTACTGCGGATGTTCAGCCGTGACTGCTGTTTGTCAGACGTGTGAAGAAACAAACATATAACAACACTCGATTTCTCCATTTCTTTTCTATTTCTCCCGCTTCAGGAGAGAGACTGTCATTGACACTTTATGGAGTTAATTGAGGTGAACAAACGATTTATATCAAATTACTGGACATGACACGTCTCCCTCTCCCTGCATAAAATTAGTGGTCGAAAGAAAACGCCTCATACATTAAATGAGAGGCCTTTGCTGTGTGAAACAGACACGTCTGCTCCTTATTCCCAGGGTGTCACTAACATTGTATTTCATAAAAATATATTAATTTCATATTACTTTAGTGGAGGCAGACAGTTAGTCAGTTGGGATGAGCTGTTTCTGCAATATACAGTATAGCTGAGGGAAATCCTGTATTTAATGGATTACCTCAATAATAAAATGCATGGGCTGTGTTGGTTTTTTTCAGGCATAAGGTTTATCAGTTTCTTTCTTGATTTAATCAAGATAAAGGGCAAAGAGAAATGGAGCCAATGTAGCTACATTAGCGACATATACTGGCCTCAACACGGGACCCAGCGTCATCTGAGTCGTGACTACAAGACCAAACCTTTCAGCCGACTGCTCGGCCGAGTTCACCTGCCAACACGCTGTCAAATCATACTGTGTTTTTTAAATGCTCTGCTAACTTACCGCTGCAACTGTTGCATCAGTGCTTACTCAGCAGTGCCTGCAGCTACTTCAGCTGCAGCTCAGTGTTCATTATCTGTATTTTATGCATTTACCGTTTAATGCACGTGTTTTGCTCTATTGCTATACTCATGTGCCAGCTGGTCCGTGTGGCCTCCTGTCATTTTTGTAAAGTTCTCGAATACAGAAACTTTCAAAAACAGGAGAGGAAACTATCTCAAGTATCAGAATTATTCTGTCAGTTGGTTCTAGCACCACTTGAGAATATAAAAAAAAAGGATCTGGATGAGGTGTGTGGGGTGAAAACAGATTATGGGCTGCTCTTCATTTCCTGTTGTCACGCTAACTTGATAAAGATAAGCGGCTATACAAATAACGAGTACGCCGATGTAATAGAAAGTCACATTTGTAGCTTCAAGCGTCTTTATTATCCCATGACTTCAATCAGATGGTTGTGTTTTTGTCTTTGTTTTTAATTGCTAGAGGTAGTGGAGCTCTAAGCAGGAGTGAAAACGACACTCTGCCCCTTTATGCCCCCTCTATTTTGTCACAATAATCTACATTAGGTCTATTTATTATGCATGTACATAGACTGTTGTCACAATCAATAACAAGAACATGAACAGTTTTCTGTTTTTCATGTATAGCAACAGGGAGAGGCTAATGCTGTATAGACACTGACAGTAAACATTTTCAATGCAGGCATTGTCTTGAGCAGCGAAATAGTTGCAATCCAGTGTCATTAAGTCACACTGAAAGAAGCCCCATTAAGTTAACAGGTGAGACATTTCCTGTGTTCATTCTAATAAAAAAAGCAAAGTCAAACTCGATGTGAGCTGACGACAAAAAGAAATAAAAAGAAAAATTTCTTATACAACCTGAGTGCACAAAGCTTTTTCAAAAGCACATTTGAGGTGGTTACTGTCATTAAAAGGAGTGAAAAAGTTGCTGTCTGGCCATTTACGTGTATAGCAAGGCCAGTGACAATTTCATTCAATAACACACAGGGGAGCAGTTAGAGCTCTAAATGGGAAGTTAGTTATCTCAGAATGTGAGGCGCATAATCAAATCACTGAGGGTCTGTATATCAACATCTTTCACTGATGAGATGATTCAAACAGGTACATATTCTATAATAATTTACTGCGACATACTGCGTGACTATATAGCAAATTATTCACAAAAAAAAAATAAATCGACGTGTCTTTGCTCTGTCTGAATAATTACATTATCTATACACTGTTTGAACATTTCTTTCAAAATACCGATGCTGACAGGATAGCTGTAGCAGCTGAAAAATAATATGCAAATTACATTTCAAAAGGAGCCAGGCAACAGAACTAAACAAAAGACTGTGAAATACGGCTTACACAACACATCCAGGGACCCTCATATCGCTGCTGTACAATTGATATAAAAGACCATCTCCCCTGCACCTCAAATTACTTAATAACCTTGTAGATAAGACAAGTAAAGATTTAATTCACAGAAAAATCCATTATATCTTTTCTTGATAATGTCCTAAGTCCAGAGACAGCTGTTTAATGAAAAGGGTCAGTTATCTAAATGGCTTATTTTTTCGTTACAATTGGTGTGCAAGGATTAAAAAGAGCTTCGTCTAGAGCTCAGTAATTAATATACCACTGAGAGATAAGAACTGTAAAATTAATATTTTATTTCATGCAGTATTTTGTTGCGCACACTTGTTACCAGCAGGGTTTCCGCCTAAGTTGACTCCCCGCTGGACCAAAGCATTTTTAAGATGTTTTTAGATCAAAATGTGTTATACAAGCAGTGTAGCTCCTTTAAGCTGTAGAGAGACCAGTGTGTCTGCATAAATAACTATAGAAATGTGAATGTTTGCTAGAGCGAAAGAGAAAGACAGAGAAAAAAAAGAAAAGACGCCTACATTCGGTTGTTGGGGATAATCTTGTGTCCGTCTTTGTACCATGTGACGACGGGGCTGGGAAAAGAAGACAGGGGAGGCGGGCTGATGATCGCTGCTCGGCCCTGAGTCACCGTCTTCCTCTGCTCCTCACTGGAAAACTTCCCCAGAACTGGAGTAAGAGAGAGATGAACAGTGTGAGTATCGACAGCAATGTGTTGGATTACATTCATTCAGACAGAATATTAAAGTAAGCAATTAAAATCTAAAAAAAAAGAAAAAAAGAAGAAGAAGAAGCAGGAATAAACAGCCAGTCACACCAAAAAGTGGGACATAGCAAAATTCGCATCGTAGTGAATAACTGAGGGCTGGTTGGTGAGCGACTGTATCTGGAAAGCTAACTGTTAGCCAGCTGGAAACATGCTAAAGCTAGCCTGCTCTCTTTCTTGTGTATAATGGGTTTACTCTCCTCAGGCATTTTAACAGTGAGAGGCAGCGTGACAGCTGTCTCATATGAATGGGTTCAATGCACGTTGAGTAGAACCGAGTCATGGATGCGTCCGCTGTCTAAAAAGGCCTTTAGACAGAACCGAGTAGTGCAACACAGCAAATACGCTACGACCACTCTTTGATATATTATAAAAACTATTCAACTGATTGTGGCAGTTCATTTGTATTAATTTGATTTGACCAATTTTAAATGCTGGTGTAACCGGGACATTTTATATTTAAGAGAAAAGCATCTTTTTTTGTGTGGGTGACGCTGCCTCATGCATGTCATTTTTAAAGAATACTGTATTGGTGTTAATATAATATTGTATGTACAGTTTATGCCTGTGTGTGTGTGTGTGTGTATACTCACAGGCCACCTGCACCTCTGTTCTCCTGTGTATGACTGCACCCATCCTGTTCCTCACCATACACTGATACAGGCCAGCATCAGTCCTCTTCAGAGACGGGAGAAACAACCTAAAATACGGACAGAAACACAGAGACAATGGTCATGAAGGTGTGTGTGTGTGTGTGTGTTATTTCTGAGTTGTAAATACACACTAGAAGCAACAACATCTAGAAAGTCAGTAATGATGTATATTTGGAGACCAGCAGACAGAAGGGAAAGAAAGTGGAGGTCTGTTTATCCATATGTATGTGCTCTTGTGTAATTCTCTTTCATGACCTTGATCTGAGAATAGATTGGGCCTAAGGTTGTCAAAGTTCCCCAATAACAGAAGGGAAGGCGGAGTGGTGCATATGTACAGTGTGTGTGTGTGTGTGTGTGTGTGTGTGTGTGTGTGTGTGCGTGTGTGTGTGCGTGAATGTTTTTTTTTTGTTTTTTTTGTCTGAGAGGGGTTGTTAATGGGGTTTTAATGGACTGTGCTTCTCTAATGGGAAGCTTGGCATGAGATCTAGGTTGGTGCCATGTTGAACAAACACACAAATGCATAGACACACACACACACACACACACACACACACACACACACACACACACAAAAACTGGACATCGCCTTGGGGCTCATTATGAATACTAGGACAGCCAAGTATTTAACTCCCAGGCTGTCAGTGTATGATGCCAACATACACAACCCCACACACACACACACACACACACACATATACTTTAAAAATACACACATAATTCCATTTGAATCAGGAATGACACATTACACAGCAGCTCTCAAACAGATTTTGATATTGGACGCTGCAGCTCTCGCTCTTTCTGTGTTCCATTATGTTTTTAACAGGCATATGGAGCAGGGCTGTCACTGTATCCCAATAAATGTTCCTTTAATTATCTCTCAACACAAAGTTCAATGTTGACAGGCCTCAATCAATACGATAATATCTCTGTCACTTTGACAGAGTCTCAGCCCTGTGTGATGATGAACAAGTTCATTTAGCTCTTCCAGTGACTTACTGGAAGAGCTAAAATAACAAGATTTATCATCATAAAAATGTTATGAAGGCAATACAGTAGCCTTGTCAACAGTGCTCCTGAAAACAAAGTAAATGTTACTTGCATCTTTTTCTAGTCTAACTTGTCTTTATGTTAATTTTATTCCAAATCACTATATGTAAAAAAATGAAAATGGAAATGTCCTAAAAAAAAAAAAAAATCAGACTACATACAAGAGACAAAGCGTGAAAAAAGGACAACAACGACTGTGTGAAATTAATCCGTCAGTGATGTGTTGGCCAGAATCATGAATATAATGAAAATGCTAATGTATTATATGGCTACTGCTCACATTACATCATGGCGCAGCGTTAGCTCCGGCAGAGCACTGAAGTCGTGCTTCCATCAGCCGTTTCATTCATGCTTCACAACGTCTGGCTCGTTGGCCAGCTGTGTCGATATCAGCTGACTAGTCACGTCCAATCATATTTACACAGGAGTAATGCGAGGCCATAATAACCTGACACTTATCAATATTACAGCCGATATGCTCATCCCAACACTGCTGCTTATCTGCTTGGTATGTTGACTAAAGTAGGCTATATTATTTCCACCAAATCTAACTGTACAATAATTTTCTATAGTTAATTCCTTAAGAACGTAAGCTGGTGTTATTTAGGTATAACTCTATAAACTCACAGACTAAACTACCCAGAAAGCTGAAAGCAGTCCAGCGCTTCACAACACCTCCTGTCTTGAACAACAATTGCCTACAAAATGCTGGTTCAACCTCTCACTCCCTCAGTATGAATGCGTTCCCAAGTTTCCCTCCATTTCTGAATGATGTGAAAAACAATTTTGTTTCACAGCTGCAGTTTTGCCGAGAGGAATTGCTTTGCTCTTACCAAGCAACACACACGGGGACAGAGGGAGACGGGCCAACGAAGAGAAGAGCAGCCACACAGAGACAGAAAAGGAGGGATACAAGCTCAGACATATTGATTGGTTCTTCTCTTCTTTCCCGAGGCCATATACATATTTACGGTGCTAATGTAATTATTAATCTCACTTTGGCTCCACTGTCTAAATGTTCTGACCTTCTCTAAACAAACTCCATCACTAACAGGCACCGCTCTTATGCTACAGGCATGGCTGAATACAAAGAATAGTTTGAAAGAGGGATGAGAACAACGGTAGGAAAAAAGAAAGAGGGGAGGAAAGGATAAGACATACATTTAGAGACAACAGCGAGGTACATGACAAACAGTCAGACACATAAGCAGCCAGTCGGTGCTAACTGACCTGTACTGTGGTGTCCAGTCGGTAACGTTGCTGTTGTTCAGAGTCCAGCGGTACTGCAGAGGCCAGCTGCCTCCAGCCAGGCAGGTCAGCACCAGTCTGTTTCCCTCCAACACCACCTGCTTCCCCAGGCCACCCCCCCGCAGGTGGGGGGCCACCTCTGGACAGACGGAGGCACACAAAGAAAAAATATATTATTTTTATTATTTGAAAAAGTGAAGAGTGAATTTCCGCTGTATTCATCCACAACCAAAGTGAAAAAAATATAAAAATTCCATTCATGTCCTTTATACAAAGACTTGGAGGGGAAAGAAAAACATCAGCATATATATGCATCTTGATTTTATTATATACAGAGTCAGACTGAAATCTGCAAATTATGACATAATGTCGGCAGGTGCCATTTACCAAATGTCAAGGCAGATATGAAAACAATTTTCAGACTTAAAAAAAGACGTCTGACATCAAAGCAACAATAAAATAGAAATGTTACTGCATCAGCAGCTATATTTATTTATTTATACTTTTTTTTTTTTTGCTTCTGCAGCCAAAACTGTGACCTTTTCACTTTTCTCATTCTCTGATGTATACCTTCATTAACTAAGAGTAGCCGAGACAGGATGTGAGTGAGAGTGCACCAAAATCTGTGAGACACATCTGGATTAGATCAGATAACCCCTTCTGGAAAGAATAACACAATAAAAAAATATTCATTTTTAAGGTGTTTTCTTATTTTTGAATGGAGATTATGAGCAGCCGCCCCACACTAAACTGATATAACATGAGTCTCATGTTGTTCATCATCAGTTAGAGAAATAAAAAGTGTGCATTGTGGTATTAGTTCAGTTATGAAATCTAAGCCCGGCTGCTGAGCGGTCAGTAATTCTCTGTTTCCATCGCTTGTATTAAGCCATTTAGAGTCTGTAAAAGTTTACGGCCTGTCATGCTGTCACCTTGTGTTACCGTGTTTAATGACATGGCATCAACTGATACATTGAGTCCGCGACTTTTAGGGGGTAACCCTGCCTATTAATGTGTATTAATAGTCCAGAACAGCATCAGTTTTATCACATTCACTTCCCAAAGGTGACACATGCTCGCTTTTGTGTCTTGAATATTTCTTCTATCCGCATAGCACGTATTAATCGTAGCGCATCTACACCAGTACGTACTGCATTTTCAGCTTTGATTTGAAGTCAATGATCAACAATCCAGGTCACAGCCACTTTAAAGCCAGACAGGCTTGAACATCCTATTGTTCAGATGTGATGAAATGGTGAACTGGTCAGTGAAAGAGCTACAAACATGACTGAGGAACAAGTCGCTGACACACCGTCTGTTCCTATTCCAGGCTGCTGTGTACTTGCATGTGTTGCTTGTGTATATTGTGTAGTGATTATCATTACTGCATCATATAAGTCAGAATCAGATTTATTCACCAAGGAATCGTAAAGGTGCATTTGCTGAATGGCTCAGCTGCAGCTGCTGTCTAAACAGTGACATCTTTAACTCTTGGCTCAGGTGTTCAGACCCGGTTCACCATCACACGGCACAAAGCATCAAGGCTGAAGGAACTGTCAACCAGGAACTGACAGCTAGCTGCAGGACCACAGAAGTAAAAATCTGCATCTGGATGTGGGGTGTACGGTTGGGGTGGGTGGGGTTGAAAATGAGATTTATTCAACACATCAAGCACACACGCACACACACGCACAAGCTGTGTTAGAGGAGGCAGGCCTATCTGCTTGCTACTGTATGTATGGACAGCTCCATAACTCTCAGGCAGAGTTTTACATTCTCTCTTTCTCTCCCTCCTTCTCCCGTCAACTCTTTTTTCCTCCCTGCAGTTTCAACTTTCTCTCTCTGACTTTCCTGTAGCTCTCTCATTTCGTCTCAGTTTCCTTCCTTATTTCCTGCGGATGTCTCAGGGCCACCTTTTTCTCCCCCTTACTTTCTCTGCTTCTGACTGTTTCACCGTCTACTCCTCTCCTTACTCCTCTCCTTTAGATTGATAGCTGCCTGCTTCATGCACAAGAGGGAAGTGTTCCATCTGAGATTGAGATTTATACACAAGCCTGCATGTGTGTGTGTGTGTGTACACGTGTGTGTGTGTGTGTGAGAAAGAGAGAAACGGTGCGTGCGTGTACATGTGCACGTAAGGATTTATTTGGAATATTCCGTTTCTACAGACGATGGCAAGCAATGCAGACTCCAATGTCATACTGCTGACCAGCGCTATAACTCACTGCTGCCTGCCTCTGTGTGTGTGTGTGTATGTGTGTGTGTGTGAGACAGAGAGCAGTAGAGAAGCATCTTCAACAGCTTACCAAATATGACCCTCAATTAGAAAGGCTGGGCCATACACATACTGTACAAATAGAAAGATGTGGACGGTTTGCACCTGCTCCATCTCTTCACCTTATCTACCCCTTTCTTCATACCTTGTACAGCTGTAGTGTTCGTGCACGTAGTGTTCGGCCACCACTCTACTCCTCACGGCCCTTTAATCCCTCCCTTTTACTTTAAAGGGAGTCCATTAGGAAGCACAGATAGAGATAGAGGCCACCACATCTGAGAGGACCAAGGTCAGCTAACAGCATGTTTCACTCACTGATGCAGTCTGTCTCTCTCTCTCTTCCTCGCTGTCTGTCTCTCTATCACTCAGTGTCAACATGACACTCTCTCTCTCTTGCCCGCAGTCTTCCCTTTTTCAGACCCGTCTGTCTTTCTACTCAACCACCTGTCTGTCGCCTCTCTTTGTCCCTTCCTCCCTCTCTTGATGGCCCCTTGGACCATCTCTGTCAAAGTGTGAGACAGCTCAAGGTTTCTGGTTTTTTTTGTGTCTTCGGGAGGAATGTGGCCTAACGGAGAGATTGGCCTCCAAAATGTGACGGCGGGTGGGAGGGTGGTGTCAGGAGGCAGACGCCACAACATGTGCATGTCTCAGCTCTCAGGCCGGTCTTGTGAAGCTGCTTAGGTAAATTCTAGGGAGGAATTCAATTTGCCGGGGAGATGAGCGCTGTGATAGAGGGGAGAGGGAGGAGAGGAGGTTGAAAGGACAGAAGGAGGAGGAGGAGGGGGAGCAGAGTCACTGCTCCAAGGCTGGATAGTCCACCACTTCTCCTCCTGTCTGTACTTTTATAGGCGGTGTATGTATACTGGAAATTAGACTTGTACTTTAGAAATGTGAAATTAATTAATCCTTAATTCTACTATGGCAGCTGTGGTGAGATATGAGATCCTGACAGGTTAGGTGTTCATCACGTGAGTTAAAAAATTTGAACAATTTGGCTTGTGTGGACAAAAAAAACGCCATCATAGGTGGTCCAGTTTGCATTGAGATATGTAGGAGAAACCCTGTGGTGTAAATGCATTTCAGAGCAAAGACATAAGACAGTGAGAGTACAAGGACTGAAACTAAAGCAGAGCTGTGAATCTCATTCCAACAAAGTGCCTGTTTAATTACTGGGTATGTCTGTGTGTGTGTGTGTGTGTGTGTGTGTGTGTGTGTGTGTGTGTCAGGTCAGAATTAGGGTCATTCACTCCAGAAAAATCACTTTATCTTCATAGAGCTGAACCCCTACTGTGAGACAGGGCTGGCAGAACTGACTATAGTCTATGAATACTGATTCACTGATAGCTGGTCTCACTGCCTCACACACACGTAGGCACGCACACACACACACACACACACACACACACTTACACACGCATGCACATGCACACATACACTTCACCCTGGCTTTTTGACGCATGAGGTTGGAGGAGAGAAAATAACTGAATCAGTCTATTTTTTTAGTAATTTTTCTATGAATAAGCGAGTAAAAGTTGCATGGCTAAGCAGTTTTTTTTCCACAGTACCAGCAGTCTATTTGATTATGGGGTGCAAATAAGATTTATTCCTTTTTAATCTAATAAGTCTGCCTGCACTTGTTTCAACAGGCGTTTAAAAAGTTTTAGAAAATAAAAATTTTGCCGTGTTGCTACCAGTCAGAAAAAGGGGGGAAGAAAAATGACAAATTAATAGAACAATATAAAGTTAAAGAGAAAGACTGAAGAGTTTAGAGAGGCCAGGTGATGCTACGATGCTGTAATCTATATGAGATCATATACAGTTCAGGTAGAAATCACAGTCACATCACATGTGGTCTTGTATTTTTTTTTTTTAAACAACATCCATCAAAAACATCTTGCTAATTTATGTTGCAGTTTGCACAAAAAACAGTGGAAAAAAATCAAAGAAAAAAAAATCAAAATATGGATGTTAGTTAGAGCTGTGTGAGCAACACAGGCTGTAGAGAGAGCTGGAGGTGAGTGAACTCTGGAGGAATGAGGTGAATTTCAGTGAGCTGTGGCTCTGACCTGAAAGCAAATGAACTGAAATATAAAAATAATTCTCCCTCATAGACCATCACACTGTTTTACTATTTTCTGACATTTCTTCTCCTCCATCTTTTTGATGTCAACTTTCCCAATTTAAAAAAAAATATACTTATTTTAGATAATCCCAATGACAATGGACAGCAACTGGTTGATAGAGTAAATTATTTAGAAACATTAAACATGTTGGTAATATGCTTATTTGTCATCTTGCTGACAGTTAATGAGAAAATCAATACCACTGTTTAAACATGAAGCTCACTTTTTAAGCTAGCTGCTTCCCCTTGCTTCCAGTCTTTGTGCTAAGCTAACTGTCTCCTGGCTGCAGCTTCATATGAAACAGGAAGACATGACAGCGGAGCGAATAGTAAAACGTGTTACTCTTTAAGATGTTTTCCTCCAAGTCTGAACAGTAACTGAAGCACACTTTAACATTAACAGTCCAACCTGGTCTTAGCAGTCGTGACAGTAATCAGACCAACAATTGCAATGAATGCCTCTGCATCACGTAAACACAATCGATGAAGCCAACTCTCCCCTTCTCTTTCACACCAATCCATTAAATGTCTGAACACAGAAGATTACAATTAAGCTGAAACCTTAATTGATGATGATGAAATCAAAGTGACCTACAAGGCCGCAGCTCCCCCAATGATCCCAACAGAACTCAGCTCAACTGTAAGACAGTGAGTCCATGCAAGTACAACTACTGAACAGAAAACCTGCAGAACAAAACGCTCTCCTGCTGTTGTTAGATGAAGCAGACTGGTGGGTGAGACAGAACTTCAATCAGGAGGTAAACTCGTGGCTTGACCAACAACAACAGCAGCAGCTGCTTTAATTGATGACCCCCATCGAGCCTCTCTTCCTGCTCAGACAGCCAATCACGGCTCCCTCCTCCGAGCTCCTTTCTAGCCTGCTCCAATCATGGTTTCCGCAAGCTTTGATTGACAGCTGTCTGTAAAGAGGTGACAGATGACTGACTGATCCTAATGTGCTGATCGGCAGATGTCAGACCAGACGACATGTTGCCAACACTGTTGCATGCACACACACACACACATAAATACATACGAGCGGTGAAGCTCTGGGTTCAAAGTCAACCGGCTTGACTTTGAGTGTGTGCTGCTTCTTTGTGTCATAGATAGTGATAATACGATATACCGAGAGTTATAGCGAATTCTTTAACAACTGCTACGACAACGTATGTTGAGGAGAGACGCATCCAGGAAACTGTTTGAGCTCCAGTCTCTGCTTTTTCAGTCTGGAGTCACATTAACATTCAGTTTCCCTTGACACAGATACAGAGGAAGGTGAAAGGAAACAAATGTGCACAATTAATACTTAATTATATTGACTTTGGCTATTTGCCAACTTGTGCCCATTTAGTGACTGACCAGTGTGTAATTCTCTCAATCATAAGCAAGACTGTGGTGTTAACTAAAACTGTTCAAAATGTCAGTTTATTGCTTTCTCTGGCATTTAATAATGTCACTGTAACTATGTGTGCACACGTGTGTGTGTGTGTGTGTGTGTGTGCTGGACATCTACTTCAAATGTCAGTTTTTAGTACACTATAGAAATACTTTTACTGTATGTACAAAAACCTGCTTTGGTGCAGCAGGACATATTTGTGGGGGGTGGTGGGGGCAGTAACTGGGCAGAGTGTAGCGATAGAGGAATGATATGGAGGGATGGGGGGAGAACCGAGGGGGGAGGGTGGTAATCAGGTGGAAGAGACTGTAATCAGTGACATTTAGGAGGTGGGCCACACTGCAGGGCACATCTGCCAGGACACACACACACACTGAAACACACATGCAAACAACTGTCAGCTCCCATCTCCTGATGAGCGGACAGGCGGACGGGATGAGAGGAGGTGAAAGGGAGAGTAGGGAGGGAGTGAAATAAATACCTCCCGCTGAGACGGCAGCCTTCTCTCCCTCTCTGAAGAAAATTGTGCACACAAGTGACTGTGAAAACACCTTTTGAATGACGTACACAAACACACACAGAATTTAATTATTCCTCTGTTTTCCTCTTCCTGAGCATTTTACCTTCTCTCATTAAAAGTCCTTCTGCAGGTAGAAAACAAACTATTATACATAAATATAAATCAAATATAGAAAATATATGGAATCCAATCAGACAGTCTTGAGTCCGTGATCTGAAAAAGGACGACACGGGCACGAGAGGACATTGTGGGGGTGGGGGGGGGGGCCCAATACCACCAGTCTGCTACTAAACCTTTCGGACATGATCACTGCACCACTTTCACATTATAGCCACAGGCTTCTCACACACACACTCAACATAGAGCCACACTGATAACTGAGAGATTTCACAAACACGACTGCATTCAGACATGTGAAAGTGTGACAATGTGGCTCCAGGCTGCGGCTCACTCAACACGCTTACCGCACATACATCTGGACACCCACGTGTAGAAACCTGCACATGCAGAATGTGAGACAGCCTGAGGAGGTAACGTGTGATCATCTGAAGTCTAAATGGACCGCAGCTAACGGACATCTGACACTAAGTTAGTGAATCTTACGTGCTCGGCATCTAAACAGTGCTCCTCTGTTTCCTTCCTCTGTTTTGCTAAATTCTTGTCTGACTTTTCATTGTGAAAGGTCAGGTGCTTTGTTGTGTGTGTGTGTGTGTGTGTGTGTATAGGTGAAGTGTGAGTGCCATGGCGCCATCCACACACCTGTCTGTGCTGCGCTAGCCATCATCCCCTCTGACAGCTGCCACCGTTCTGACCTTGGGCATTGTGGTCTACAAGGTTTTGAAGTGATTGACGAATCGTATCCTTTCATTCATTATTGAAGGCGGAGATCAAAACCGCGGCACACGGGATATCAACGTGGCGGCCCGGCAGACCAGACAGAGGTAAAGAGGGGAGGATGCAGGGGGGAGGACGTGGGAGAGGGGGAAGGTCATCCGAGCGAAGAAGTGGAGGTGAGAGGCAAGGCTGAGGGAGGGAACTGCACAGAGAGCAGCGGAGTCGAGACGACAGATCGGGCAGCATCCTAAACAGCAGAATCTTTTCTTCTTTTACTTTTTTAGTTCAGAGTTATTGTAGCGTCCACAAAAGGCTCCACACATCTGACTACAACACTAAAGAGAGAGAATACTTAGTAGAAAACACGAACAAAGCTTTCTCCATTTAATAAGTCAGTCCAATTTGCAGTAATAATTGAAGCGAGAATATGACTTTTATTAGACTGACAAACTTAATATGCACAGCTCATTTAGGCCTCTGCCAGCCATTCACACCAAGATGTCACATGAGAGTCACTGAGGTCACATGTGAGTGGTTGAGTTCACATCACCTGGGGAAGAGACATCATATTCAGAGGGTGTCTCACCTTTGGGGCTTTCTGAACCGCCTATAGCCTAAATATTTTAGGCTATCGGCTGCTTACAATGCCATCCTCACAACCAGGCAGTTTCACACCAAGTCTGAATTTGATTCGTGTGACTCTAATGACTCTCACGTGACCGAGTGACCTTAATGAATCATACGTGACCTCACGTGTTTGTGACATAATGGTGTGAACGACCCTCAGACAGAAGTTTAAATGCAAAACAAATTCAGTGGATGGATGAGTTTAAAACAGACTGCCTTGAAAAACGAGATGTGTCTAGATAAATATAATGAGTTTTAGTCTAATATTGTACTTTTTTCATATATATGAAGACCTGGTAACACTGATGTCAGGACGGGTCATTTGTATTCGTGCTACAAAAAGGAAAAGAAAAAAAAAACCTCATGTGTCTAATGTCCATCTCTGCGTTACACTCTGAACTTTGTCCCTCAGTCTTCAATGTTTTCATCTCTCGTTTCAGTCTTTTATCAAAACCGCCTTTCGTCCGTGTCTACCATCCTTGCCCCGTTTTCACCTCGATCCTCTTTTCATCTCTAGCCTGTAGCATTGATTCAGAGCTCTTTATTCAGAAGGAGCACACGTAAATGTCCTCTGGCAATGCAGTTTACCTGTTACCTACGTAGGCGCGGAAACCTTAATTGTTTTAAGTTTCACTTCTCCGACCTACTTCTCTCACTAACTCATTCACCGTCTTTGTGCCTCTGCCCTTTTTCTTCACAGGTTTTAACTAATTGCTTGTTTGTCCGGGATGTAGGAGGTGTTTAAGTGTCTGCGTGCATGTTGTGCTTATGTTTGACTAAGCATAGCTCCATATGCTCTGTGCATGCAGGTATGTGGATGTTTACTTCCTCTACTTTCCCCTTTCCACAGTGACAACATCTGCCACCAACTGCAACACGCACCATGTCTTCCCTCGCTCTCCCTCCCTCCCTCCCTCCCTCTTCAGACGAGGGTAACACACCATTTGAAGGGCAGACTCCATCTCGCTAAAACGTTCCTCCTACAGACACAAATTAATTCAATAACACTGACAAATGTCCTTGCCACGATAAGAGTATGACTTTCTTTTGTGACTGTTTACTTACTTCCACATTTAAACATGCATGCAAGAGCTTATGTATAAATATACAGTAGACGTACAAAGGAGGTCAAAAACATACTTCCAGTAATAACAAACAAGTCAACTGATAATGACTAAGAAAGCACAGACAGAGAAGCGTTTGAGGTATACAGCGCGTGCTCATTTTTTTGGCGAAATAATTCACTGTTTAGATTTTCGATTTCCCAGCTTGTCGGTGTGCTGCTCAAGGGGATATTTTTACATTTCCTTTGGGTAAAAAAAAAATTTAGGAGAAGCCTGCGAGTTGGTCTAAAGAGATAGGTGTTCAAAATATCTTTAATCATCTTGCTGTCACAAATATTCTCTGAGACAAACTTGAGCAGCGCTTGTTTGCACATATATACTTTTTCTCACATTCACCAAAAAAGTCATTAATAGCAGTGGGCGTCCCAGTTTAACGAGCTGGGGCACGTCAGACATTACTTTCCTCTTAGTTTTTTTCCCCTATATAGTAAAGATGATGCATGACTGAAATTCTTTTAACGGCAGACATACCGCGTGCTTCTAGCTGCCTTATCGTTGCTGGTATCTGGTAGAAAATGTGGGCCATAACACTAACACTAACATGCTAGAAGCACGCGGTATGCCTGAGACTGTGCCGGCATAAACCCTCAGAAGTAAATTCCAGTGGGGAATATGGGACATTTCAGTGCTAAATGAACAGGATCTTGGCCTCTGCTCAAGAGAGGGGAAAAAAGAAAAAAAAGTGTCCACACGCAATCAGACATAAAAAACAGTCATCAGGACATAATACAAAGAGACAGGACGACTCATTCAAACTCTGCGTAACCTGATCTCACGTCAGGGTAGATGCAGAAACACGCTGTGAATCTGTGTGTATATGAGTGAGTGCGTCACTGGGCTAAAATATGACAAGCCAAATATGACTTTTATCGTATATTTCAAACTCTTATTAAACCTTCTCAGTATGTTGACACTGGGTAATGAATTTGATGCTATTTTGAAATTACATCCAGAAAAAGATTGCTGTTTCTTTGCAAAGTAGTTCATTCTTTTTCTGGCATTTGAATACATTATAATAGCAATTACTGCACAACGGCCTGTGTAAAACATTATTTTAAGATGCATGATGATGGTAAGGTGATTTACCTGAATGAACCCTGCTTACCAACTCTCCCCAACAAGAATGGGTTGTGTATAGAAATTTAAATCTTAGCATCTATAGATATAGAGGTCATATATATGGTCATGAGAGCAATAGTTTGGATCACAATTACAAAAGCTTTCTGCGTGGAGAACAGCAGATACCTCTCCCTCAAACAAGAGAGATGTTTGAAAGACGTCTAGTGAGTCTTCTTGCAATTTCTAAGTCAATGTGGTGAGATTTTTTATGCATGTGATGTGTGAGATATTTATGCATGTGTGTTAGATTCCTCCTCCTTGAATCGTAACCCTCCCTCCTCCCTCTTGCTCAGTCATCTCCACCTCGCCCTGTTTCTCATTCTTTTGCTCCTGTGCTGTCATTTAGCATTGCTGCTGATGATTAAGGGCTCCATCACCCCCCCCCAACACACACACACACCCCCACCCCCAAACACGCACTCAGCACTTTTATTCATTCCCTCCTTCATTTCAATCTCTCCATCTTTCTTGATTTCTTTCCTTTTATTATTTATATCAGCTGTTATGGTTATGATGACAAAGGGTGCGTGCAAAAAAGAAAAAAGAAAGAAAGAAAGAAAAATACTGTACATGCACAGCACTCACACACAAAAACATCAGCGCACATGGATTCACACCATTGTTTAACGCTAACACACATCCACAGATGCAGCTAATCTATCTTCTGTTTCAGCCGCATGGAACAAATTGGTGCAGGTCAAGACCTGCTTTCCTTTAGTCTGCTGATGAGCATTTTATCTCCCTCTGTCCTGGTGACATCACATGCTTGGATTAAAGGTGACACTCTCGTTAATCCACATTCAGTGAGCCACTGCATCTCCTGAACGCACCCCGCGTCGAGCCAGGTATACAGACCTGAGCCAGGAGAGCTCATGAATAGCTAATGGAAAAGACGCAACAACGCTCTGATTCAAAGAAAATGGCCTTCCACCATCAGCCCCAATATTGCCTGCCGGTAGGGAGAGATTGATCGAACATAAAGGGTGAGAGAGTAAAGCGATATGTGTGAGGAGAGAGAGTAATTCGGTGTGTTTGTGTGTGTGTGTATATTTGAACGTGGTGTGTTCGTGTGTACGGGAAAGAGAAGAGAAATGGAAGATATTATATGAAGTTATTGGAAAATGAAAGAAAAAGTAATTTCACACGCAGCCCATCTGCCAGTCTGTCTGAAAGGCTTATCGGCACGCATGATAAACAAACTTGATAAACGAACACATACAACAGTGCTCTCTTTTCTTCCACAGACACACAAGGGCGCTGTGCTGCCCTGTGGTTTGTGTGTGACGATGTAACGATGTGTGGTTTGTTTTTTTGGCTTGGAGGAGAAGAGAAGAATCTATTGTGGCCATAATACAGAGAGAACCAAGCTATGTGATTTCAGGCCACCCTGGAAGGTGTTTATCATAATTTAGTCTGTCTTCACCT
This sequence comes from Pampus argenteus, assembly GCA_036937835.1. Taxonomy (NCBI): domain Eukaryota; kingdom Metazoa; phylum Chordata; class Actinopteri; order Scombriformes; family Stromateidae; genus Pampus; species Pampus argenteus. The sequence continues at coordinate 21,199,621 of CM072866.1, read as the reverse complement.
TCATTTGTCCTTTTCTCTTTAACCCCCTCTCTCTCTCTCTCTCTCTTTCTCTCTCTCTCAAGCTGTTGAGCGTTTTCTACAAGAGACCCTACGGTGAAAGAAAAAATACCTACAACATTTGAATGTTTGAGTCTTTGGCACCGTAGCACAGACTGGCAAAGAGAGAAGGTTCCTCCTGTAGAGAAGTGTTTATGAAAAAAAGAAAAAAAAAGTCTCTCCACAAGCTACGTTATGACAGCCAAAAGTCCGATCTATAAACAACAACAACAAACTCCAAACTGCACAACGGAGAGTTTTGTTCAACAGTTCAAGACACTAATCAACACAAATCAAGACCATAAAATACAGTTATTAAAAAGGTCTGTAATATTTTAAGAAAATCAAGGAGTGAGAGGAGTGAGAGGAATAAACAATGGCTGTTTATTCAATGGAGAGATCAAAGCAAACAGGCACGGTGACAAAACAAATACTGCAACAACTGCTATCCTTACTGGGGGCCTCTTTGCATGCAAACCCCAAATATCACTTTGATAATGTCTAGGTCTAATTAATCAAGCTAATCAGCAGGAGGCCTGGCAGCTAGTCCTCCCCGCTCTGCAGTCTCTCTCCCAGGCTGCGGCTCTGCAGCAGCTTCCTCACTGTGGAGAACGACTGTTGGCATATTAACACTGTACTACAACACCTAAAGCACAATGGAAACACTAAAAAAACACAAAGCAAAGTACTTATTCTGTTATATGACTTAACTACTTCCAGGGATGCCAGGAAACCAAAACCAGACATTTGCTATTTGAGCAATCGGCAAATAAAATGACACTTCACTACTAAGAAAATGATTGTTTTCATTATTGATTAATCTGTTTTCTTGATTAACCGATAAGCCGTTTGTTGCATAAAATGTCAAGAAAATGGTGAAAAATGTCCCAAAAGCCCCAAAGTTTCCATACAAACATTTAGATTTATTATTAGACGCTGAATACATACAGCAAAATATCATATGATATATTCACTCAAGCAGTTATTGTATGAGTGTCACATAGGCCCCCGTTTTAAAGGGAATATTGAATAGTTTATAACATCATGTCAAGGGCCAATTACTTTTTTTAAGTGCTATTCCTTCATAATTAAACACACTTGTTCTTTTAAGGTAAACAGACGTTCGTTGTAGGAATCTGTGTGACAACCTATAGTTAACACACCCACTGCTATAACAAGGGCTGCACAATTAAATGCCTATAATCATATATTGAGATTTGAATCTCCTGTGGCCTATATAATGAACATATTGGACAACTAGCTAACAATATATACAATCTCAAATGATGAGGTGAAAAATAAGCATATATCCAAATCAGACATTTCTATCATTCAGAAAAAAAGGGCTTGATGGGGAATCAGAAGACCAGACAGAGTTTCACCACCTCTGCACTGCTAAAACTTTCAACAAACCTTCATCTCTCCTGGGATCTTTTCAGCAGACGGTGGCATATAGCACCAGCAGGAATGTCACAATCACTCTTGTGCTGTGTGGGTGCTAAAGGCATAGCTGTGGTGACAGGGACAACATTTTCATTTCTCACAAGGAGGAGAGGAATTCGGCACCTCACAAAATGATTTTGTTTCCACAGCAGAAATCCTAAGAAGTCGAGCCATGATTCATCCGTATACAGCAGGCTGTGAGAGGATCCGGCTAAGGGAGACAAAGGTTGTGGCTGAGCTGAAATGTCTGTGACCATTAATGGGACACAGAGACATAACTTGTCCGGTAATGGACACTGTTCATTAAAGGACAGGTTCACGGCTGTCTTATAACAACAGTCAGTCGCTCATATAAAGATTGAAACTGCTATTTGCTATTACTCGCTGTTAAGAGTGTTTTTATTGTATTTTTTTTAAAATCTAATTTAGACAGATGAAGCTTTACATAAACTTTGTATATTAATTAGCTATTGTCTAGTCTTGTCTTGTGTATGACCTCATTCTCATTGTCCAGCTGGCTTTAGCCGTCGCATCGGTATGCTGTTAACTCTACCGCCCAGCGTGGTCGACTCATCGGCTGACAGCGCTGTCGGCGGCCAGCAGGAGAGACGCTGCGTGCTGCGTTCGCATTTTAGAACTAAACTAAACACCAGGATGTTTTCACGTCACAGACAATGAGCTGCAAGTCTTACAGGTAAAACATGCAACTCATGTAGCTGTTATATCGGTTTGGGAGTGCGGGGCGGCTACTGTCACTACTTTCATTTATAATTTCCACCTGCAGACTCTGTAATTCTGCTTAGAGACATGATGGAGAGTTAAAGCTAAATAACAATCACTCTGACAAAACCCTCGATACAGAGTGAAAAGAGAGAGATCCACAGATAGAAACAGATGAATGGAGTAATTAGTTATAATAGTTAGAATTACAATTAAATTAAGTTCACTTTCAAATCAAACATCTCATGATATGTTGGAAAGCATTATAATCTGTTTACTCAAATGACACTTAACCATGTGATGTGTTGCTTCAGTTCTTCAACAACAAGAAAAGTGAGTCTCTGTTCATCTTTTTTTCGTCATGCCTTTATAAATGCATAATCTATAAGATCGTTCTCTATATTACTATTCAAAATTACCCTGACAGACAACGAGAACATCTAACATAACGGTGCCGAAAAACATGTTTCTGGCTTATTTACTGAACTCACATTTAGAGCCGAGTCTCTGAGAAATCAACTATTATAACACTATTACACAAACTTCCTTCCACAAGAGGCATGATTTTAGCCCTCCTCGTGCAGCTGTGGGTTGCACGCCTGTGGCCACATCAGAAGGGCACCGCTGCTCTGACCAACACACAGCAGCTCCCTGAGCCGCAATATCCCACGGCCGCCCCTCGGGACAGCACAGCACAGACAGGTAATAAGCTGCAATCTCACTGTGAATGCTCAGAGTGCAGGTAAGACAGAGATAGATGGTACAGTAGAAACGCATCTTACAGACACACTTAACCACACACAAAAACACTCAAAGACACCTGCTGCGCACACACACACACACACACACCTAGTTGTAAAAGCTATACTGTGAGGATGTATTGCTGAGTACAGCCTAATTGGAACATTCATTATTGTTACACTGAATTACAACATTGTCCCTGACTCTATTGATCCCTGAAATGTGTTTGAGTGTGTGTACGCACCCATATATGTGTGTGTGTGTGTGTGTGTGTATTTCCAGGCACATCTTTATGGCTACACCTTAATCGCTAAACAGATACTTTTCAGCTCCTTGATCGGACTCTTGACTTTGACCCTTTAGACTGATTTCAATCAAGTCCTCACAGTTCTGACTGTCTGACAGACGCAGGCACTTATCAGAGTCTCTCTGTCTCACACACACACACATACACAACACACAACACAACACACACACACACGTAGTGACAGGTCCTGTCTCCAGTTGACAGGGTTTTATATCAGCAAAGACATCAAGCCGCCCACACCCACCCTTCCTCCCCCCTCCGACCCTACGACCACGCCATGATGAGAGATGGGACAATCTGCTCTGTGACAGCTCCACTCATACAATGACACACACACACACATACACACACACATACACACATCCCAAAGGCAGACACACTCATTGCTTGGACACAAAATGATATAGGGTAAGGCTCCATTTAATGTATGCCTGCCTTACGTGCGTGTAACTGTGAATTTCATGAGAAAACACGCATGCACTTGTGTGTGCGTTCATGCGTGTGAGTGTGTGTGTGTGTGTGTGTGTGAGTGTGTGTGTGTGTGGCAACCTCTTAACTGAAGGCTTTGTAAAACTCTTGTTCATCATAACTATGATGTTCTAGCCCGAGGGCTTAGCGGCATAAAGCAATTTCCCACTCGTTACACCAGGCGTATATTAACCTCCAGAAACCGTCAAACAAACACTGACTCAGATACACAGACACACGTCTCCCCTGCCATTTATCTGTTATGTCAAGTATAGCGGCGGCTATTCTCAAGTAGGTTATTTATAATGTACTTCCTTATCAGCCTGAAAAGTCTACTCAGTAATATCAGTTAGTGAACATAAAGTCTATAGAGGTGGTTAGTGGCAGCGTTAGCCCAGATTTCGGGGTCATTTGGGGCAAATAAACACAAATAGTTGTCGGTTAAACTTGCATGAATGAGACAAGGTGAAAAGTCTTTTTCTGTCTGAACACACTATAACAGTATTTGTGTTAAAAAGGGCAGCAGGTAAATGTGTGCGGCACGATTTATATTTCTTTTTTTCTGCTAATTTATGGACCTCAGGAAGTCTACAGTTTTGTGTGATTCTTCTTCCACAGGTCTTCTAGCAGTCAAAGTGGACTAATACAGCTTAGCTTGAGATCAGTTCAACTCAGTTCACTACAGCCGTAAGCAGTTCAGGTCTGCAAACTCATTCCATCCACGGCATTATAAAAACTAGCTCTCATTTACTCACTCGCCCCCGTTTTTTATCAGTCCCCACTCTCTTTGCATTTATCCATCCCCAAGGAACTATGAAGGAGTGATTATCTTCTCCAAGCTAAAGTAGCTTTCCGTTTAGCTTTCCACAATGCCGGCTTCTTCTTTCTATTAGTGTCCATTTCTTAGACTCCCTCTTGTATCTAATGTTATCTGTCTTTCATGCTTGTTGTCCTCTTTCCTGTTTTCTTTATTTATCCTCATCTGTCCCGGACAACTTCACCCTCCTACTACTTTACCATTTTCTGTTCCACCATCTTCCTCCTGTCCATCCGTTTGACATATGGGGAATCTTTGCCTACAATATCTAATAAGCAGCGTCTTACAAACAAGATTGATGGAATAGACACGTCAAGGTAAGGCATGTTATAAGTGATGAGGGAAGGCAAGAAGAGAGGACAGCATGCGAAAGGAAAGATTCTTCTTACTGATCAGTAAGAAGCAATTAACACGAAACCTGCAGGCAGAGTATATATATATATATATATATATATATATATACATACATACATACATGAAATTATGAAGACTTGCTCAGGAAAAAGTGAGAAAAGAAACAAGAGTGTAGTGAGGAGTAAGAACAGAAGAAAAGATGGAGAGTGGAAGAGGGAAAACACTTGACCACAATTGGACAGCCACTCGCAGCAGGTCTCCACAATAACGCAACCACATCCCATAAATTAAAAAAAAAAAACGCGATGCATTGTGGGAACGGAGAGGAAAACAGTTTTAATTAGAGGCTATCTATGTGTGCACACATGGCTGTGTGCATGTACCTTTCCACTGCTACAGCTATGCAGATGCTGCATACTGCGGCTCTATCGTCAGAATAGATCTGGCTTCTATAACAACCTCCGCTGGTGATGTTTCTTCTTCGCTGCACGCACAAAGTGTAAAACTGCATGTGCATGAAGAAAACATGACGGACATGAGAGAATAAGACAAAGGAGGATACCCAGAGAGTTTTCTCGTTACAGCTGCATATTTCAGCGTCTCATGTTCGTGTGTAGGACTGAGACCATTAATCGATTGGTCGATCCACAGAAGAAGAAAAAAGATATACGTACAGTTCAGGTTTCAATTAATCAGCACCTATTATAATACAAAAAAATATATTTTGGAGAAATATCAAACATCTGACGGTTCTCTTATATTTAGTAAATTGAATATCTTTGTGTTTTGGACACTTGGCTTAACAATACCGACGTAACCTTGAGCTTTAGCTCCAGCTCAAAATTGAGAGAATTACAATAAATAATAAATACTAATAAATAAAACAGTTTGTTGAAGCCCCTGATGAGAGTATCTTATTATTGTGGATGCTTTAAAGACTAAATGATTAATAAGAAATCCAAAAAGAAAAATATTGACTGATTAACCCATAATGAAAATCATCATTTGTCGCAGCCCGTTTTAATCACACCTACACACACACATTACTGTTGCTCATCATTTGTTCGGATGAGAGACAAGTCGAGACAAGTTGAGCAAAAACAAAATTAACAGGAAGAGACAGAGAGAGAAAGAAAGCATTATGTTCATGATGCAGGATGTTAGCTCAGGCTACCAGGAATATTACCTTTGGCCCCATGCAGGAAACAGGAAGTGACCATACAACCGTCTGTGACTCTTCTTTTATATAACACCTGGTGTGACCTCCTCTAGTCCTACAAACACTGAATTCTTACCGTTTTCATGCAGCCAGCCAACCCGACTGATGTCAGTGACAAGACACACCTTAAAGATCAACACTCTCCGTGGTCAAACACTGGAGGTTTTGATTCAGGAAACACTGTGACCTTTTCCTCCTCTACCTCCCCAGTCTCTCCCCCTTTCTCTCCTGCTCTGATCCATTCATCACACAGACAGGCGGTGTGTTTTAACTTGTGCTCGGTGTCACTTGGAGCAGCCTATTTGAGTGGGGGAGGATGGAGGTAGATAAAGAGAGACGAAGGCGAAGGTAAATAAGAGAGAGAGAGAGAAGGTACCGGGGATGTGGCGAACTGCACAGAAACAATAAAGATGAACCTCTGCGGAGTACTAGAGACCTCGAAGGATGACTTGTACTCTAATACTTCAACAGTGCTATGCTCTTTACTCATCCTTTAGTTTGACTGCTGTCAGTGTAACACAATGGCCTTTGTTATTACTCTAAATGGTCCTTCTGTAAAAAGACGCTCAGTGTAAGATATTATGTCGTTGCTTTTATCTATCAAGACTTTTAAAATGAAAGTTATCTTTTCAGCAGAGCCTAACGATGAAGTGTGAAAAGTGATGACAGTTTCTTTTATGTGCTGACAAAAATCAAGACATCATCATCATCTGTACAAACAAGTGTGTGAAATATTTGCATGTGTGTCTGTTACCTGCTGTAGTTTCATTCAAGAAAAATGTAATATTTCCACCAAGTCTTGTGTGACTCATTCAACCCTTCACCAAAGCTCTCCCATTTTAGTATGCGTGTGTGTGTTGTGCGTGCGTTGAATGTGTGTGTGTGTGTGTTGTATATGTATAGGCATGCCTGTATGAGATATTCTAATAATCTAATTGTTGCTGTTTTACCATCAGTGGCAGGTAAAAGTGTAGTTTACCTTATAATTATATTTACTCAAGTAGAAGTTAAAGTACTCAAAAAACTACTTGAGTGAGAGTAAAAAATTATCTTGTAAAAAACGTTATTAGATGCAATTTATTACCATTATCAGTGTACATGTTACAAACTACCTTGTCAGTATTTGGCAAACTTGTTTTCAACCAGTAACACTAACTAACATGTATTACAACAGGCAATAAGACTTTTTGGAGTACTTATGCATAGTCAGAGTATTACATGCAGTAGATGGGGAAGCAGGCAGAAGTAGCCTACCAGCAATGTACTGCTGGCTGTAATATGTCACAGATCAGCCGTTTGGGTGACAAAGTGCAGTAGTGAGCTCAAACAGCTGATCTGAGGAGAAACACAGCCAGTCACATTCGAATCTTTGATACCGCGTGTGAACTCAGCTGAATATAAAAATGATTTGAGACGTGTAGCCCAGTGTAACGCAGTAGAAGTACATATATTTTAATCACAAATGTACTCAAGTAAGAAGACAATGCAAAACAATACACACACACACACACACACACACACACACGTACCTGGTGGTTTTAGCACCAGAGCCACAACAGTCAATACAATGAGGAGAAGATGACATCACTGTGTGAGATGAACCCGGGTTAAACACTCATCGGTCCAATCAGCTGCTTAGCTGACACCAGTGACCTCATCACCAAGAGCCATCGGCTGAGTGTCAAAGCCAGAAACTAGTTCTCGTTATCTACGTTGAGTCCTCAAAAACACAAAACAGGACATTGAGCCAGCTCGTTTGTACCATTCTCCAATAGTTAATCAGTCACAATGATCTTATATTAATTATATATATTATATTAAATTCTCACCGTATGAATAACAGCCTGTAAAATGTAAATATGTCAGAGGTACACTGCTGGTACAAACGGAATAATGGCTTTTATCTGAAGACATAATGGATTTTAGACTAAATTTGACCTTTACGGCGAATACACAGTGACATGTATGTATGTATGATGTATGTTCATATCATATCATTACATCTCGTGAGAATCTCTTTTCTGGCATCATATTTATTTTGGTTTATTATTTTAGCTGCAGCAGGAGGACATGACAAAAGCTGCCGTCCAGCAGCCTTCTTAGTCTTATACATTATCCATCAAGCGTTTAGAGTATTCCTTAATCTATACATCACAAAATTGTTTTACATAAACATTTAGTATCTAATTTTTTTTGTAAGGCCAGTTTGCTGACCATAAATAGAGTCGATTGCTGGCCTGGGTGAGAAGAAAAACAGAAACACAAGACAATATATGTGATATTTAGACTGTCAGGGTTTAACATCTATACAGAAATAAATGATCTCAGATTACAGGCTATGCAGGAGTTGAGTTGTTGTCAAAATCAACTAAATATTCAGCGATGAGACAGTTGGAGAGTGTCGGGAGGAGTTTGTTGTGTTGAAGTACAGAAACAGTAGCTTAGTGTTATCTCAAAGATTTTCAAAGTCATGGCTGAATATTTATTCTTGTAGATTTCAGGGCGGATACTTCTCCTTGAGCGAGACTTGGTTTACACACAATAACAGATTGAGTGCAAAGTACAGAAAAATGTTTTCTTTTCCTGTATGGTCCTTTCATAATGTTGTCAGACAAATAATGACAATCTGAGCCCGTCAGTGACAAAGAAAAAAGCACTTTTGGTGGACGTACACTGACGGGGAGCATGTTTCATGTCGGCCGGCTGCAGAGCTTCAGCTCAATACTGGACCAATTTCAAAAAAACTGTTGTCCCTATTAGTCACTGAGACACAAAAAGTTAGGAAAACACAGTTGAAAAATACCAAAGTTTCCCTTTAATTAGGTTTTAACATGAGGCTGCAACCAATATGTCTGTTGATGGGAAACTATGGCTTTAAAACGCTTGTTCTAAACGTCTGTGAAACTAAACTGCACTAACACAGATTTATTCATGGTAATTGTGTTACGTGGGCTCCAGTATCTGAACTATAGTTGGTATAAATACAAATCTCTAGTCGGGGTGTTTCAGACAGTAATTGTATGAAAGTTTCCAGTCGGTTGCCAAAGCAGCAAAAGACTGGCAGCCAAAAAATTAAAGTGGACTTACTTTAACTGAAATCTTTTGATCTTTAATTGCAATTACTTGCGATTAAGGGTGACAAAGTAAAAATGTTAATGAACTGAAGGGAAGTGTTTTTATCACTTTTAAGTTATTCATTAGACAAGAACGGTGTTTCCACTTGTTGCGATAAATACAGTATGAACACCACATACTATTTAATAACTTAAAACATGGCATGAAAAGAAAGTCAGAGTCCAACTGCACTCAATTTACAGTATATTGAACTCACTGACATCAATCTGACACCTTAACCCTAATCAAAGTTTAACGTCTGGGCAGGTTAAGTCTGCCACAGAGAAAGAACAAAAGGAAAGATAAAGGGAGAGAGACAGAGCGAAGAGGCAACAGTCGGGCCAATAACATTACTGAAATTGAATGAATGAAGAAATCATATTTAAGAAGATAGACATGAAAAAAAAATCAAGGTGATGGAGAGAAACAAACAGGAGAGCGTGAAGGCTGAACAGAGAAAAGATATGCGTTAGCAAGCAGTGAATTAAACAGGGAGCAAAAGCCCTTCCATTTCTCTGATTATATTACCCATTATGAGCATCGGCCTAACACAAAAACACACAAATTATAGCAGCATTAGCATTCAGTACTAAATGGACTGATAAACTAGAAAAAAGAAAGGAAAACAAGGGAGGGAGGGGTCAGGCAAACACCACTCTAGTCCTAAAGAGCGTGGGTGATATGGCGAGAAATGGAGGTAGAGACGGACACGGAGCGCATGCGAGAGGTGGAGGCCAGACAAACATGCTGCTTTTAAAAGGTTAAAAAAATAAACCTTTCATTCGGAAGTCATCTCTCGCGCACACGCAACTGTGTCCAAGCAGAGACACACAAACGCACGCGCCCCCTCGATTCAATCAAAGCAGCTGCCATTACGTTGGCAACATGCAATGAATCATGGGATTGATGATGCGCCCTTGCAAGGGGACAAGTAATTTCTACTGGCCGGGAGATGAAGGTAGGAAGGAATGGATGTAGAGAGCGAGGGGAAGACGAGAGAAAAGAGGAAGAGGAGGGTTAACAGAATGAGTAGTATCATCTGAGAGCCTGGAGTCTGCCCTCATCGACCCGCTAACAAGCACACACAACCCCCGAAAAGATGAGTAATACGAAGGAGGGGTACGAGGCTTATCACGAACGAGAGCTCTATACATCATTTACACTCATTTCTCCAACAGGGTGTGTGTTTGGGGCTAAAACTCTGAACTAAAAGACAAACTCTCCGTGTCTTTGTCTTGCTGCCGTGTCCTCTTTCTGCAGTGAGAGAAATGAAAATTCAACACCGCACCATTGAATCCTCTTATATATTCAGACCAATATCTCCCTATTTCACACAAGCGAACGAGTGTGCACGCAAGCATGCGCAAAGCTGCTCAAGCCCATGCACACATCCACGCACACACACACACACATACAAATTCAGGTAGGGTATTAAACCCTCTTTCCTTCACTCCCAGAGAGCAGACCTGCACCGTCCTCTGCGGATTAGTGTGGGAGATGGAGAGAGAAGAAAGGTGGGGATGACAAGAGTGAAAGAATGAAGGTGACAGAGGAAGGAAGAGTGGAGGAAGGGTGACAGTTATGAGGAAGGAGAGAAAGAGAGGGAAAGGGGAGGAAAATGAGAAATGAACAAAGACAGACGAAAGAAATTTAGGCAAAAACAAAAAAAAAACAAGTTGCAACATACACACCAGCTGTTACAGCTGTTCTCATTGCTGTTCCATCAATTATTTATTCCATTAACAGATTAACAACGTTATCTATGAAACATCAACAAGAGGACGAATGTTCACAAGTGAATGTTTGATGTTTCGTATACATGACTTCAAATAATTATTAAAAGTACGTGTGAGCATTACTCTTCTATCGGCTTTATGAATCCAGGATTATTTCAGGACTGTGTGTGTGTGTCTCGGTTTTGTCTGAAATTCTCCCCATCTACATGCTAAAAAGAAATCATTCACGATATTACAGAGAGGCAATGTATCATGCCAACACCTTTACATCCACACGCCCACACACACTGATACACGGTGAATAATGTTGGGATGAGAGCTGTCCCTCCCTGTTCGCTCTGTCCAGTAATGCACCCTTCATAAAACCCACACACCCTCTTCTGCTAAAGTAGTACATGATGCACTTCAAAACGCACACGCGCGCACACACACACACATGCATGCATACAGGTGTCAGTTGTGTCTGTGTGGTCAAAAAACAGATTATATCAGCATAAACACTGCTCTCAACGATGGCTGCTATAATTTCCTGCAAACATTTGGCCCACTCACCAGCAAGCAGCAAAAGTCAATACTAATTGCCATTAACATAATGACTGCAAATGAACATTTGGGTCTTCGGGCTTTATGATGCCAGTGCAGCAAAATGCTTAAGAAGTCATCCCACAATCTCGTTTAAACTCCCCATGAAAATAGATCTAATTAGCGAGCTGCCGTCACTGTGGACGCCCTCAGTCCAGGTTTGCGTAGATGCAGATGAAGCCCATATGCGACGCCGTGACGCTAAAACTGACTGACTCTGTTGACACTCCAATACACAATATTTGTTATGCAATGTCATAGTGAGTCATGGAGCAGTAATCAGTACAAATCGGGTGGCTGAGAACAATTTTAGTGGAAGCAATTACACTTGTGCCTCTGCCTAAAGAGGTCACTTCAGTGGAGGTGGTGGCATTTTGTGCTTATTTCATAGCTGTAGTTTACACAGGCACGCATGCACACCGACCTTCCACAATCTCATAAATCATTGGTCCACTATGTGGGAGTGGGCTATAATTCAATATTAGTACTTAGTGTCACCTCATATAATTGTATTGTTAAAGAATATATATTGTATACATTTATATATATGTATAATTATTTATAATTATCAAGTCTAAATTCGATTTTACCAAAACCTTAAATAATACGAGTAGACCATTATTAATATTTTGCTTTTTTTTTAAACTTTAGTTTAGGTTCACCCCAACTCTTTTCAACGGTCATGCATGGGCTGTCGCATTTCCTGCCGCAATAAGACACAAATCACTGCAGTTTGCAGTAATCATAGTACCCCCGCAGTGAACGACGCTCCGAAATCGCTAATGTTAATACAAAGTGGAGAGAAACTGGGAAGGAAATGCAAATGCCATCAGTCTGTCAAAGTATTTTATCAAAATGAATAAATGGTGAAACTACACTTTATAACTATCTGTTCATCCTAACAGTTTTAGTTTTAAAAACTCAATTTGGTTAAGTGCAGTGCCAATTCAAAGTCCTCAGCAATACACCTGCCAAGAGTGAAGTCGATTGAGGACAGACATACAGTACATATAGTACATGCAGTACATATAGTACATACAGTACATAGAGTACATGCAGTACATATAGTACATACAGTACATAGAGTACATACAGACAGAAACTGTTCCCATTTTAGTGACTAAGTGTTGCTCTGCATCTTCATATTGTTGTACTATTAAATATTCAGCGTGCAAGTCTTTACTGAACTTTTTTTAAGGGCTTTTGGGTACACCAAATTCATCCATTTTAAACTTTTGCCTTCCGCAGAATTTTCATTTTCCACATTTATTCAATGCAACTGCAAATCTAAATCTAATCTAAAGGTGACAGGAATATGAATAATTTTGTCATGGATAATAGCAGCATAATGGCTAGAGTAGTTCGCACAAATCCATTCTCAAAATCACTCAGCTATGTGAGAACCACACCCGCTCCTTCAATCCTCAAATTAAAAAAAAAAATCTGTCATCTGCTTCTTACAGTTAGAGTTTCTTTTACACAAGCGTAGCCTAGAAAGTGATGTGAAAGGAGCTCTGAGCACAGCCAGCAACCATCACACCTACGGATAGCAAGTTCTTTCTAATCCGACTCCTCATGACATGCAGCACACGGTGCTTCTGCTGCTGCTCTACCAAAAACTGTGTTGGTGGTGCCCTTATACACATTTATTTACAACAAGACCTTGAGTGGCACGTGGATGTTGGACACAACTATGGGGGGAAAACCTTGCTAACGTCAATGGATGAATAAATCACAATGAATAATATGTTTGTGAGCAGCTGGTAGTTTGCCATGTTCTTTTAGGTTGAACAGAAACCAGAAAAATACATGTCCTCTGACAACATGGTCACTGTCAGGGTTGCTTTTTCTTTGTGTTTTCATCATGCACGGTCCTCAGAACAGCTTAAGAGCCGGTGGTCAAACTGCTAAGCAGTGTGAGCGTCCCACTCTATGTTCATTTACAGCTAGGATGCACAGTTTATAGACAGGGTGCATGTTCTAACGCTTAACGCTTGTTTCTGTTTGAAATTCATGTGTCTGCTTAGTTTAGCACTGCAAGGTAAGAAAATTTCAACTCACCTAACGGAGCAGATGTGTCCAAACACAGCAGCAGCAGCAGCAAGCCGAAGGGCAGGGGAGAAAACAGGACGAGAAAGGGGAGAAAAACAGACATAATTAGCCTCATTGCAGTCATACATTCTAGGTACAATTTCAGCATGTTTTCCTCTGGAGAGACTGTGAAAAGTGATACTATAAAGAAAACACAGGTCAAAATATATGACACACACACACACACAAAAAAAACACTGAATTTGTGGCCTTACGGCTCAGGGTTGTATATAAACACAAAACTGCAAGTGTGTGTGTCGCCTACCCAGCCACGTACATAAACAAATAAAAAACAGCCGTAAAATGTTGGTAGCAAAGTATTTTTTACAGCCAGAAGAGAGGAGAGGAGAGGAGAGGAGAGGAGAGGAGAGGAGAGGAGAGGAGAGGAGAGGAGAGGAGAGGAGAGGAGAGGAGAGGAGAGGAGAGGAGAGGAGAGGAGAGGAGAGGAGAGGAGGAGAGGAGAGCTCCTCTGTGGTACTGTGACAGGAATCTGTTTCAGTTAGTTTTTGAGTTTTGAGTCTTTCAGTTAGTCCGAAGAGGAAAGATCAAAGTCCAACTTCCTCACTTATCAGAGCTGCCTATCACACACTATCCTCCAGCTACAAACAGCCTCTCTCTCTTTTACTCTCCTCTTTTTTTACATACAAGAAGGTAATGTGACACAAACTGAAATACAGAAAGGAGGTATAGTAGAAACAGAAATAAGAGGGGAAAATGGTGTGTGTGTGCTTGTGCTGAGTGTGTGTGGCGTGTGAGCTGCAGCATCTGGGGTTGCCATTTGAGACTACGTCTACTGGGTGTAGAGCCTGGGCTCGGCAATCTGCCAACACATGCCTCATGCACTAAGTGAGCTGGAAAATAACACACACACACACACACAAAATTGCAAGGACCTTTAAATCAACTGAGGTACCACACGAAAAAACAGCACGATTTGACAAAAATCAAACATGCATTCTTCCTCGCACACAAATATATGCCTACATACACACACAATACACACATATACACACACAAACCTAAGTATATTTCAACCTCGCATGATGTTACTGGATAAATGAACCAATCACTGGGTCCGGGTCGTCCAACCAGCTCGAAGACATCAAGTTTATTATTTTGCCCTCATACTGTGTGTCTTTAAGTGTGTGTGTGTTCATTCATGCATGGTTTGGATCAATGACAAACCATGAGTCAGTGTGTGCTGTGCTGTGCCTGCCTCCACCTATCATGGAGGCCACTGGCCCTCTCAACCCTCCTATCTAACAGTCCTGTCAAGCAAGAAAACGAGAACGGAGGGTCAAATGCATCATCGTGTGAGTGCGATGTCCGTGCTGCAGCCAAGCACACGCTGACCTCTCATTTGCCCCGTCTGTTTACCTCATTTTCCACTATTTTATCAAGCTGCTGTTTGCTGTAGTTCGGTTCAGACAGATGGATGATTTGGGAGCCAATTTCATACAGATTATCTACAAAAGATACGTCTCTAATCACGATTGGAGCGATTGCTTTGTGTTTTGAAATTAATGCAACTTTCAACTTCTTTTTTTTGTTTTTTTTTTAGTTCAAAAATGTGCTTTTACAATGTTTCGATCTCTAGCACAATGATTTGTGATGATGAGAACGAACAATCAAAAAAAAAAAAACTCCCTCTGTAATCTCAAAGATTGATTATTTTGTGGGGAATATGTTTGGCAGAAAACTTTTTTGTGCTGTTTTTCCATAAGCTTTAAAAAAAAAAGCATTCGTAATAGATTTATTTAAAAAAAACCAACAAAAAAAACAAGCAAAAATCAAATGTTCATTACTGACAAAGAATGAGATTATCAGTAGTTGCAGATTGCATCAAAACAAGGACCTGGCAGTAAGTCTTGATTAAGATGATTTTGAGTGCGGTCACGGCTATAAACGCTGCCTTCCGATGTGGTTGGACAACACAATGTACCCGTTACTTATTTATTAGCATAACCCTGCCCATTAGATTTGCTTAAAGAAAGAGGCAGCCAGAGATAGAAATACATCTCAGAATCAATCACCAGCTAACTGCTGCAAGGAAGCGGCGGTTAGTGATGCAGCGACAAGGTACACACCGTTGAGGGAATTATAATAGCTGCACCGTGTAGTTTAAAAACGAGACAGATATATATGAAGCTTTACAAGGTCGATGTGAGAGCAGTAGAAGTGAAGCCGCTGACTCGAGGCAGGATACATTATGGCTGTGACCACCTCAATTTAACATTTAACTGATTCATTTGCATTTCCAATCCACCAACAACATAATTGCTAAAATGATCTGATAATACCATTTACCGCGTGAATATTTGTGGAAGGTTTAAAGGTATCAAACTTCAGATGCCGTCCAATCCTATATCCTAAATTCTATATCCTATATCCTACACCCTTTATGCTCTGTTTAAACATAGAAGCCTGACTTTATTCACTCCTCCATACTTCCTGTTCTATATACCTACATCCTCACTGCAAATCTTTCCATCAATCAGGGTCGGCTGGGTGGAAGAGAATGATTGCATTCTTCATACACCATTTAGTGTGGTTTAGTGTTTTTGTATTGGTTTAAACATTGACAGACCTGATTTTTTCAGGCTATAGACACAGGTTACACACCTTAACACGCATCCCATTTTTAAATATGCTTTATGCACTGCTTCCTCACCTGTCCTAACCTCTGTCTCACCTCTCTGCACCTCCCCTCCCCTCCCGCAGTCTGAGCACACCAAAGTGATGTGTTGAAAGCAAAAACCCCTATCACAGTTGTCGCTTGAGAGCTGCTTAGAACTTGAAGGTTGTCATGAGGTCTCCACCACAATGCTCTTTGTAGTTGTCAGAGAGACTTAAATACTGTCTTTAGTGCTGTCACAAAAACATAGACACAAGCACACACAATCACTATAATTGACGTGAAGTTATGAACTCCTCCAGTTCACCACTGTATGGTGTGTGTGTGTGTGTGTGTGTGTGTGTGTGTGTGTGTGTGTGTGTGTGTGTGTGTGTGCGTGCGTGCATGCGTGTGTGTGTGAGACGTGCACTAATATCCAGCTCGTCTTGGGATAAGTGAGGACAACGTTGGAAAAATAGCTCATTTTGTGGCTGTGCAGCCTTTAAGAGGTGTTATAATGAGACATAACAAGTTATGGCAGCTCATTCTCTATGCTGCTCTATACCACATGGACATAGTCACACAGTTGCCTGCTCACACAACTATCTACACACACACACACACACACACACACACACGTCAGATTTAAATGGCCAAGGTTAAGGTTATCTCTGAATGAAAGTATTGTATTCCAAGTCAGTGACATAGGAGACATATTTACCCTGAATTGCTGTGTGCACCATCACTAATCTCTCATGCTGAATGAAAGCCTGCAAGCAACACACATGGGGCACACACACACACACACACACCTGTCAGAAACCACAATGGTAACCTCCGCAGGGAAACCCCATAATACCATGCACCAGGTCAGTTGGCTGGAATGGTAGAAAGAAACAGATGGAGCGGGACGGAGGGATGACTGAACGAGGGGAAGGAGGCGCTCACAGCAGCGGAAGGGTGAGGGAGCAACAGGTAAGGGAGGGAGGGAGTCAAGGAGAACTGCTAGGCGCAGAAAGAAGGGATAGGACGATGTGAAGCGGAGAAAAGGACAGAGATAGATTCGTAGGAGGAGGGACCAAAAGAAAAATGAGAGGTTGAGAGACGAGTGGAAGTGCTGCAGGGTGACGGGGGGAAAGTGAAAGAAGGTGACAGGGGATGGGTGAGGGGGTAAGAAGAGGGCAAGAGGTGAGAGGGAGGAGAGGTTTGGGAGAAGATGAGGTTGTAGCCTCTGAGGCGGCTAATGAAGACGGTGATGTCAGCGTGGGGATGGGGGAGGCACTGTGAGTATGGAATAGTCCATCTGCTGTTCAGCCCGCTGGGATATAACAATCACCTCACAATCACCTCACAATCACCTCTCCCTGGCTCCCACTTCTCACTCATACAAGCATTAACAAGGAGAGGGTGAGAGAGGGAGAGAGACTCACAACAACCCAGCTTTCCAAACAGTAAACCAAATTATAAGACAATGTAAAGAAACCAAGAGACTAAAAGCCAAAGTAGATTAGACTATTATCTGTCCCTAAAAAAAAGATTACAAACTGGCAGAATATCTCTGTACTGTCAGAGGTAGGAAGCAGAGACAGATCCAACCAAATACTGGCTCAGCGACCACAAACTGCCAATCAAAAAAAAAACAAAAAACCATGGCAACAAAAAAAAAGGAGGTCGAGACAGAGACGCACTTCCGCTTAACATTTAAGCCTAACATTTATTTTAACAAGTTCAACTCTGTAATTTCAGATTTCAAAGATCTTAACGGCCTCATGAAATTAAAAATACTCTGAAGGGGAGGAGACGGGGCACAGATAGACAAAAACCTAAGAAAATGACAAAACACTTCACGCTGATACATTAATACTACTGTAATTATACATGTCAAACCCCAACACTACAATCTGGAAATTAATTAGGGTAATAATAAAACAGCTTTCTAGTCATCTGTTTTGCTGCTCGTGTGGATCCAAATCAGCCGCATGCAAGTTGGTGTATCTTTAACTGGGAAATCAAAGTTTTAAGACTCATCGGACCCAAATACATTATATGGGGGTTTTATAGTCTATCATTTGAGGCAGGATTGTAAAATTCTGAAAAGTTATCACAGCAATATTTCCTCCTTGTCTCTTTGCTTTCTCAGAAGATAAACAGTAAAATTAGCACTTTGCTCTACAAGCTATATGCTGTAAGGTCCTCTACCCTGTATGGACGGCTGCATGTATTTAATTTGCAAACAGAGTACGTTGGTATAAGACGCTTCCCTCTGCTGCAGTAAAAGTTCAGCCTGCAGAAACTTTTTTTTTTTTTTTTTTGCTGAACTATGCTGTATTTTTGGGTTTTCTGCCAGAGGCTGCTGTGGTGGGACCCCCGCTGTGTTGATGCTGTGGTCTCGCTGAATTCTCATGGAATTTGTATAATTTGGTACTGTTATGGTGTTATAATCATAAACTGAAAATGAACAAAATAAATTTAAACAAAGAATGAATGAGGTATGTTTGTTAAGAATAGCAGTGGGGATGAAGCAGGCCTCGCCCCTGTTTGTTTTGAATATAGGGGCAGCGTATCTCCTGCCAGAGGCCAGAATCTGAAAGCAGATCCGAGGTTATCAGTTGAGTCCCTCGTGATCCTACTTGCTTTCTTCACCGTCCTCTGTTCATAGAGATGCTGGAGGGTTGAGCTTCAGTTGGACCCACTTCAGTTTGGCCTTGTTGGTGTCTGAGACCCCTCATACCAAGCCATAAAGGAGGAGGCTCTCTATATGGCAGAAGAAACGCTATGAAGAACAGGAGGGTCAACATCCAGCTGCCTCAGCTTCTGTAGGCGGTAGATCCGCTGCCGGCATTGTTTAAAGATGTTTGTGTTGTTGTTGTTGAAGGTCAGCTCGCTGTCGATGGTGGTCATGAGGTACTTATAGCTGCGGCAAGGGGTAAGGTTGAAAGGGGAGACCACTTTGACATAAATGGTTACTCCGTTTGGTAGCCTCCGGCCTCTGCAGAGGAGCAATCCACAAACTTACTAACAAACGGGGTCACGTTTTCCACGCACAATAGGCACTGAGGTAGAGTTTTTCCTTTTAAAATGTGCATTTCAGCTTTAACATTGTAAATACATTTAAGAGTTATTTAATACTGTAGCAGAAATACTACAAAACTCATATTTTCAGTGTTTCGTGACCACCAAATACAAATCAACAAAAGAGTAATTTCCTTGACCTTAGTCCCTGTTATATTTCTTTTTGCATAAAGCTTTTATTTGTGATTAATAAGCTCTTTTCTTCGATGAAAAGGTTATTTTTCTCAGACTGCCATCAACCCCTCTCCATACCTATGCAGCTAACATTTAAGCTCCTCTAAAAGCAGGAAAGGTAATGACAGAAAAACATTTTTGCAGAATGCTTCGCCGAGAAAAACCTTCTCTGAGCTCAATTTCCTCTCGGCGTTCAGAACTATCTGGATACGCACACAGCACTTATAGGTGTGTTTTCCTCCTCGTATTAAAGTGCAACTACTGATGAAATGCAGGGGTTTTTTTACAGGAAAAAAGTGTTTTTAAAAAAAATAACCTAAAAAGTATGTTTTACCGGCAACACGGCCCAAAGTATACTATGTTAAGTGCTGCTGCTTTTTTCATCTGTTTATATTGATGTAATTTTTTTTTTAAAAGGCTAAATTGACAACTGATTTCTCAAAGTGTTGGAACGCAATAACCATTGTGGCATACACATTCCTGTCTAACACTCGAGGCTTCATTTTCTTCTTTTTCAAATGTTGTATCAGCAGTTTTGGAGACCACGACTCTTTATAATACAACATAGTGACCATAAAACAGGCCGCAGACATACATGAATAATGAAGAAAAAATCAGGTCAGGTCATGATGAAGATCTGATTTGGATCAAAACGTTGACTCGAGGTTTCGGGTTTCGTGACTATCTATTGTTGTTGTCTTCTAATAGCTCTGCACCCACATGATATGCATGTAATTACACCACTTATCATCATCTGCATAGATGAATAAACCATCATTCTTCCAAAAGGATGTTGTTGCAGCCCTTTTCTGTTTATTGGATAGTTAACAGAAGAGACTGAAACAGACATTGACAGAGAGACGTCATAAACAACGTTATTCTTTAGCAAGTAAAACATTTACACATACACACAGAAGCATAGTTTACCAAAAAAAGTACACATTTATCAGAGCAGAGGGTGCAGAAAGACACACGCTATAACAGTTCAGTTCAGTACTTGCCATGATAATATCATGTACCCCGATCGCTTTGGCCAAGTTAGTCACACATAAAATTGTGACACGTGTGTATGCTTGCAACTTTCAACAAACTGCAGGGAAATTGCAAGGAAAAAGCACAAAACACCAGTCTTTTAGGACATACACAGCGGGAATGATGAAACAGGCAGTTCTGTCAAAGTGAAAATAGTACAAAAGCTACTGGGGGGCAGAGTGAAAGCACAACATAATCTAGTTAAAACGAATAGCCAGCCAGTGGCGCTTGGACAGGAACAGTGTAAGGTATTTTCCACATACATGGCTGAAGCAAGATTGTGATGCATAACACAACCAGCAGAAATATCACCCAGCGGGAAAAACGCACACACAAACACACACACATGCACACGCACACACCAACATGATTCCCCCACTGGCAGAGTTCATGAGAAATCACATCTCCCTTCAATCATACATCGATCACTCTCTCATTTTCTGTCTTTCACACACAAAAACAAATCACCGACCCCAGCAACAGAGGCTGAAATATAATGAAGAAAGTTGTCCTTAAAAAGGTTGTTTATCGGCCCAGTAGACTAACTGCGTGTGCTGGGCACAAACGTATATAAACACACATTTCTTCACTCTCACTACATCCCTCAGTTTTTCCTTTTCTCTCTCTCTAATGAGGCATAAAGTGGAAAACTCTGTACCCATCACAGAAGTAAACACATATTTTCAACTTTTTGCACTTTTAGCACAGCATGGAAAAATAAAACGTCTCTGTCGTCTGAAAGCACTTTCCATCTCTCTATTTCTTTCTTTGTCTCACAGCCTCCTTCTCTTTATCTGGTAGCTCAGAGAGACAGAAGGAATGACAGAGTCATTAGACAGTGTCAGCATCATGCCATCTTTTTCATGTCACGTTTCCTCACGCCATGCAACCCAAACACACACATTCACACACATACACACACACACACGCAGTCATGCAGTCTCGCACCCAGCATGCTGAATTCCCAAAACCACAATTTTCCTGGAGCCCAGGGAAAGCATGAGGTCGTCAAGCACAGAGCAGTTTTTCCCTAAAGGAATTTACCAGCCTGTTTGTGGGTATACGTGTGTGTGTGTGTGTGTGTGTGTGTCAGGGTTAGTGCTACAGCACAGAGTGACAAAACACAAGTGAGCAAACATACACACAGTGGCTGAGAAAAGGACCAGTCTAAGCACGGACGACCTGAAAAAGCATTTGACATTCATTTCAGAGCCACTGAAAGAGCAAAACATGCTACTATTGAAAGTCAGGAGAAAAATGCTTATATATATATATATATATATATATATATATATGAGACAGATCGTGGTGGCTGGAGGTTGGAGGGAGGTGGTGTGGATGGAAGCATGCAAGTATGAAATAAGGAAGTGAAGCAGGAGAAAGTGCTTTACTGTCACCAAAGCAAATGTAAATATCCAGCACGCCACTCTAAGCTATAGCTACCCCTAGAGCAACAACACAAAATAAAAAGGGTATACAGGAATGCATTTCTATATCAGTGATTGTGTATGTATGTGTCACTATAACGTAGTGCTTATCTCAGTGGATTATGCTGACGTGCAGCTATTAAGAACTTAAACACATTCAAACCAGCAGGGAGCTATTTCTACTAGTCAATAGACGTCTATCATCCTATTGTCTGTTCCTTTTGCATGTGTGTGTGTGTGTGTGTGTGTGTGTGTGTGTGTGTGTAACGCTATCATAAGTGTGAGGGCGGTATATAATGCGGGACAGATGTAGAGGATGTCGGCAGTGGCTAGTAAGGAAAGGTGGCGGGTACAAAGAATAACAACAGGGATGGATGATAGTGAGGAACACATAAGAGTGAGTCTGTCACAGGGTGGTGTTGACAGCCCTCGATCAGTACACACATAATGAGATTTGATGTGATGTGATGTGATGTGATGACCAGGCATCCTCGAGATGTTACCCAGCATTGAAACAGACAGGACGTGGATCAGCATTACACTGATCACCACCACAACCACACGTCAACACCGCTCCGATGGACAGACATGGACAGACGCGCACACACACACCAGCACGCACGCGTTGGCCCATCTATCTGTCAGTGTGTATTTGTGCGTTTGCATTTTGATGATCTCCCCAAAAGGGTTTATCAAAGAGACTTCAAATACCAGGAGATTCATCTCCCCTTGAGAGGAGGAGGGAACATTGTTGGGGGGGTTCGGGAAGGGGCCTCCAGCCATGTTTACCCTACTCAGAGAAAGATCCAGTGTCCTCGCTGGTATAGCCTTCAGCTGCACGCATACATCCGCCACGACAAATTTACGATCACTCACACACACACACACACACACACACACACACACACACACACACGTCATCACTCATGCTGCATTGTAGGACTGCGTCAAAATGAAATGTGTGCGCGAGCATTATGAATGCATATGAGCACAGTGTGTTATCGACTGTAGGTGTGTGTGTGTGTGTGTGTGTGTGTATTTTCCTGTGGTCGCCATTGTGTGTACTGTATGCGTATAAGGTGTGTGCACGTGTTCAGGAAGTAAACGACTGCCACGCAGACAGGCGGAGAACCGCTCACACCATTGAAAGGTCTCATATGCATATGCATACTAATATAAAGGTGGTCAAAGGAGTCCAGGGTGTGATGGATGAGGGAGGCCACGCAATCAATTTCGCAGGCGATTAGGAGATGAAGCATGTAGACTGAGATCTGCAGGACCTGCCAGTTAGAGCACTTCATGCACACAAAAGCACCTTCAGGGGTCTGAACACACTCAAGTTAAAGAGTGTATTTTACTCGTCAGATTACTTCATGACATAATAATAAGTTGGAGTGCCGGGTCTGTGCATTGAGTGTTTACTCTGGAGAGTTGGGACAGAATGAGTTTGTATGCGGGGGAATTTGTGTGTGTGTGTATGTGTGTGTGTGTGTGTGTGTTGTTCCTGCCTACACTATGAATCATTGAGGTCAGATGTCATTACTAAGAGATGGAGCAGATAGCAGGAAGTGCTAAAATGACCACTCTGTCCTCTCGCTCAATCTTGGCCTCTTCCTGTGCAAAGGGACAGTCGTTAAATCATTAAGGTTAAAGGGATGGGCTAAAATGCCCATTCCCCCCTGCCTCTCTTTCTTCTATTTCTATAAAACATCTCCCTTGCATTCTTTCATGTCAGGTGTAAACAACCTTTCCCCATCCGCTACCCCTATTTTGGTTTGACGGCAGCACTTTAGTTCTCAGAAAAAGCCGGAAAACTAGCAGCAAAATAGATGAATAGATGTAAAAGTAGGTAAAGAAACAGACCTAAAAAAAGTGGCTGTCAAAAGAATCAAGCAAAAGAAGCAATCAGTTCAGTCAGTTTGTAATTTCTTTACTTAGAAACAAGAGAGCTTCAAACTGCCGTCTGTGATACCATGAAAAGGCAAAGCCTGGAGATACTTCACTGAAATAAAAGGCCACGGATCTGATTGACGGAAAAAGCACTGGCGGTGATTCTCCACTGATGTGGGCACATTTTCTAGTTAAGAACTCGTTAATAGAGCAAACAAACATTCAACAGAGTCACATCTGTGACTGTTTTCATTAAGTGGAGAAAGGAAAGAAACATAACAGCGATGCTAGTGTCTGAATATCTGACTGGTTATGTAGCTTTAGCAAAGAAGTCATTACGTAGGCTGCAGTTGGCAGACCGGTCCAATAACAGCACAGTAATATAATAGCCACTGAAGTATATTGAGATGCATTTAATTGAAGAGGTTTATAAAGATTGTTTGACTTCACTGTATGTCAGCGGCTCTTGTTAATTTAAACTGCGTGGTATCAACACTTTTGTGTTTAGGTTACACAAATTAAAATTAAAAGATCAAAAACGTAAATAAATTAACGGCAATGTTCGTGTTTTTCAGCCAAAAGAGGTGAACTTGTGCATCATTTTGAGCATTTTCTTTAAAAATGAGGCAGCATGCTGTGTAGCCGTGTGTGTGTGTGTGTGTGTGTGTGTGTGTGTGTGTGTGTGCGCTCCCATGCTGCTGCTCAGGATCCACAGGATTGAGGTAATTGGGCCACTTGGTTTTGTTGTGTGCTTTCAGCATTTTATCAGACTGGGCTGCTGACATCATAAAGTAGATCTTGAAGCAATTCCTCAGCTTCAGCATCAGTTTGTGAATTCCTGTCTGCTCTTGACACCTTCTCTTCTCCTCACTGCTCAGGGGCTGCTTTTGTTTCATTACAGAACTTTTCACAAGGAAATTTAAAAGTATGTATCATATCCAATGCATCGCTATGTCTATATCTCACTTTTTTGTGTGTGTAATGAAATACAAAAAAAAAGTGCACATGAAAAATTTGGTTAGCTCCCTGAGTTTAATTCAGAGGCCCAATCTGTTTTGTACTCAGAGCTGCAATACTGCATCATCATCACCATCATTAGTGCCTGCCTCATACCTGCTCCTCCTCGGCAACAGGTATGAGGCAGGCTAAGGTACGTTACACCGCAGTAAACCTGCTGCAGCCAACAAGGATGTATGATGTGGTGACATTGTGGGACCAGTATGGAAGACCGGATGACATCCAGCTGTTTTATGAACCACTACAGTTGTTAAATTTTTCATTTTGAGAAAACAAAACCATGCACCTCGTTTTCAATACCAATAAAATATAAAAAAAAATGTCTTTGAACACCAAACACATCTTTTCCTAACCAATAATAATTGATTTCATGACAAGTGTATTTCTGATGCACTGTAAAAATCATAAGAAATCCTCTTTTAAGAATTGGGATTTAAACAATGAGAGAATACAAGATAAAATACAGCAAGCGGAAAGAGTGAGAGCAAGTGAGGAAACAGAGGAAGTAATCCAGTCCCCCCCTCAGATATGGTAATACATGCTAATCTCCATTCATATCCGTAATCTCTTAATTGCTTTAATTGACATGAAAGAAGGTTGAAGCTTGCCTGATATGGTAAATGTCAAGAGCCTGCCTTCAATCTCGCCTGCAGCACACATGGATATACATGCATGTGTACTTGTATATATATAAAATATGCTGGATTTGGAACACACAGAAACGTGGGAAAAAGGAAGAAATGAGATTATCATGCAGAATGTGCATTAACATATGCACATGTGAAGGTAATTATGCTGTTATTGTAAAAAAAAGGATATACATATTATACACTCACTAGGAAATACAAATAAACACGTACATCAACAAGCAAATACAAACAGCCCCACAGCAAGCAAATACCTTTGTTGCACCAAGGTCTTTAATTAGAAAAACAAAGAACAAAACAGTCACAAACAGCCATACAGCTACACTGCTTTCACTTCATCCCGATCCAACTTCTTATCCTTTGATTTTTGGGTCAGGTTGTGTGTGTGTATGTGTGTGTGTTCGTGTGGTGAGAGAGTGTAAGAGTGCAACAGAGAAACAGTAAACAAATGCAGATTGAGGGTTTTTCCATATAATTTGGTGAGACAAAGACTGTTATTGTACTCCACTATCATTTTGACTTGAGGCGTAGGTCTTTTAGTTGAAACACTAACATGCACACACACACACACACACACACGCAAACAAAGACACGACAAAAGCCAAAAATACATCTCTCATGGTTTCAGTGCTGAAAAACAGGATTGGATGCAGTCAGATAAAAACATTAGCATATACTTAAAACACAATACATACACGGGCTGCAAAAACATACATACACAGTACCTGTATTACCCAGAGAGCAACATCAGTAGTGAGAGAATATACAAACACACCACAACACACACACTCGACAACCTATTACAAAAGAAAAACGACAAATGAGATTATCCGTGACCCCGTTATCTCCTTTGTTTTCTGTTTCTTCATAGTTCCACGATAACACCGTACTCCCTAAAGAGAGGGGAGTCCTCCCACATCTACGAACACAGACTGGCTGAGATAAAGCTGAAGCTTTAAAGTGTGCCGCAACAAGGAAACAGCGGAGGTGGAAGCTGAGGCAGATTTGTTGTCCAGACCAGACTGATATAAAATGACAGAGGACCATCAGAGTGACGAAGACAGAAGGAGGTAGAAGCACCCGCAGTGACCCCAAGGTCAACGCTACAGCTCCACCATATGACCAACCATTTAACCCCATATAAATTACCTGCTTTGGCTGTGTGTGTGTGTGTGGGTGTGTGTGTGTGTGTCTTTGCAGGGGGGGGCGGGGGGCAATGATCTATCTGTCCTGTGATGAATCTATTTTGTGCACGCATATTAAATCACCTCTACAGGAAAACTGATTACCATGTCCCAGCAAAGATGGAAGCAAATACACAAAACACACTTAGATACAATACACACAAGCATGCGCACACGCACACATGCACAGACGCACGTCATCTGTGGTATCAAGAAAAGTCAGGTGTTGGTCATTGACCTCTGAACTCAACCATCAGTTACACAGACAAGGTGATGATTTACCCCCTGTATGAGTGGGTCTGTGTGTGTGTGTGTGTGTGTGTGTGTGTGTGTGTGTGTGTGTCTGCTGACGCCAGGTCTGTGTCAGTGTAGCCCCCTCCTCTTTCTTTCTCTCATAAATTACCTGTCAACTGCAGAACAGATCGAACCAGAGAGAAAGAAGGTGGCAGAGACAGAAAGAGACGCTTTTATGCCTCTTTTCAAATCAGAGAGGCTCAACTGTGACAACAGCATCTGAGCGTGTGCTTAATTAAAAACACAAGCTGCATTATGAATGAAGAATTAGTACGACCAGGTAAACATCAAATAAGGCGCCTGTCGTACAGACACACCCAGTTTCACAACAAAACAGCACAGCTAGACTAATTAACGTGCAACCAAAACTAAAATTGTTTGAAGAGGAATATAAAATGAGTGAAGCTGCAGGGAAAAAAAAGGTACATTCCACGGAAACAGAAAGAGGTATTGAAATCTTAGACAAAGGAGCAATCTTTTGGCCAGCGTCCCATGAGTCTGGTTACTCTACAGTAAAGCGGCAGAGAGAGAAAAACGGAGGACGGAGGAGGAGAGCGCACAACAAGGAAAGAGGATTAGCGTGTCTGACAGTCAAAAGAAGAGAGACAGAATACAAGTCCCAGTATACAGTAAGACCCTCCATAACACCACAGATTATCACCAATACAGTATAAAAACACAGCACACACACATTAACATAACAACAGAATATCATAAAAGGACACTGTCTCTTCTTTTTGATGAAATAGGTACAAAACCATTAGACATAATAGTAGATTAGTATCAATATATAACTTAGCAGCAGAGTTGAGCTGGTCCAGGTTACAAGGTACAAGGTATAGTTGGTATTTCTGAGTCACATATCGAAGACAATGAAGTTCGTAAGACCGCCTGCAGTAGCAAGAGGAGCTGGTAAGTGGAGGTAGTACACATCAAGTATTGAATGTTTCACAAACGATACTGTAATGGTCCATATGTCGTTAACAGCACAGGACTGACCAGTGAACTGACCTGAAGTGTCACCTGTGGAAGATAAATTATAACAGTTCATAATACTAGTAGACCCATGTGCTGGAACATTGTGATTTATGGAGCTGTTATTACTGCCCAGTTGAGCTGCTAATGTTTCCTAATGAGGCATAGCCTTTAACTCAGCACAAAAGACTAAGTAATATAGAAAAGTGGAGACAGCGATGTTGCATCACGCTGTAGAAACAGAAATAAATGATTGAACTGAGTCGAACCCGCTCAGTTGCCTGGGCACAAGAGAACGAGACTGTGACGCTGATATATAAATATAAACAGGGATGAATTTGCAAAAGCTAAAATGTGAGCCTCATTAAAATTTCAAATGTCCCTTATGTGTTGAAAAACACCTTTTCAATGGAGATAAGCTGGTTTAAAAGCAAACATGAAATAATGCCACACTGGTGCATTAGTTGGGGAAACCAAATCCTCTATGATCTGAATTCACAATATCTCCCATTATTTCATGGGCTCCGTGAGTCAGACGATGTTCAAATTTAATCAGTTTTGTTTTCACTGTGTAATTAATTAAAAACTGTGTTTCGTACGAGGGGTGAAGCTCGCTGAATTAGATCGGGATTTTTAGGAAAATAGAAAATTATGGGAGATGTGAAAAAGTGTTACACTAGTGATACTGGCCAGCCGGACAAGCCTCAATAACTGACTGTGATAACCAAGTGATCGGCCTGATTATAATGATGCAATAGTCAGGAAGGCTGATAGACGGACAGATAAAAGGTAGAGACAGGTGGAGCGAGACAGGCAAAAGGAGGCAGATCAGAGAAACATTAGTAGGAGAAACATGGAGACTAGAATCACTCGGGCATCAAATGGTCTGTCTGAATTAATCCTGACCATCACGCGTTCCCCGTCACACACATATATACGTGCACGCACACACACTTCCCTGTCTCGGCCCTGCAGCAACAGATGCTGACAGACAGAGAGGCTTCCTCCACCTCTTTCGTCTTTGAATCTCTCTTTCTCTGCTTCTATTTTTCTGTCTCCTCTATCTTTGTTGCCTCTCTCGTCCGCAAGATAAAATGCCAGTCATCCTTCGCTCTACTTGTAAACAACAAATGAGGGCGCAATAGAGTAAAAGGACACCAATGGGCAACAGGGTAAGACGAGAGAAAGACGGAGGGAGAGTAAAAGAGAGAGAAAGGCAGCGGCTATTTGATAGTGTCAGCTGTATAGAGGAGATACAGACAGGCCATTCATCTCAATGGATCAGATAGCAGTCCCCCTGGAGTAAATGCGTGCATGCACATACACACACACACATAGAAACAGAAACAGAGAGGAGGCATGATGAAACACACAGACACACAAACCAGTCCAGGTTTAAAGCTATAAAAAGCACCCTGGGGCTACAGGTCCTAGACTAGTCTACTAAAGAGTAGAGGGAGACTGAGAAAAATGGTAGAAGTGAAGTTCACAGTTTTTTTGTGCAAGTACGTAAGGGTATGAGTGACTGTGTATTCTTTTCCATCCTCTCAGCAAGCCATGTGCCAGGGCGAGCCACAGAGACGGACTGATAGGCAGAGAGAGAGAGAGAGAGAGAGAGAGAGAGAGAGAGATAGAGAGAGAGAGAGAGAGAGAGAGAGAGAGAGAGAGAGAGAGACTGAAAGCCTCTGCATGAATCACAGTTTTCAATCTCGTCACAGGGGAGTCAGGGTGTGAGTCTAACTAGCAAAGCTCTTTCAAACTGGCTCAACATTTAGAAGCTGCTGCATCTCTGAATGTCAACACACACACAGACTGAGGCCATTGTAGAACTGTCACCAATAACAGCTGGTCTCTCTTGGTGAGTTTATAACGACTATGAAGGATGTTGAGGGGGAATAAAATCAGAGCTGTCCACAGTACGCTCAGCCAATATCTAATTACCCTGCCAGACTGACACTGATCACTGTATATACGGCCTCTGTAATGTATATCTTTTGATAATCCACGCAAAGAAAATAATATATTTTTGACCAAAAACGTGTTTGCCCTAATGCTCTTTAATTAAACAGACTTCAATGGCACCACTACTTATCAGTGAATAAATCAATACAACATAGCTTAGATAAATGTATGATATATGACTGGATGAGTAGACAGATCTCTTTATGAGTCTCATTTACATGCGTTTAGTTTGTTAATGTCAGAAATTTGATTGTTGTTGAGCCCGATGTGATGTGTTCAAATTTCAAGTTTCATCTGAAGTCTTAAGTCTAAAACTCAAATACATTTATAATTTACATTAAAAAACAAACATAAAAAACTCTCTTTTCTTTCAATTAACTGTTTCAGGACTAATGTGTAAAACTTAAGGTTAAACACATTTTAAGACTGTTGCCACAAACTGGTGTGCACCATCTTTCACTAAAGTTAAATTAGTTAAGCCTGACACGGTTTATCTGTTCAAAAAGGCAAAGCTTAAGTGAAGCAACGTAACAGCCCGGCGACAGGATGGTGTTTGTGGTTTGTTGAAAAGGGGAAAAGGCCATACGCAGGTGTCTGAATACTGTCTAGACAGTGTTTTCTACGTGCTCACATACTTCAACTTGTCCGCTCTGTGATGAAGAGATACTGACGGTCAAACTCATACTCACAGGAATGTTTACAGCTCATACGAAGCCAGATGGTCTTTCTGATTTAAGCCTGCAGAGTAGCGTGCAGTGGCAGCGGCTCTGTACAGAGAATTACTGGTGTAATTCCTCTGAACGTGGGGGAAAATTCTCCTTCAAATGTAGAGGTGAGAGGTTAACCAGCAACATAGGAAGTCTAGTGGTTACGAATCATTAACCACATCCGAGGGGTAGAATATTCAAGTATTTTCAAGAATTATGTCCATGTACATGCCCAATTGTTGTGTGTTTGTGTTGCCTATATACATGTTTAGAGCTAGCAAGATGAGCAACCAGGCTTAGCTCATTCCTTCATCCGCCCCAAATCTCTTCCTACTTTTCTTTCACCATCTCAACTCATCTTTTAGTCGCATCTTCCAACTTATTTAACCCAAATTCTGCCTTAGCCTCTTAAATAAAAGCCATGGCTCCTTCCACACTCCCAATGATCTCCCATTTTACACACCTTTCTCTATCTATCAGGGGTATATTAGTTTGTCGATACAAAACAAAAGCCAAGGGGTGGAGGAGAGGAGAGGAGAGGAGAGGAGAGGAGAGGAGAGGAGAGGAGAGGAGAGGAGAGGAGAGGAGAGGAGAGGAGAGGAGAGGAGAGGAGAGGAGAGGAGAGGAGAGGAGAGGAGAGGAGAGGAGAGGAGAGGAGAGGAGAGGAGAGGAGAGGAGAGGAGAGGAGAGGAGAGGAGAGGAGAGGAGAGGAGAGGAGAGGAGAGACCATTAGGATAATAAGATGTGCCACTGAAACTATTGTTTTTGTACTTTTGTAGTGACACAGCATGTTCACACTATGTTTGTATGTTCAAGTGTGAGTTTGTATGCAGATACATAAGAAGGAAAAAAAAAGTACAAAGACGAAGGCTGATGAGAAAAATTCCAGTCTAACTAACCAACACTGCTTTACTGTAGCTTTTCTTTTTTATCAACCCATGTTATCATTTTGGGTTGTGTGTGTGTGTGTGTGTCTGTGTGTGTGTGTGTGTGTGTGTGTGTGTGTGTGAGAGTGTAGAGCCTCAGTGATCAGGTCTAAAGCTGTGTGTAGGAGATAAAGGAAGTCATTAGTGAATTCTGCCTCTTAAGACCCCCTAATACCTTGGATGGGACCCTGGCCAGAGGTTAGGCAGCTTCCGTGTGTGTGTGTGTGTGTGTGTGTGTGTGTGTGTGTGTGTGTATGTGTGTGGCATTGTAATTCCACTCCTTTGCCAGAGACAAACACCAAAAACTGTGCACATCAGTAGTTGCTGTAATTCAAACTAACTTCGGCAACTTTTGAGCCAGCGCTGCAACAATCCTTGTCTGAAATAAATTGAAATGAATGCCTGGTGTTACTGGATCATTGCGAAACCTATAATCTAATATTTCAGCTGCCTGCAGTAATATCATACAAGGAAAGTTCACATTTCAGCCCGGTTCAGAGCAATAGTAGGAAGAATGATGGAGACAGTAAAAAGATCAGGGAGGGGGTGTTATAGGCTCGTAATGTATCAGAGGACTTTTGATCAGCGTTTAATAGGCTTAACAGAGCTCTAGATCAATATAACTGCTAATAGATGCATTGATCTGCATCTGCTACTGCCTCACACATATTCTGACCACCGCACACATACATCCTCAGACACACAAATCCACATTTACTTACTCATATATACACAAGGACAAAAAGCATGAAATCTGTAACAATACTCACTGACAACAATGGTAATATAAGAGCCTCATAGGGTAATACACTGGAATTATATGACTTTAAAATATGCACACACACACACACCACTATCTATACTGCCAATTAGTCCTCCAATAAAACAGTCTGCAACCGGAGAGTAAACCATAAAGTATAGTGTTAAAGCTAATGAACTCTACAACTCAGATATGCAGACAAACACACACACTCGCACACAAACACACATGTGTAGGTATAGCACATACTGTGATGTAAACAAAGATATTCACTTTAACAAGTCATTGCAACACACACACACACTTGTCTGCTGTAGCAACAATATGCAGGACTTCTTAGTAAAGAACAAACAAACGCTGCCCGCTTTGAATAAACAAATTAAAATGATTGCAGGTTGAACTGGGAGTAAATGCAACACTTAGCTAATTACTCTCTCTCTCTCCGTCTGACTTTGGCTAGACCCTCACAGAAATTAAAAAAAAAACAAAAAACATACACATACACGTAAACAGACAAACTATTTCATTTAAACAATAAAGACATGGATAAAAAAGAAGTGCCTCTCGAAGGCACATGAAACAGGTGAAACTCAAACAAGTGACGCAAGGAGACAAACAACTGCAAACATCTTCCCATCACTGCATGGGGGTTCATGAAGGAAAACAAGACAAAAAACGGAGACGAGACAAAGCTCCACCTCGGCACCTGCCTTTTACAGGAAAGCTTTATATACACCTGACTTCCTTCTGAAGCGGATTTCTTTTTTCTAAGTCGAGGGAATAAAAAACAGCCTGAATACAATTCAATTCAGCACTTGACACAAACAACACACACACATAGACACGTCGGGCATGCAAGCTACGCACACTCCAAGTCACGCACAGGCAAGAAATAGTTCCCAATCACATATCTCTCCACTGATTTGATGTGGAGAAAAAGCAATTTATTAAGCTGCCTCTTAGGAGCTGGACTCAAACTACACTGCTACACTGGCCTACTTAGACACACACACACACACACACACACACACACACACACACACAAAAGGAGAGACAGTTCTTTACTTTCATACAAATACAGACTCCAATAATGCGTAAAGAGCTCCCATAAGAGCATCATCAGTAATCTGGTGAATAACGCAACTAATAGAACTTGCAGTCCATTACAATTTGATGTGATCCAAACTGACACTAACAACCAATCCCTGTCCCTACACACATACCAGCTGGTCCAAGGGTGGCTCTGTTGCTATAGCTACCTGGAGAGCCAGCCAACTCCTCATGACAGGCCCTAAACTTTCTTCTGACCTCCTATTTTATTCTTCGACCACGCTTAGCAATCCCACAATCAACCACGACCACCAGAGCAGAGGAGAGCAGAGGAGAGCAAGAGGAGAGCAAGAGGAGAGCCAGAGGAGAGCAGACGAGATAGGAGAGCAGAGGAGAGAGGAGAGAGGAGAGCAGAGGAGAAAAGAGGAAAGCAGAGGAGAGAGGAGAGCAGAGGACAACAGAGGAGAGAGGAGAGGAGAGCAGAGCAAGAGGAGAGCAGAGGAGATAGGAGAGCAGAGGAGAGAGGAGAGCAGAGCGGAAAGTAGCGGAGAGAAGAAAATAATTGGAAATTAGCCAGGTTGTAATGAAAGCAAGGTGTATATCTCTGCTATGCACCAATATGTTAATTTAAGGGATTAAATTGAGAGCTGGAGAAAGGTGTGTGTGTGTGTACATGTGGGTGTGAATGTGAGATGCAAAGCCAGATCGCGATGAAAGCAGTCAAGTGGAAAGACAAAAACCCAAATCTAGTCTGAGCCTCCTGTATTAGCCAGAAATACTGCAACACCGCACAGCAACTTCACTCATTAACACACACACACACACACACACACACACACACACACACACACGCTCTTGTAAATAGGGTGCACTAATATCATGTTGGTTTCATTAGCTTAGTCATGCAACCAGCACAAAACCCTGTAGCAATTAACATCAGACACACACAGCTCAGTCAAAATATGTACATGCACACATGCATACATACAGCCTTACTAAACATAAATATATACAGAAACACACACACACACACACAGAGCGGTGCCTAATTTCATTTTACTAATACAGT
The DNA here is from genome assembly GCA_036937835.1 of Pampus argenteus. Taxonomy (NCBI): domain Eukaryota; kingdom Metazoa; phylum Chordata; class Actinopteri; order Scombriformes; family Stromateidae; genus Pampus; species Pampus argenteus. The sequence goes on along the minus strand of CM072866.1, from coordinate 21,165,193 downwards.
CTCAGTATTTACAACCTGCTTGAGAAAACATGTTCCTGCTTAATTAGATTAAACAAGACTGTGCGTGTGTGTGTGTGTGTGTGCGCACGCTCGTTTACATGCGTGGAACAACAGGTGAGGCATGGAGACAGCATACGCAGAGAGAGGGACAGACAGAGAGACCTTCATTTTGTATTCAGGGAGGTGGTGTAGATCGTTAGCTAAATAAATTAGAGGCTTGCGGCTGTGGATATCACACCGCCATATGTCAGAGAGAAAGAGCGAGGGAAGGGAGGGAAAAGACTGCTGGGGAGGAAGAGAGAAAAAAAAATTGTTTGCTGTGGTAAGTGTGAATAAATACATACAAATGGCAACAGAAACAGATGTGGCCGCAGCTAAGAGAAAATGTTGGGACGGAGGAGAAGAAGAGAAAGGTTGACGAGAGGAGCGGACAGGAGCTAATCCAGTAGAGTTGAACTGAGACCCGAGTTAAGCACATATGATCTTCTACTCTGCCCTGGGCCTTCACAGCGCACACACACACACACAGACACGTACACACACACACACAGAGGGTGTGAGAGAGATTAATAAATCAGTAGAAAGTGTTAGGATTAGTGTGAAGAGATGTGGACGCGTTGGATGACCGTGTCGTTAATTTGGATAAGTAGACGACCATTTGCAGGACTCTACAGGCCAAATGCTGCCGGACTGCTGTCAAATACTTCCTACCCCTTTATCTCTGATGCTGGACACTTCACTAATTTCACTGCTGATGCTGTTCTCTGCGTTTAAGCTAATATGAGTGAAGTTAGAAAAACAACACTAAAAAAAATAAGACAATATGGGACACTGCATCAACAAACAACATCATTCAAAATACATAAATACGTTTGAAAAGAGATAAAATGATGTTTATTTTTCTCTGATTAAGTTTTAAAGTCATTGTTAAATGTTTCATAACTATCAAATCTGAACTGGATTCATATTGAATTAAAGCTATAGCAATTCATACTGTTTAGTCTTTGCATTGCAGTGTGCCATATCAGTCATCACATCAGAAATTGATCTGTATCATGTTTGTAGGCTATTGTACCATGACACATGTATATAGATACATATCATAAAGACACACACCTACCGGAAAACTTTTTTTCATGTTTCCACGCACGCAAATCCACCAACAGCGGTTCTTTATTGAAGTTAAAGCAGTTCTACCTTCTGCCTTTCTTACCTTGACTTTGATTATTTCCATTCTGTGTCTGTATCAAATACAATGACACTACAATCAGGCACACACACACACCCACACCCACACCCACACACACACACACACACACAAACACAGCATCTAGAGGGGATTAAACATCTTAGACATCGATTAGACACACCTGAACCCAGGGGGAAAGGACGGATCGACAGCAGAGGAGGTGGAAGAAGGGTGAACTGCGTGGTGGTGGGAGGGATGAGGGTGTGTGTAGGGTTGTCTACATGCCTGTTGGGAGAAGAGGGAACTGACGAAGGATACAGGCATCAAGAGGGGGAGTGGGTGGGAGAAAATATCACACGGACAGAACCAGGGTGTAAATGTCTTGGAACGTGTCCTCGAGGATGGAGCGAGCACCAGAGAGGTTTTAACACTCCTGTTTGGAGCCAAAGTGTGAAGACACAAACTCACACACACGCCCTTAGATACATATGCACTCAACACACACACACACACACAAGCAAGCAAAACCTTAGAATAAACCCTTTCCACAACAATCAAAATTCTACCCACCACCGTACGTATAAATGAAAAGACCAGAATAGAGCCCGGAGTCAATGATGCATATCCGTGTCTATTTATAAGTCCTGCAGCCTACACTGGAGTGAAACACAAAGCAACACTCCCCTCTGCTTTTAGCTCTCTTGACTCTTCTATCACCCTCTTTCTCCTCCATGAATAGAGGAAAAAGTTTTTTTATTTAAATGATACCCACTTTCGTCCTCTTTCTCGTTCCCCAAAACATGTTTTCCAAGTACAACTTCCCATATGAGGATGTCACAGCTGACATAAGTAACCGCAGGTTCATTTCTTGCTTCTTTATAGTATGATTGCCTTCCTGTTAGGGAGTTAGTGGCCTGGAAAGGAAAGAGAAGTTGTCCATGTTTTATTCCTTTTCTACCTCAGACAAACACCAGAAAGTTTTATTTGACTTTCTTCACTTGTTTACCGCTTCTCCTTTAACTCATATTTTCCTTTGAGAGTTGTTTGGAAAGAGGAGAGCTGAAATGATCCACAGTTCCCCCTTTCCTGTAAACACTTGATGTACTGCAATTAATGCAGAGACACACACATACACACACATACACAGAAAGTACACAGATAGCAGTATAATATTAAGATTAGCCAGCCAGACATACATGGGCTTAAATGAATGCATTCATGAGTTATTTGTATATTTATGGATACTCCAACTGTGAGCAGCTGGTAAACACCACAAACTCTCTGCGAGCAGATGTACTTAAGAGACAAACATAAACATTTATTCACTTGAAGCATAATCACACTTACATGCACTTACACACATACATACATGCTACTGTGACCCAATTTGTTTATGCATGTCTACGGCTGCATGCCCGCCGCCGGTCTATTCCTTCATGCTTTTACCTCTTTATCACAGAGAGAAACGTGATGGCTAATGTACTTATAATCTGATTATATGATTATATAACTACTGCCGCTAATCTAACAGTCTCTCTGTCTCCCTCTCTCTCCCTCTAGGATGATCAGTGATTTATGTCTTTAAAAGGAAGTATAAAACCAAAAGCAACGGGTGAAATGGACTGTGAGATTAAACTAACCCTCCTCCATGACTTCCTCTCCTCCCTCCTATGCTCTCTCCCCCCTCCTCTCTAAATTATCTGAGAACTGTAATTAAAAAGTGCACTTTGGTTCTTGCATGGTGCTAACAAGCAGGCCAAAAAGACGCGCGCGCGCACACACACACTAAATTAGAGGGAGCTGAAGCTCAACTAATCATCTGAGTCTATGCCATAACGAGTGATATTAAAGAAACAACATAGTATGTTTCACAATTAAACAAAAGGTCTGTCATTTACTGTAGTGTACGCATCTCAATATTGTCAATATAGTCTTACTAGGGCTGGGCGTTATGACCAAAAACATTCAGTCACAATAATTATTATTATATTAATAATATTTCTTTTCAGGTTTAAAAGCTCATTTATATTCAGAAGATGACGAACACAGCAGAATAATTCACAAATCTGAGGTAGAACATTCAACAACAATTATAATGATAATTATAATGAGGAAAATATTTTTTTTCCAACATCAAAATATGAGAAAAATTAAGTAAAATCCATCCAGTCCAACAAATAAAATATCCTAATAGAAACATTAAGTGCTGCAGTGTGTGGTTTAGCTTTTCACATCCGACAGTTAGCGTTAGCTTCACAGAGTCAGAGTTTCAATCCAAACATTTAAGAACAAGAAGAGATGAAGATGTACATGAATTAAACTCATCTGAAAGTATAAAATTCACACTTCAGCGGATATCCTTGTATTACCTGCTTATTCAACACTGCTTTGCATTTTAATGGTGCTAATGGTGCTCTTGATGGTTTAATATTATCATATGATTATCCAGTATAATAGTATAATCAGGACATCAGTTTCTGAAGTTTCTGAATGCGTCTGACATTAAGCCCTGCGAGATAACAAGCCAATCAGATGCAGCGTCATTCTCGTCAGCTACAACTCAATTACTTATCAGCAGTCGACATCACATGTTGCACTGATCCACCCAAAACAAACAAACCCGGTTAAAACAACTAAAGCTCCTAAGACGAAGACGCGGAGGCTCATATTGCCTGTCGCGTTGCACGTCTTGTGACTCTCAGCTGTTAGCTACAGTGTGGATGTGCAAGTGTGCAAGTGTAATCCCATCATTATAGCTGAGGAAGAGAGTCCTCTCTCAGTCACAGAGGTATTTATTGTAAAGCAGAAAGTACATCCTATCCGTCTCCTCCCTCGCTCCTCTGGAGACGCATACAAAAAAAACTCCATTTTGTCAGCACCATCATTCAAAACCATTCATATTTGTTATTAAATGCTCCAAGCCCATAGCACGCTGCTTCCTTTGAAAGCTTTACAATAGTTTTGCGGCACCAGACAACCAATCCCAGGTCTAATTATAAGCAACAAGAAGGACCAGTGTGTTCTTATGATGTGTTCATCACATTGGTGAAGAAAAGACTCCATTACCGACAATCCAAATTATTTCCTCTTGCACGGCTCAGCCTGCTTTGTGTTTTTGTCTGTAAATTTAATGCAGAAGACGTGGGCTGTGCAGTGTAACTGTGCTGTAGGACGCGGTTGTGCTACCAGGTGGAGTCTCTTACACTTAAATAAAGTTGGGTAACAGGTGTGTTTAGGGACAGCCCATAAGGTTAAACAAACGCACCTCCCTTTGTGACTTCTGTCTTCCAAGGTTGATTTGCTCGAGTGTTTGTGCAGCAGTGAACACACGCATCACCCCATCATGTGCTGCAGATCAGGTATGCAGGTTATTTGATATAACACCAGTCAGACTGAAGTCTGTCTTGGACTAACCTGCTTTATACTGGAGCCCACAAGCATGTGGATGTTATAATGCTCACACATTTCAGCAGCAATTCATTCATTTTAAATGTTATTTGTTAATTTTTAGTCAGTAACTTGTTGTCATGTTTTGTAGGATAATGCAAGATAATCATAATGTGCGGCGGTGCAAGTTTCTACACAATTCAGTTCATTTAAAAATACGATTTGCTTATTGAAGAATGTGATTTGACAGTTAAAATGGCTCTAAAATACAAACAATACTTTTCAGACAACGTTTAACATCATCCATTAAATTAGGAGTGTTTTCAGACAAGCAGACTAGTCTAAATTTCCCTTTAAATCGTCAGGAAGTATTTAATACTTTGGTGACAGACCAGTGGGAGCTCCGTACTTTTAAATTAAGTATTTTGTGTTATTCAATTTATCATTCAAGTAATTTGGTGTTTCATTATCTTGAGTCAAACATATCTGTCAGCGGTTAACACGGTTTTATAATGGAATTGTTTTGATGTTTGTTTGGTCTAAAAAATGCCAGAAGACACCATGAATGTCCGTCACAGCCTCCTGAGGCCCGAGATGATGTTTTATTTGATCAACAGTTGAAAATTTAAGAATACTGAATTTACTATCACATAAGACTAAATGACTGGAGCTGGAACTGGGAAATGTTTGGCTTTTTACTTAATAAAAGATTTAAATGATGATTCAAATTAATCGTAGCAGCTCTACTTATATAAAATAGTACATGCTCTTCTAATTCTCCAGGCCATCAGCTTAGATATTTAAATCCTAAAAATATAATATTAAATATGATGTGTGTTGGAATCAGAGTTGTTAAGACATTTTACTCTTGGTTGTAGGCCAGCAGTTTACTTCTTGTTTGTGTGTGTGTGTGTGTGTGTGTGTGTGTGTGTGTGTGTTCTGTCTGCAGAGGATGACGTACATTTATACATTTAACGTACGTACATTTAAATATAAATATAATTTTTTTTTTTTTGGCAAAAAGCTAAAACAATTATTCAATTATTGAAATAGTTGCCAAATAACTTTCTGTCAATAGACTATTTGATTAACAGACTAATTGTTGGAACTGCTGAATTAGCAACATTTAAATACAGGCTTTAGCACTTTAGTAATTGCAGCTGGGTTCATAAAGTGGCTTTATGGCAACATGGTGGGACCAGTGAGACGCCATCATTCTGTGTCAGTGCAACCTGTGATTGCGACCCAGTGTGTCAGGCTCCCAGGCTCCCCGGCTGCCTGTGATTGGTTGACTGAAGTAGTATGAATGACTGCATGAATAAGCCTGAGACTTATTCTGGTCTGATTAATGTGTTTTCCTCAATGCCAATTAAACACTGATTACACAAATTAAGAACTCTGGGCCACCATAATCACTAAGTGCTCACACAGGGACTGGCGTTGATGGAATGGGCCACAAACATGCACAGGGACAAACAAACACACACACACACACAAACACACACACACACACAGCTGTAAAGCACCACACCCCATTTGTCCTTCTATCCTTGCCCAAAGCCCCATCAAATGCTGCCAGGCCTGGCAGTTGTTATAACCTAATGCTTTTAGCTGCATGTCGTCCAAGATAGAGTTACCGACCACATTCACCAAACACCCTCTCCTCTGACTCACTCGCTCTCACACACACATACACACAAGGAAAAAAGCGGTCACCCAAAGCCATGCAAGAGTACACATACATCGGGCCACTCAGACAGACAGCTGGTGCCAAAGGGTGCAGTTAGTGGATCCCCCCTTTGGGATGGGTTACCACCCCCTTCTCCTTGCACGGAGCCAGAGGGGAAGAGGGACAACGAGAAGTGAGATTAAAGGGAAGGAAACAGGGACAGAAGAGGGGTCAGTGACAGAGTAAAAGAGGAGTCAGAGAAATGAAAAAGGAAGGTTTCTGCACAGTGAATGTTATGTGACACCACAGAGGGGGGAAATGACAGCATGGAAAGAGAGAGTCAGTTCAGGAGGGGGGGAGAGAGCGTAAAAAAGAGCGACAGGGAGAGGAGGAGGGGGAGGAGGGGGATTTGCAGAACTCCTTGATTTGAACACTACTGGAAGGGTAAATCTCATTTCCCTTCACTCTTATGCTTGTCATCGCACTTTAGATGTATGTGGCTATCAAAAAATGAATACCATTACGATTGTGCAAACCTAGGAAAAACTACTGAGCTCTTAAACTTGTGTCATGCTGTTCGGTCAGCAGACAAACTTACTTTTGGTCTGAACGTGTTCACTTTTTTTGTTTGTGCGTGTTTGTCTATTTAAGCGCGTGTGTGTGCGTGCAGCACAACGCGGTTTACTGTTTCAGCAGAATTGTGCTGCAGGAAATTGGAAAAAAAAAATGAAGAACAGTTTTTCTCCATCCAAGTGGATCCATATACACCCCTTTTAAATCCATATGTGCGTAGGCTGTGCTGTACGTGTGTGTGTGTGTGTGGCTTATTCATGAATCTTAATTTTGGTTATATATAATTGTTTATATTAGCGCAATATATTTTCCTTTGTCTTGTGGCGTCATTGCTGTGCAGAATTATAAGGAAGTGAAAAAAAATTTACCTTGCATTACATATTATTCTTTCACTAAAACACAAACAAAAACACACTCCTCCCTTCCTCAATCACCTCTGCTCAATTCATTTCTGCCAATATAGGTTTCGCAGCTAATGTCTGCTTTGCTTTTGTGTGTGTGTGTGTGTGTGTGTGTGTGTGTGTGTGTGTGTGTGTGTGTGAAAAAAAGAGAAAAGCCCAGCTGTGTCATTATACAAGCCTTATACATCGGTGATACAAGCTAATTAGATTTTTACTAGCAGTGGACAGAAAGACTATGAGGTGAGAATTGAGAGGGAGAAGGAGGAGAGAGCGAGAGGACGGAGAAGGGGAGGCGCTGAAGATCGAGAAATTATTTCACCAGTGATTGTGTGAAGCGTTTAAAAGCCATCCACACACACAAACACACCAACACGATGCAATTAGCTACACACCCGATGCAAAAAAATGCAAGGTACACACGCACACACATACACACAAAATCTTGATGAGTGGTAGATGGTGAAGCATATAATCAAGTAGATTTTGCCTAAAACTATACTAACTATACTACAACATTAAATTCCAAGCCCAAATAGAAACACACACACAGATAAAAAGGCCATTCAAGGTGTGTTTCCGTGTGTGAGGGACTGTTTAGAAGTGATGGTTGTAGTAATCAGCATAATGTTTGCCTGCAGCCATGAACTGACATTTAGAACAGTGGATCATTGGAGCAAAACCCACACCGCCTTTCAGAGAACGCCATCATATTATTACAGAGAACTGTTATAGATTACTGTTACAATAACAATGTTGTGGTTTCACTGTGCGAGTCAGGCCTTGTTTTGACCACACACGACATACTTACCGTGGATTGGTACAAGCTGACTGTGAGCAGGTGGGGGGCTCTACATAAATGCTGAGCTCTGTGCTGTAGTGGCTTCACTGACGATGGATGGGAGTATTGTTATTATTCATGGATGGGAGTACCAGTGATGGTTCTTCCTGAGGAAAATATCATTATAGCCAATAATGTATCACACGTGTCCTCTTCTGAGGAATGAATAAATACTCTACCATGTGACTGATTTTTCAAACCGGCGCTGTTTAGTCTGCAGGTCTGAACGCAGCAGTGTGTACTCGGGTGTGGACCAAAACAATCACAGCGAGACCGTTTGAAGATGTGGTCTCAGAGCGGTTAAAGTAGGGAACATGACCCAACTACTAGGCGTACTCTGTAGAGACTTTACATACTGGGATGCAGATGAGTGAATCAGAAGCTTGTTATCTTTTTCTTATTTTAAAAAAAGAAATTGTCGTCATATTTAAAATCATGGTGTCCAATTATGTTTTATTTCTTTTTCTTCTTTTCCCTGTGTTGTTTTTCTTTGTTTTTATTGGCTTGTTGTTTACTGATTGGTTGCTTTTTCTGCTCATTTTGTGTACTTCTTTTGTCATTTATTTTTTGTTGTATTTTCCTAAATTATGTTTAGCTTTATTGGAGGGGGGGGGGGGGGGGTTCCCTCATTGTATAAGCTATATGTCAGACTTATATAATGACACTTCCCTCAATTTAAGGAGAAAAAAATAACTTATTTATCTGGATTTTATGCAGTCTTAAATGTGTGCAAAATAAAAAATAAATAAATAAAACCTGCCTGAGAATGACTTAGGGTCCAACCTGGACTAGAACAACAAAGAATGTTGTTCTTGGACAGAGGACCGTCCTTGCGACCTTCTTCCTGTGTTTATGTTCTTGCTTCCTCCCCAGATACATCTGACCAACAAGCGAAAACTTATCCACTGATTTGGACCGGAGTAGAGTTGTTTTTCCCCAGTTCAACATAACCTATGGACTGTAAATGAATGGCTTTCAATCATGATTCAATACTAAGCTAATGCTACTAATAAGTACAGTGGAACCTGACTAATTGTACACCTTCATGTAGGCACTAAGGAAAGGTGAACAACAGTTTTGCTTAACGCACTACATCAGTATCAAAATACCTTGCATCTAATACAGACTTAATACAGAAGATTATTAGTAGGAGAATTCAGGAGGTGAAAGCACCCGAAGGTCGAGCTGCTTTGGGTCTTAATAAGGACCAATTTTATATCAGCTCCTCTCGCCCCTTTCATAAGGATAGTCTGGACCGGCTACTGTGAGGAAAAAAAAATGTTACAAGGCAGCCTATCCCAAATAATACTACAGCGGACCAAATATTAACAAACAGCCAGCCTTAATATGTTTCCAACAGCAGACAGTGTCCATATTGACTTAAGTTTCTTTTTTAAAAGACACAGAAATTCCTGTTCATGTGAAGTAATATTAGGAGATATTCTCATCAGTGCACATCGGTGTTATATATATTAAACTTCAGTTCTGTTTAGTGATTTAAAAGGCTGCATTCGGTTGATCATATCTGGGTACATTTACACATTGACAATAAAGATATCACAGCAAATACTTAAAGAAAAGAGCCTGGCTACTTTCATGATTCACTTGCGAGATGTTCCTATCCACAGGCTATAAAACTTTAATTATGTTTTCAGTTCATCTTTTAATTTTTTACGACATAAAATGTCAAAACTCCCATTATAATTTACCATACTAGAAAGTAACCTTTAAAATGTGCTGACAGCTTCACCAACAACCAAAAAGCCGAAAGCATTCAGGATTGAATTCAATTAAAAGATTGGAGATAATGCAGAAAAGCAAGTAGTTCATCCTGATTGTGAGCCTGTAAACACATTACAGAACACAACTGATTTTGGTTAATTACAAATAAAAAGTCGTTTTAAAAGTTGATTCTCGGCTACATACAAGGTGCACCAGATCAAACGACATCAGCCTGCCTCCCTGTATGCCACTAGAGATGCACTGATCGATTGAAATCATGGGCCATGACTGCTGAAATTTACACACGCGCAGCACGGTGGTTCACGTTGCACACACAGCGCCACAGGCAGTAATGTCACAACCACCCACACACTAACACACAACATGCACGCCGTAGGCAACCCACATGGGTGTTAATGCCCTGAGTAGCGAGTCCACAGTTCGATTTTCAGCTGGCTGGACCGTTGGCTGCATGTCATTCTGCTCAAATACAGGCATAAAACGGCCAAAACATCATCAAAAATCATCTTTAAATGCACACGGACAGTACAGCTACACACACAACATGTTGTTGGTGTGCAAGGTTTGGGGAACATAAAACATGTTGTTAGATAAAGTGGGATATACTGCAATTCATTCAAGTGAATTTATTTATAAAAGAACCTCTTTCCAGTAACCTGGAGCACTTTTTTTTATTTTGTTCTATTTTGTTTTGGGGGAAAATGTAAAATAAATAATGGATGTATTCTATATTCTAAGATACAACTGAATTTCAATTTTCCATTAAAGAAAAGTTTAAAAAAATGTTTGTGTATGTTGTCAATTATAGTTAAAAAATAAATTCTTAAATAGTCCTGTCATGTCAATTGGCTTGTTTAGGTTGTTTATTTATCATTAGTATGGTAAGCAGACATTAAAGAAAGACAAGACTTTTCTATACATACTTATGTATAATTTAATACTGAACATTTTGAACAGGTCTAATGTATCACCTGTATTCATTCGTTCTTTCTGTCACTAGTTTGTAAAACACACACACACACACACACGCACACAGTTCAGAGCTAAAGTGATGTAATGACTTTCATTTGGAAACTCAAACAACACACTGTGTGGCTTTGTTGACTGTCATGAAGATTGTGCTGAGTCAAACACAAGCACGAGGCTAAACACGGCTCAGCCACCTGGTTGGAATATAGATCAAGACCACAGAGAGTATGACAGGGTCCTTGTGTGTGTCTGTGTGTGTGTGTGGGTGTGTCCTGATATTTTCACTAGGAAACTCTAAAGCAGCCTGGTACAGGCTACGATTGAAGGGTTCGCATCTGCAAGCCAACAAGATAATTCATTTCTCTTTTTCGCCTGAATGCTTTCATTTTATTTTCATTTGTTTGCCTTTCTACTCCTACATTCACAAGATTAAGTGAATCCAGTGAGAGATGACTTGCGATTCAATTCACACACACATTCGTTTTACTACAGGATAGCAAAATGTCTGTGACAATGGTGTGTGTTTGTGTGTGTGTGTGTGTGTGCGCGCATTTAATGAGATAAATGCACGTGCACCGCCCCTTCTCAATTACAGAGAGTGGAGGGGAGAAATAAGTGGTAGAATGGAAAGAAAGATGTAACGCAGGCGGGGCTAGACTAGAAAAATGACGCATAATGATTGGAGAGAAAGATGAAGGGAGCGAGAATGAAATTAGAAAAACAGCAAAGGAAATAGATAAAGTGAGTCCATTATCCAACAAACTATTTTCTCTCTTCTTAATCTCTTTCTTTGAGGAACTCACTTCATCTGTCATGACCAAGTATCTCAGACTCCGTTATGATTACATCTCTTTGTTTCTCTGTCATCCATCCGTCTTCTCCAGTGACCCCGAAAACTGACAACCCATTCTCTCTTTACTCCCACTTCCTCTTTGAATTACTCGTTTTCTCTCTTTGATTACTCCTCTTCATGTCAGCATACTTTCTCATCCACCTGTGCCCATTTATTTCCTCGTCCGTCAATCAACATCACCTTTCTTCTGTCTTATTAAAGAGACAAGAAGCAGTTAATCCTGATCATTATCTACTCAACATGTCAGTCAAAACAACCATTTCGGCACACAGAGGGAATACATCCATTTTAAGGAGATTTAAACTACTCGATGTTCACAAAAGTGCTCTGTCTCTAAATGAGTGAGAGTTTTGGAAAATTCAGCACAAAATTTTAAATTTTAAGTAGCTTAAGTAGCACCCTTTAAAGTTTTTGACCAACAAATACACGAAAGAGGATTAAGTTCTTCTGAGTTAATATGGTTAAAACTAAAAACACGATGAGACATAACCTTTTAAAACATAGGCCGAAGATGTATAAAGGCTAAAGTCAACAATAGAGCAGATTTTAAAACTTGCTTCAGCCTTATTCAAGCTGTTCGAAGCAGAAAGCAGCACGTGGAATATTTCAAAAAAATAATATGAAAAAGGTAGCACATCTCAAATTTCCAAGTCAGCGAGGACAAAATACTGACATTTCACTTGTTTATTTTGGCTCTGTTATCAACTATTTAAAGGACGATCCCTCGTTTTACAATGTTTAAGTACACAAAAAATGTGTGGCTGAACAGAATCGAGGGTTATACAGAGCAGAACCTGGCAGCACAGTCACACCTGTGACTTGACAACAGGTGATGGTTACGGTTGTGGAGGGAGAAAAGACACCAGAACCACCACCAGCATGAATAAAATGATGTGAAACACAAGACTGACCGGGTTTGTCAAGAAGTGACTGGAGTTTTTGTGTGAATATAACTCATGATTATAACAAGCGGGCCATACAGCTGATGTGTGATCTACCAGCACTAATGCAATGCTTCATTTTTGCAGAAAGCCTCTCATCTCTACATGAAACTCCAAAAAAATGGAATTAAAGCATCGGGGTGCTCATGTACAATAAAAACTGTTGCAGCACTGTGCAAAAACTTAAATCACAGATCTGGATTGGTGCTTAACTGCATGTGGTTTAATAAGAAGAATTTATTTGCAATCTGCTGCTGCCATCCATGTTTCAAATGTTTGAAAATGTGCTTTTCTGCAATACAAGTGTTAATATACAGGATCTATTATGTGTTATCTTAAAAACTTCCAGTTCATTACAGGATGTCAACCTGAATGTTCAATCCCAAAGTTATGACAGACAGCAAGGCATGTTTAAGTTATGCTTTTAGAAGATAATTCTTTGTGTCAACCCACCAAATAATATACAGATATAACTAACTATATATATATTTATATATATTTAAATATAAACACTGTAAAAGGCAGAGCAGAAACCTGGACTCACAGCAGAACTGTCCATCAGTCTGAAAGCTGAGGATTAGTCAAGACATCAATATGCAAAACAGAAGGCTTTTGGCTTTTGGCTGTGTGCTGCCAACGCACTAATGCATACTGATATACAGTACCAGTCAATGTTTAGATATCCCCATTCACTTGAATGACAAAGTGTGTCTAAACATTCAACCAGTACTGTATATGCACCACAAACACACACACACTTCTGCAGCACAAGTCAAGTCTCCATACTGCTGGCTAACTTCCAAGTGAGAGGTATGCCCCACCTCTCACTCACCTCTCGCTTGGATCAAAGGACTAACCTAAAAACCTCTGGCTGGACACACACACACACACACACACACACACACACACACACACACTCTTCCTACCTATTCCTTGATGAGATCAAAAAGGGTCTTTTTGCTCTGAGCCTATAGCATAAATCACCATATGCAGACAAGAGGGTGCACAAACACACACACACACACACTTCCACCCTCTCAAACACCTGTAGCAGATCAAACACATCAAGCTGAGAACACACCTGCAGCAGGGTAAAGCTCTTGGACTCAACAAGTAATTCATGCTGCTCTAATGCTCACACAATGATGTTCACTCCTACACTTCAACTCTACGCCGCTGACCGCAGTAATACCCCGTGACTGGCGATTCACTATGCAAACATACCATTCAAATAGCACGATGGCCCCGTAACAATGAAAACATACACAAACAAATAAAGAGCCTCAGCCAGGTGCATTTGGTGCGGGGGAGCGCAGGGGAGCGCGGGGGAGGGGGGCACTATTGATGTTCTTCAGTTACACACTCTTCACTCGCTGTCACACACACGCCCTGCGAATACCACAGTAACAATGGCTTTGGAAAAAAAACACCTAATAGCGATTAATTTGACTGACATTGCAATTGTAATACGATTTGTTATATTAGAAGAAATGATCGTGTTTACATCATGATACTCATTTGTAATGAAAAGCATATTAAAGTGATTGTGATGTGATCTCTGTAGAAAGTCTGTCCAGGACATCTCTGCAGCGTCGCACCATTTAATTTAAAATGGTTCATATTGTGATTCTGATAACGTAACAGAAGGGAAAGAAAGCGAGGCAGAGAGAGAAATGGCAGAAAGAGAAAGAAGCAAACAACAGCCTGGGGTTTGATCCACTGGAAGGTTTCCAGGTCAAATCCCAATACTGACTGAAGCGTTGTGGATGAGGCAAAGCGAGTCGCTTTCTTCATCCCGCTGCGAGACTGCTCTTGAGCCTTCAACTAATCTAGTGCTGCCACTAAATGACTGACAATACAAGGCTCTGCAATTTAAAGGCATTCCCCAGGTGTAAGAGAGAGAAAGAGAGACAGAAAAGGTGTGTGTTTCTGATACATCTCCAGCCACCTGCAATTTTATTTCCATCAGCTGCTCCTGTAAATATGCATCTGGTATTTGTTTACATGATATGAAACTGAAATCTGGATTAGTGATTATCTTTTGTAAATCTAAACATTTTAAATGGAAGCAGTACGCCAATACTCTATATTCGCTTCATACAGATATGGACTGTAGTTTATGGGTAAAATTGTCATAATATATTTACATTAACTGTCAAAATATATTAAGAAATAAAGACCATCAGAATATGCTATTGCTCCTGTTGACATATGTTAACATCTATCACACTAATAAGTGGAAAGTGTAACCGTGACCTTGGAAAGGATGGTCTGCAAAACAGTAAATATGGAAGTTATCATGGGTAATCTTTTTTTTTGGGCAGAATACAACCATTAAATATACAGTAAAAAAAAACCTACATACCTCATAAGTGGGTCTGTGGTCCTTTTTTATGTAGCTGCATACAACTTTGCATATCATTATCATCATCACTGGGTTAATACCATTACCACCCATAAAATCTACGACATATGATGAATCTGTCACAGTGGTTCTTGGTTTCAGTCATTAGTTCTTGTTTCATCTTCCTCTGGATGCAGCTTATTTCTAAACAGGGAACATCGTCAGAGAAAGACGCTACTATTCATATCATTCATATTATACGGTTATCTCAAAAACAGAGAACAAAGCAGTGATGTCGGTCATTTTCTCTTCTCTGCAAAGTTAAAGCCATAAGGCTGCGATCACACTGAAACATGAAAAAATGCAGAACTCGCATTCATTTGAATTGGGGCGGTACGTTTATGCAGTTGTGGGCGGGGGTAAGTGATAAGTTCGTAATTAATCTTCAACTCTGATTCGACTTCCTGGACCGTATTTCATTGTCTCACCGGTACCTCAAACAACACGCCCCCATCACAACAGCCCTCGTACTATTTTCACTTTGCTGTTTCTGGTCTGAACGCAGCCTGTGGAGTAGGTGGCAGGCTGAATTAAATAAAATAATTAATCACGCAACTCATTAATCAAAACTACCGGCAGGACTGAAATTCATTCAAGTCATGGTTTTGTTGCGTTTCGATTAATAACCTGGCCCTTTTATAAAAACTTTATATTTAGGCCTGCAATAACTAATTTTTTTGGCCACTTGGGGGCAGCAGAAACAAGTTGCAAACATACAACTAACATATCATCACCTTTTAAGTTGATGTGGCAAAATTATTAGCAAAGAGTTGCTTATTTATACGTCCAGCGGTTAAGGAGGAACAGCACCCTCCATTTGGGGTCATGTTTCTGTCCATCTGGACAATATAAGTTCAATATTCAGAGTTCATTAGGTCCGTTTTGGTCTCTACAAACTCCTGAGGGAAATATTTGGCTCTTTAGCTGCCAAACGCTCCGCTACATTCACCGGCTAGTTGCTAACCGTGTCCGTTTACCGTTTGAGATTTTAGAGGTTTTTCCACTGAAAACAGCTGCCAACTTCAGCCTGAAACAATCCTAAGAGAGCAGTGAGAGTGAACCAGCAATAGCAATATTCATTTATTAACTGCAGTCTGTGATATTTAATTAAGCTGCTATGCAAGCACACTGTCACTATGAAAACATGAGGCTTCTTCAGTCTACAACTCCCCATAGCTATTCTGCTTTCACAATAACCACATGACTTATTAAATCCATCTGCAAATGGCAATTGTTTGTACAGCAACAGCTAGAGAGTCTTGTTTTGACTTAGTGTGACTTACTTTTAATAAGGTTTTTATTTATTCAATTCAAATAATACATTATTACAACACCATTACTTTTATTATTATTATAGCCCTGGGGCAAAAGGCACAAAGCCAGCATATGGAGGTCATCATATTGTTTTATTCAGTATTTATCAAGATGTATTTAAAATTAAATTCAAATGTCAGACGTTCTGCGTTACAAAATAAAACAACGTTTTCAGGTGCAGAAGGAATTTCCTCTCTTATAGTTAGAAATTGATTGATTGATTGATTGATTTGGTTCTTGTTAGCACTTGACCAGAGCTGCTTGTCTTTCCATCTGTTGCGTATCAAAGGTTGTGTCTGCTCAGATATGACACACAGGCTTAATATACTACACCGTAACTTCCATGGGACTGGAAATATACCAACACTTATTCAAACAATTTTTATTATTGATTAAAGGAAGTCATTTATTAACCAGAATAAATCCAAACAGGTTCTTGTGTCTCAGTTTTGAGGACTTGACGCTAATATCGTATTTGTATTTGTGCTGTTGGTACTTGTACAATACTTGAGAAAATTATGAAAGCTACCCATGTGTAAGAGGGACATATACAAGACTGAACCTAGTTGGGCCACTAGTTACTTTAGTCAATAGGTAAGCTGACCATGTATTTAAACATTACCTACTTTAGTTGACAAACAAAAGTTGTGAAGGTGTGTGTGTGTGTGTTTGTGCACATGCATGCACCTATCTTCCCGTCAACCTCAATATCTGTCAGTTTTGTTTTGTTTTTTTGTTTGTTTTTTTTTTTTTTGTTTTTTTTTTTGCTTTTTTTGTTGTTTTTTCCTTTTTTGATGTATTGCAGTACTGTCAATCAATAAAGTTCCTGTTTTGTAAGCATTTGGCTTTATTTGAATGTCTCGCTTTGGAACCATCTTCAAACGTAGAAGATAAGCTTTGGTGCTATATCCCACCCCTCCCACCTAACACACGTACACACAGCAGATCAATAGCAACCTTCTTCCCCTATCTTACATAACAAACACCAAGGCTTAAACAGCAAAACAGCCTCCAATCCACCAGTGTGGCCTGTAGCAATGGATTTTTTTTTAGTCCCTTATGGGGAGACACAGACGGAAGAAAGAATCAGAAAACAAAAAGAAGAGAAGTGATACTGAAAGAACAAACGCACAAAAAAAATGAAGAGCAAAAAGAAGGAAGACAGAGAGCGAGCAAGGCAGAGGGAGACCGGAGTGTATCCCACTCCTATTTCAAAGCTCTGAAGGATGTTTTTGGAGAAAACTCTATAAAATGCGTCTTTTCAGAACATACAGCACATACACAAGACACACAAAGCTTTTAGCAATTATATACGTCTTATATCGATGTTTCGTATTCTGCGCCTTGAACTGACTCTGAAACATGAGCCAACTCACCTCTTAATGACCTCACTAACCCAACACCACAGAAGTTTAAACCACAGAAGATGGGGCAGATGCACCTGCTGCACCCTCCTTTGTACACCACACAAACACACACACAGGTGATTATTTTCCATTAGGAGACTCTGGCTTCTTTTCTATTGCCACCACTTCATCTGCTGTGAGAAGAAAACACTTAGGACTGATAGAGGGTTGGCATCAATCTGACACATACACACATAAACACACACCTGCCAGCATCACATGCTGTATGTAGTCTGCAGTCGTTTCACATACTAGGTCTGCACACAGAGACGGGTCTCTCGAACACACAGACACGTACAGACCAACCGTGCAAACTATCAGGTGGCTGTGGAAGTGCGGCGATTTGTTTCTCCTGACAGACAGGAAATAAGGGAGTCGACCAGGGACCTCACTTCCTTTTAGACCTGAAGAACCTGACATCTATCACACACTCCCACACACCCACACACACACAAGCGCGTGCACGCGATCGCCTCCTCCATCTTCTCCGTCTCTAACACAGTAAAGCAATGGAGAATGTTACCATTACCTTATCTTTACTTCAAATTGTCTCATAACTGTTGTAAAATTTTTTTTTTTTTAAGCTGAAAGTGAAAGCTCACGGAGGAAACGTGGCCATCCGAGGAAATAACATTCACAATTAAAAAACTGGAATGAGAAGTGTCGGAGAGGTGGGGAAGTCACGGTAAGGTTGTGCACCGTGGACGATGATAATCATTCAGACGAGCCTTATAATTTAACCTCTGGTCATTACAACGTGCTTAAGCAAATTTCCACATTCGCTTTAACTGTTTGACACTAATGAGAGTGTGTGTGTGTGTGTGTGTGTGTGTGTGTGTGTACATGTGTAAAACTGCATGCTTGTCTATTTGATTTAGGCTTTGACATCACGCTCAGAAGACTCACAGCTCGCAACCCACCATCAAAATGTCCTATCAGTGACCTCAATTCACTTAAGCATGCCCACCAATCAGCATCAAGCTCTGGCTTAGTTGAGCCAATGACATGTGTCATATTAAACCTAATCACATTTATAGATCCAGTCCAAGTGGGTCAGCATGACAATGAGAAACTTTTCTTGCCCTAGTTGATGCGGAAGAAAACTCAACGGTAAGAAACTAAACTTTAATATGGACCCGTAAATTATAAATTATTTTTTCAGATTGGAATAAAGTGCAACTATTCAACAGCTAGGATGCACAAGCCACATTTTAATGTAATTACCTTGGGCAAGGTTAGTATTAATGACAACCGCAGTATTTTTTCATTACACGTTGGATACTTATCATTATCCACATTAGCAACTAGGACAAATCATTCTCCATGTATTATAAACCTAATGGCCCATGTCCCTGTTGTTATGTGAACCCATTCTGACTTTGGACACTGGACTAATATAACATGGTCCTCTGTGGTTTTTGATTTATAAATATCCTGTTGATAATTTCATGCATGCTCAACACATGGCTGTCAAACTGAAACAAGGTTGTTTTCAGAAAATCCTGAGATACAAGGCAACAGCAAAATTACGGATAATGAGGTATTTGTGATACAGAAAATGATTTACATTTTGAAACAGTGATTGTGACCCATCCCTGACTTCACTTAGAGTATAAGGTCTAGGAGTCTGTATCCAAGCTGGAAATGTGAATAAGTCAAACAGCTGTGGAGCAGAACCCACTCAGTGACAGCGAGGTAGTGGTGGGGGCAGAGGGATAAGTTATGAATAAAGACGGGAGGGTGGAGAGGAGAACAGATGAGAGGTGGAGGAAGGGGGGAGGAAAAGGCGGAGAGAGACAGTAAAATGCTGCCGTCACTTAAACTCTAAAATGAAAGATCGATGAGCTTATTTAAATGTGCTCCCAGAGACGAGAGTTGGCTCATATAAAGCCTCGCATTTATGAAGAGGGGTGTGGGCATCGATTGACTGAGAGAAAGAAGGAGGGAGAGAAAGAAAGAGGGAGACGGAGGGAGGGAGGGGAGGAGGAAGAGAGAGAGAGAGAAAGAGGCAGTGAGAGATCAGGAGGATCAACCTTGGCTCATGAATTTCATCCTTTTCCTCCTAAAATAAAACGTCCTAATAAATGCTGGGGATAGAGGGGTCGAAACCTGGAAAATCTACAGCCTTCGATTGGCCGCCTGGCACAGCTTATCAAATCAATAACTCCACCTCACCACCATCACCAGCAACCCCATCCCGCATCTGTTTCACTATTTTCCAATTCACTCCATACCTCCAACACGCACACACATACGCAAACACGGCCCCTGACAGCCATCCTGAGGTATAGACAGCGGGGCAACCTCCCCCCACCCACCCACCCCACCCACCAGCCAAGACAGCTGGAAGTGGGTCTGAGGGCAGGAGGGTGGGGGTTTGTGGTGACTTGGGTGCTGGTGCTGAAAACCTTGACATTAAAGGGAGGACAAAAGGAGCTGACTCTGCAGCCCCACCGTTCCTCCGTGTCCCACCTCCTCCTCAGCACCTAGGAGGGAGGGAGGGAGACGGAGAGTGTGACGACTGGGGAAAGAAGGAGAGGAGAGCAACTTTTGACACGCACAGAGGTGTTGTCATACCGTCATCATCGATTGAACTGCAGACGCAGCTTCCTGAGTGACAGGCATGGTGCGCCGCATTCACTCACCCCCATCTCACCCCCTTTCCCTGCCACTCCCGACTCCCTCCTCTGCTCCTTCTCACACCACCTCCTTCTCCTGTTCGCCACACTGCCTCCTGCCTTCTTCTCATTCCTCCCTTCCTTCTTCTCATTCCTCCCTTCCTTCACATTCACGCAGACACTTTCCTGCACACACATTCTCCGTGCGTTCACAAATAGCTCACTCCCCCCCCCACCCCACCTCTGTCTCCCTCACACACACATTCCTAGGACCCCTCCTCCACGTAACCCCAAGTCTCAGCCTCACATTCTGCCCACCACGCCATCTGTGACCCAGAGAAAACTGTGTGTTGACATCAGCCTGACCTTTTTCTGTGCTTTTGTTTTGCCAGTCTGACATGATCCCATGAGGTACACACAAAGACACACACACACACACACACGCACATATATATATGAACACAAAAATTACGAAAAGAGAAAAGCGCATAAATGCATGTAACATAAATAGTTCCATAAATAGTTTTTCTCAGGAATCAATACCATCATATCATCTTTCCTGTTGCTGCATTTAACAATTACTCCACGTTGTAGCCCGTCTGCAACCACAAGTGGCACTAATCTGGACACCTGCCAGTGCAACAGGGACAATGCTGGACTAATAGGAGTCAACTTCAATTAATACAATGTGTGCAGCTGCATGTGTTTGTGCATTTGTGTGTTTCTGTGCCAAACCGGGACCTGTGGTTAAGCAGGTCATTGACTAAGAGAGGGGGATTATCAATGCTTGGAAACTGTATCACTACCCCCACACACATAAACACATCCCCAATACCTTAATCCTACCACCATCCTACTTTCTATGCATCATCATGACAATCACAGAAATTGAAACATGCAGTATATAAGTACCTCCCTCCTTCTCTGTTCAATCTGACTTAATTTACAAAAAAAAAAAAAAAAGACTGTTGTTGGCCTTATAAAAAATCCTCCTCCCCTCTATCCCCTCCTACACAGACACATCCCAACTACTAGACAAACGGCTAAGCCTGGTTTCATAAATCACATCCTTGTTCCCTTGTTTGGGAGTCATCATCTCACTTTTCCCCTGTTCACTATGCACCCAGTGATAAATGAGCGTGTCAAATGATGTTTTCAGACAATGCACTTTGTATATAGTGCCACTTATTTCCCTTTAAAACATGCACACTACCGTATCAATAGATCTAAAGACGAACATCTAATCTCAGACTCCTGGGAGTTCAGCTCTTACCTTGGCCGTGCAACATGTGGCAGCTGCTGGCGAGAAGGAGCAGGAGAAAGACAAGCACACACCGGCTTCCACTCCGGGTCGTCGGGGTCCACAGCATCATCTCTCCGGCGAGTCCGTGCGTACGCTCCGGGGACCCCTCAGGAGAACAAATTCCCGGTTTCATCGTGCAGTGGAAAAAAAAGGGGGGGGACAGTGTCCGTGTCCGCAACTCTCTGTGGGAACCGGCTTCACCACCGGCTACTACGAGCTTCCCGGTGAAGTGAAGCTCCGGAGCTCCGGGACTTCACCGCTCTGACTTCCCAGCTCCGGTGTCCAAAAGTCGGCAAGCAGCGTGCTGAGAAGCGGAGAGAGAGAGCCAGGGGGGGGTCGCGTCACCAACAGACTTTCCCTCACTAGTCTGTCTTCACGGTATAACGACGCGGTAATGTGTGTGTGCTGTGGCGGAGTATGTGTGTTTCTGCGCCGTGTAACACCTCATTTTCATCTGAATTGATCCAAGCACAGAATTAATACATCTGAGTGTGTTTTAGACTTATCGGCTTATTCTCTGCTATCGAGCTCAAATCCGTGTTTGTTTTGATGTCTTCACCGGGGATTTGTCCTGCGGATCATTTAGCTGCTGGGACACGGGTCGTATTAACAGAGAAGCAATAAAACACGTAAATTATCTGTCAGTGATGTGTCCGTAGGTGATCTAATAATCAATTCACTTATCGATTCTGTGAAAAAATCCCTGGTTTCTGTCTGCTAAAAAAAAAAAGTCTTTTCCAAGTGTGATTATGGAGAACCGTGAGCTGCAGTCAGTTATCTGAGCACAAGTTAGATATACATAAACATATATATGTATAAATATCCTAATATTAACTGTTAGCCCGGGTGGTGGCTGATCCACTCTCCCAGACTGGAGAGTTCAGCCTCGGATACCAGATCGGCTAACTTGCCGTAATGTGCGGTGTCTCGGTTTACACGAGAAAATGACACAACAGGTTAGCAAAAAAATAAAATAATAATAATAATTACTTCCAAGTTTGTCTAAAACAACTGAGACTTTTTTTCACCTTTGTGTACATCCGCTGGTGAAAATGAGTTTGAGACAAACCAAAGTAACAGTCGCGTTTAAGTGAAAACCGGCAGTTAACAGACAGACGTTACTCTCACTGCTGCTACTGCGACACTGTTTTATCCAGAGTCTCCAACGGTCCTCCAAAAAAAAACAGTCCGCCCGGGAAAGAAACACGAAGAAACAGTTACTTCGACCAACATTTATCGTAGTCCGTCCTTCTCACGGGAGTTTTGGTCCCTGGTTAAGTGTCGTTTTAGCCGTTTTTTAGCCGTTTCCCTCCGTCTCGGCACCCTGTTGAAGCTAGCTTGAGACGACTGAGGCGATGCGTCTCCCTCAACTGAACACCTGCCACCCTCCTCTCCTCGACACACACTTGGGTGGAGAGAGAGGACTCTTGTTTAGCTTGTTTAGCCTCAGTCAAGCACCCTACTGCATTTTGAGTCCACCGTGGAGGTAAACTGTCACTATATATATCTCTAAATGTACTTTTTAATCACTGATATCCAGGTTTCTTCCTCCGTCTTCTCCCCCGTTAAGCTATCTCTCTCTCCCCCTCGCTCTATCCCAAACTCAAAAAACTAAACTTCCATTCACTATCATCCGTCGTTGCTAATTGGTCGAAGCTGGTGCTCCCGCTGTTCCTATTGGACAGTCAAAACCAGGGGGGCGGGAAGTAACACTAGCACTGAAAGCGTGGTAGACGGCGCCCCTGAGTCCCCAAAGACCCAACACAACACAGAAAACAGTCAGGTTTGTCTCAAGCTCTCACATAAAAATAACTATTCCACCAATTAAACAAGGACGTTGTGTGTTTTATTGTATCATTACTTATTAATTCAGAGAATTACACCTGTGTCAAAGGAGTTGGCAGGGAAATAGCAGGCAGGACTACAATAAGAAGAATAAAAGCCTGTCCTGGGGATTTTCTCACCTTGCTTACTTCAAAGAGATTATTTGACTATATTATTTTAATAAAGATGGACTTTCTAAAGCACCACTGGTGGCCCAGCTTCATACACAGGAACTTGCTTCATTACAAAATAAGTGCCTGGAGCTATATCTTAATACTAGTGATAACCTAGTTTCTTCCATGGTGAGGGTCATTAAATGGCACATTAATATTAAAGCCTACAACACAGTGACCTTATCTTTTATAGCCTCAATAAATCCTCAGAGACATACCTTCTATCCCCCGAGTATCTAAATAGCTCTGTATGCCCGTCTAGCTGTCCCCCAACATTCACTCTCCTCGAGCAACTTCACCTCAGCTCATCCATTTATCTTTCCATTCAGGCTCATTTAGCAATTAGCATCCAACCCTCTGTTTCTAGTGAAGTGGCTATCATGCTACTTGGAGTTTTCATTTTTTTTAAAAAGTTTTAGGCCTTCAGAGGTCAAATCACCAAAATCATTCATCATCTTCATTTTGGAGAGTCAATATTCAAAGAAGCACTGAAGCAGTTCAGAAGGCTATTTGTGCACAAACACCTTACTAAAAACACCTTTTTATTTTTTCTTGCTTCACAATGCCCACATCTGACTCTGTCAAAATGCATTTCCTCTCAGATTCTTTTCCCCAGCTACGAGGTGCTAAAAATTCAGCAACTGCACACCTGCTGACCTGTTCCACGCTCTCTACCCACCCAGTCAACTCAGCACTTTGGATATTGGTCTCTTATAGCCCCCCCAGTCATCCATCTGCACCTACCTCCACACCAGGAAAGCAGTAACATATTTAGAGACGGTGACAGAGTGCTCCTAATTTTTGGACATCTGTCAGTTGCTATGATACCATCACCATTTCCATAACCTTCGAGCTTGCTCAGACACAACTATAGTTTTAGTTTCTTTTTTTTTTCTTTCAGTCACTTTCATCTTTTGTAACTGTGATTTCTTTTTTTTTCTTTTTTGAAAAACGGCTCTGTGGTGTCTTTGATTTTGAGCAAGGTGTTGTCAAAATGGAATATGTAACCCTCGGTGACCTCTGACCTCTGCTTCCTCTTACTTTACTCTTTCTCTGTTTCTGAATTGTTTCAGATTCCCAAAGTTACTTTTCCATAAGAGCGGTCATACCACCCTGAACACGCCCGATCTCGTCTGATCTCGGAAGCTAAGCAGGGTCAGGCCTGGTTAGTACTTGGATGGGAAACCGCCTGGGAATACCAGGTGCTGTACCCCCTTCCTATGTGCCCACCACCCATGGGAGAGGTCTCAGGGGGGGAACGGTGCGAAGAGAGATGGGCGGCAGTCGGAGGCGGGGACCCTGGCGCTCCGACCCCCGGTTGCAGAAGCTGGCTCTGGCAGAAGTGGCTGGGGAGAGGGAAGTCTGGGCTTCCCTGCTGAAGCTGCTGACCCCGCAACCCGACCACGGATAAGCGGAAGAAGACAAAACGAAACTTTTCCATAAGCCCACATTTCTAATAGAGCAGTCTCATTTACTTCCTTCCAGTCTCTGTCCTGTTCCAGGAGCCGTCCTGTACCAGGAGAGTCAGGTCATGGATATTGCAGTAATAGTATGTGAATGAATTTAAGCAGAATTTAACACATTTAGCTGTAGGGGGAAAATATTCTCTAGAACTGATCCGAATCATAAATTGAAAGAAGGCTGGAAATCCATAAAGGAAAATGTTCAAAGTAACAAGTTGTCCACATTTTACCCTCTGGTGTATCACGCTGGATTTTATTTGATAAAACCTCATAAAAAGTAATGGTTTTGAAGGAATTTTTTTAAATTCTGCTCAGCTATTAGATATAAGATACAGTATACCCATACTGTCAAATCACTATGACAAGGAACAACACACCCAAAGCTCGTAAATACAGAACCGAGACCTATGAATATACTCACTGGCTTTATTCTAACAATGAATGGGTCACTGATATTTTAGGGTGCTTGATCTTTTCAATGTAGTGAGATTACGTTCAATAAATCAAAACTTTATTTGCCCCCAGTGGGGCACATTTAGCACACATAAAACAAAGACCACATCAATATAACACTAAGACAAAAAGAAAAAAAAACATGAATGCACAGTAAAAAAAAAAGTTCAAATATTATGCAAATAACTACCTTTTCCCTCCTAAAGTTTAGGAGGGAGATGGCAGAGTGTGTAAATGAGTGTTTTATCTGTTGGTTTTAGCAAGTAGAAGTCTGAGGAAGGTACCAGATGGCAGAAACTGAAACTGTTGGTGTAAAGGATGGGAACAATCACTCACCACAGATTCTGCTTTCTGTTTGTTGTAAAGATCCTGCAGAGATTTTCTGTGCAGCGCCTGTCGGTTTTGCTGCAGACATTAACCACCTTGGTACCAGCTGATAAAGGAGAAAGTGAGCACAGATGCAATAAAATAAAAGATCGATACTGTTTCCATAATCTCAGAAATCTGTCTGAATATTGACTAGGTTCATTGTTTTAATGCATCTTTATACAAATGTAACGTGTGAAAAGATGAACGGTTACAAAAAAAAAAGTACCACAAAAATGTGATCATTCATAAGCATCATTTTTTTAATGAAGTGATCAGAATTTCACATATTTCTTAAGAAGATAACTTTTTTTTTTCACATTTCCCCAATTTTAAATGTAACTAATCTAATCTAACATAACACCAAGATATTATTCTTCTGAAAGCTGCTCATTGTGAATGTTTACTTATTGTCTTTTTGGGGGCGTTTTTGATCTACAACATATTATTGAAAGTTCCTGCAAAACCTGAGTTACATTTTATCACAGAGCAAGCAGCAGAATACACAAACACTTGATGGTAAAATACATTCCTATAAATGTCAGATTGAATAAAACAAAGTGTTTTGGACACATACCTTCAGGCATTCGTTTTGCATAACGTCATTGGGTTGATTGTAATGTGTCCAGTTCTTATTAGTCATTCGAGTCTATATATTTCCCCCACTCTGGTTCTCAGCCTCACTCCACTGACATTTGTCCGTATACGCACACACACTCACACACACACACACACACACACACACACACACACACACTCACACAAACACAGAGGGTTATCTGGTTCCAATACAGAGACTGAGTGCTCACAGGTTCTAATTCTGTAGCCAATTTAGCTTCCAATTACCTGTGTATCCAGTACAATTACCACTGCATTTTCTACCCTCAATCCATCTATTGCTTTCTATCACCAAAGCATCCTGTTATGGCTTCTCACCCAGAGAGAGACACATATAATTACAAACACACACACACACACGTAACCTACATACCACAGACACACACACATTTCTGCACACAATATTCATCCTGTAAGTTTACCTCAGATGGATATCTAACCTGACATGTGCATGGACATCTATCTCAACGCATCCAGCTACATCTGCCTGACAAATCTTTTTCTCATTCTGCTCTCACCCACCCTCTCTATCTGTCCAACACACATGCACACACACACACACACACACATTACATTACGTTACAGAGACTTACATACATTTCCTGGGGACTTACCCTAACCTGAACCTTAACCACTGACCTAA
Source organism: Pampus argenteus (assembly GCA_036937835.1). Lineage (NCBI taxonomy): Eukaryota > Metazoa > Chordata > Actinopteri > Scombriformes > Stromateidae > Pampus > Pampus argenteus. The sequence goes on along the minus strand of CM072866.1, from coordinate 21,138,045 downwards.
AAAATCAGCTTATTCCCAATTGGGGACATGGCTTTTGTTCCCAATCAAACACGCCGTTGGACACGTACAGAGTACTCACACTCCCTCTATCTGTCCAGCACACACACACACACATACACACACACACACACGCACACACAGTGGGCTCCATGATAGGTCTGAACGATGACACCATCCTCCGTTATTCTCTCAGAGGCAAACATTGAGACTGTACCCTGTCTCTTTAACACCTGTTTGACTAGGCTAATGACTTCTGTCCCAGCAATCAACATAACTGTGCATGAGCGCGCGCACACACACACACACACACACACGTCACAAACACTCCCATAGAAGCACACGTGGAGTTAATGAGCGGCTTCTTGCAGCTCGAGCTGTCATCACGGTGGAGGGAGATAATGTCAATATTAACTGACCTGTCATAGCAGTGGAGTGCTGAGAGAATATACACAATGGGAAAAGTGGTTGCAGACAGAGAGAGGCAGTGATTTTAAAGCATAGCTGTATGACACTGACTAACAGCATCAATTGCTTATTCTCGTTGCTGTTAGAACTCTTGTTTCCATCAGCACAATGGCTGTTTTTTGTTGTTGTTTTTTTTTTGTAAACTGCTCTTTCACCATCATGTAATTGCTGCAGTGTCTCGTGTTTCTAGTCTCCATTAATATCACACACACCCTCTGTTGTGTGTAGAGAGAGATAGAGAGAGACAATGCATTGAGATTTCGATTGCGGCTAAAATGTGACGCTGCCAAGGCCGCGTGACACCTAAAGATACTCATCTGTGTGTGTGTATGTCCACTCATGCTTGTGCAGCAGAATTATGCTGAATCTTTTCTAACGACTCTCTGTCGACCTTTTCTGGCTTTCTTTACATTTGTGAGAAGAAGAAAAAAATACATAGAAAGACACAATATTAAAAGATGATAAACTGAATGAATAGATGTACACTTTTCTAATCGAACACACCAACAATGGCCCCACTGGATGGTTTGCGAGTCCTTCTTTGTGTGTGTGTGTGTGTGTGTGTGTGTGTGTGTGTGCATGCAACTGCGGTTTATTGTTAGGTTTCATTGTAGCCCAAGGTGATGCTGCATTCTTGCATTTCAGGTTGATGGAAACTTGATCCTGCAAAACCACTGGCACCACTTGTTATCCAAGCTATCTCCTGGAGCTAAAAGGAGGGTGAGGTGCACTGAGAAGAAAGGGCGGGAATGAGTGAGCTGGGGATAGCAGGAAGCCTTTCATGTGAAAAAAAAAAAGGCAGCGAGTAAGGAAATGAAGAGGGAATTGTACAGAGTTAGGTCACACCTGTAGTGGACTCAAAGAGACAGGGAGGGATGTGGGGATAAGTGTAACACCGGTGGGAGAAAGGTAGGATTGCAATAGAGAGGGATTGCTTTTTAGTGAGTCAAGCAGATAGAAGGGGCTGTGAAAATCATAGCCTAAGCTTTCAGGGCTCTTTTATTGAAGGAAAATGAAGAAAAGTAGGTGAGAAAGCAGAGAGAGTGAGGCTATTGAAGTAAGAAAAGGGAAAATATAACCAACAATTTCAGGGTCATTGTATGGACTGGGCAGTGCCAGTGCAGAGAGAAACGGAAAATGAAAGGATCATACTGTGTGTTGGTGGATGAGTCTGTGGCTCTCTGGTGTTTTTGTTTGTTTTTACTTTCTTTTCTGCATGCGTGCTTGATCTCTTCGCTCCTGTTGCGTGTCATCCCTTTTAGCAACAAAGCGGGGAAAGTTGATCTGGAACTCCGCCCTTATCTCATGCCGGTCAGCTCCTCAGGTGTCCGGCCTGACTGCAGGGCGTCGCAGCTGGTCTCAGAGAGCTGCAGTGTTGACTTCTGGGATCACACTCTGAAGCGTTTTTTTTTTTTTTTTTTCCTGTGCACCTGTAATCACATGCAATTATCACTGGACACACAGTACACCACACACACACACAAAAAACCCCACAAAGAGCATAAAATCAAACTGCTCGAGTGCAAAAGCAAAAACATAAGCAGGTTCTTCAGTGTTATTGGTGCGCTTGAATACATACTGTAGGCCTGTAAGAGCATGCGTTCCTACACACATTTGCACAAGGGGACGCCCAAAGGCATTCCCAGCCCTGCCAGGGTGTGGATGGTGTCACAGAGAACTCACAGAAAGGTGATGCCATGCCTTGAGGGAAACACGTCAGAAACTTTACTTTTCCTTTTCACCATCCAGCAATCTCTCTCCCTTGTTGTCCTTTACTCGTCCTTCTCTGAACTCACTTATTTTTTTTATTTTATTTTATTTTTTACTGTCAACTAATTCCATCTTTCTGCCGTATATAAATGTTCTCCTCCCTGTGGGGATGACAACCATAGAAACATTTTATTTCCTCTTCCTCTATTTCTAGCTCCTGTCCTCTTACATTTGATTTAGATTTAAACAAAATAGCAGTGTAATTAAAAAAAGCAGCATAACTTAAGGTAAATGTATGTGTGGACAGACATGTACTCACTCAATGAAAATAATGGGAGCTGTTAAAACAGATAGGTGAGCACTCCATTAGTGATTTTAAAGTCGACTGGCTGTCTTAATTGTCTCTGTAGGGTACTTTGTTTACAGAGAAATACACATATTAAAAAAAATCATTGGGATAAAAACACAACTCAGTACCACAAAGACATCTCTAAGTGTAGCACATGACTGAAGTAACCTGAAATAGGTTCCTGGGTTAGGAATTAAGTCTTCCTCTGGCTCATTACTGATGAGAGATGGGAGAAATCAGTAAAGCGTGTTAGAAGGTCATCTTAATACAGTCGGATTGTTTTTGGTTCACAAAAACAGAGATCACTGGGATTAGAGAGAAGTTCCTCGGTATTCCTGACCTTTAACGGCTGATCCAGGCCCCTCACTTTTACAGCTATTAATTTGCTGCGTGTTAATTAATATGCAGGGCATGTTTTCATTAGATCATCATATATTGCTTTCATTTTGTTTGACTCGAGTCAAAATATGTAACCACACAAAGCAGAACTCTGAAACTCTCCGACACTTAACTCCTGTAATTAATCGATATTTGAATGCTAACAGAAGATGACAATGTGTCACAATAATGGTGAACATGCAGACTAGTTATTTAACAGAATAGTTTGACATTTTGAGACTCTCACTTTTACACTTTATGAGAGTTAAATGGTAAATGGTTTATTATGGTAAAAACAGTTCACCATTTTACTGGTGTTTTTTATTTATTTATTTATTTTTGATGATTAATTCTTGGCTCCGAGCAGTTGCCAGAAACAATCAGAAAGTTACTGGGCCGAGCCAAGAAATAGTCTGTGAAATTTTTTGTTTTTAAACTGTGATTTTCACACAGATTAAACAAACAAGATATAACTTGTTACGTAAAGAGCTTCAAAGGCGTTGGTAGATGAGTTTTGTTACTATTAAAAAGAGCCACGCTAACTGTTTCCCTTTGTTTCCAGTCTTTGTGCTAAGCTACACTGCATGCAGTAGCTTCATATACTGTACAAACATAAGATTTTCTCATCTCTCAACTATCCACCCGAATATTAAAATGTTGAACTATTACTTTAACCTATCACTGGATATACATACATATGTGTGTGTCTATGTTTGTGTGTGTGAGAGCGAACTAGAAATGTATGCTCTTTCTTTACCATCATGCGTGAGAGCATGACTTCAGGGTTATATCAGCTCACACACACACACACACACACACACACACAAACACACACACACACACACACACACATTTACACTGAACATACATGCACCTGGCTGAGCTGGTCACTGGTGCATAAACACCTCTGACATGGTTCCTACATGCACATCTGTCACAGATGCACATAACAGCACCTTGTCGCCCCAACATCTCCTATTTCTGGACTTCATACATCTACTAAAACACACACACACACACACACACACACACACACACACACACACACACACACACACACACACACTGCTGCTTTCATTGCAGTTGCCAGACAAAATCAGATTTCAGAGTTGAGTGCATGTCAAAGACCCGTCAAAGTGAACAATACTGTTCAACAAGGAAGGCAACAATTTTCTGTTCCATCCAAATGCATGGAAAAAACCCCATCATTCAGGAGATATATTTTCTCATTCACTTCACTTTTTGTGATTACTGTGATTCTGTCACTGAAGTGCGACACAAATATGCACACGAACACGATCATTTTTATTTTTGATCAAAAGCCCTTGAATGCATGAGTTATAGGATTTATCCTTTTTTTTACTGTAAAAGATAAGAGCTTACGAGACCTTAAAAGCAGCAACAACAAAGAGAATGATAAGATGAGATACAGAGTCCCTCATCTAGAGATGTGCATGTCTATGACACAAAGTATGAGACACTGTATGAAAAATGTAAGAGAAACCGTAAAAGTTCCAGGTGAATATATCTTCATCTCTTATCCTCTTTACCGCTTCTGTCCCATTGGACCACAGAGCCACACTGCCCCCCACAGGATGGCCAATCCTCTATCTACTATCTATCTTTATCAGTAGAAAAGAACAGAAATGCGGTGTGTGTGTGTGTGTGTGTGTGTGTGTGTGTGTGTGTGTGTGTGTGTGTCTGTGTGTGTGTGTGTCAGGTTGCCACCTCACAGCCAGGTCACAGGAACCAATCAGAGCCCATGTTCAGCAGGTGACCTGACCCTGAAAGATCACCTTGCGTGGGAAGGGTGGCTATAGTGTTTTTCCCACGCAACCTCCCACTTTATTACACACACACACACACACACACATATTGTGCACACACATATTCCCAAGCATATACATCTAAATTAACTGGAAACCACAGCTGAACACCTGCCCCTTTACCCAGGAGGAGATTTGATTGGTTTTGTTTTTTACAAGCATTTAGGTTTAATATGCAGCTGCAGAGTGGTGCATATGCAAGCCTTTGTGTGTGTGTGTGTGTGTGTGTGTGTGTGTGTGTGTGTGTGTGTCTCAGCTGCACTGGTGGAGAATCAATTGAATTGAAAACACTTCATCTCTATACATCATTCTCTCTCCCTTTTACCAGCCTTACACATGCTTTTCCATTTCCCATCTCTTTCTCTCCCCTTTCCAGGTTACAGGATAACCGTCAAACATCAAAGCCGCAGAGGTCCTGCTGGTTTTCACCCCAGCTGTCCAATCAGAGACTCGTTTACACCTGGGACGTCGCTGTTGGTAGAAGAGACGAGGAGTGATGGTTCAATGATCGCTTGAACTGTTCACTTCCCCATCAGCAGAATCCTCGCAGGATTTATAAATGCTGTCCCTCTACATTATTGGACTATTACGCACGTCACAGGAAAAGAACAGGTGTAAATAATAAAGTTGTTGGTGACTGACGTTTTTGTGAATTATTTTGTTGTTGTTATTTTTGTACACACGTGGTTCACATTTCTGTTAAATCTGTGCATATGTGGCAGTTTAAGGACTTCAGCAGACATGAATGTGAGCCATCGACACAAAAAGATCGAGTCTGAGGAAGATCATAAGTGAGCATTAAAGGATGAAGTCACAAAGTTTTTACTTGCCATAAATATTTTAATTTAAAAATGAACCTAATATGAAGCTTCGGCCATCCAGACCAGTCAAATCAAATAGATATATTTCATCATTATAGTCTTTTTAATATACTTCCACCACAGCTCAACAGTGAAACACAAAGAGGGAAATCTATGATTAAAACTGTAAATATGACAGATATCCACCTGATATGACTAACTCAGCCTGCCGAAGCCTCATATAAGCTCCAGATAAACTTTTAAACCAATTGCTCTTTCTCAACGTGTCTTCTTGTGCATTATTGTGTCCTGATGTGTTGCATAACCCTGAAGACGCAAATCCAAAACAACAGTATACACACAAGCAGAAGAGATAAGGATCTCAAAAGTTGCCAATCGGGACACACTGTGACTTGCCAGATGCTGTTTGAAATCCTCAAACCAGAGGAACCTGGTCATACCTTTCTACACAAGCTCACAAGTACTGACTTGACAGTTTAGTTTTATTAGTTCCTTAACGTAAAAACTTGAGTTGGATTGGCTGGATCGACAGCAAAACTGACTTTAAATATGAGTAGTATGGATCGGCCATAATATGAGTGTTCAGTTTAATTTCTAGTGCAACAGCAATACCTGGATCAATACCTGAGCGCTGGACTGAGTTAAAGTATCAGAAACAGTACTGGGAGAGATGAAGTTGTGTTTATGTTGGATCTAAACTTTAGAAGGGAGGGAGAAAATCAACACCGATGTAGACTTTAGAAACACGTTTTGCAAATGGGTGACATTTCTTCTTCAAGGAAAAACCAACATGAACTGAAGCCAGAACTGTTTGATCTCTGGAGCTTTACTCGAGGAATGAACACGGTTTTACCAAATGATATTTTCTTATTTGGTGGTGATGATGATGATGATGATGATGATGATGAGTGAAACAAAGTGACCCTTCCCTGTAGTGGACATAAACTAAGCCAGGAAGATGTATCCATGGCACACTCATTTATTAAGGGTTTTCCTCCAAACGTTGTTAACTCACTTTGTTAACTGGTTTCTGATGATTAACAGAATAAGAAAGAGGAAACAAGACTAGTAGGTGGGTTAAGTGACAATGCTAACATGCTAATGTTAGCAGGTAGTATCTCTCTTAGTTTAGCCTGGAAGCATGAAAACGTTCACTACATGTACAAAGCGCAGCAGAGGTTGGTGGGAAATGGGAATGTCATTAGTTTTGGTGTGTGTGTGTGTGTGTGTGTGTGTGTGTGTGTGTGTGTAATGAACTTCTTGCCTCTAGGGAAAAGTAACCTGCTCACAGAGATTAGTTTACATCATCCCCCTTTTTCAATCTTCTCTGTTTCTGTCACATTGCACTATTGTAACATGCACATAGACACACACACACATATATACACACACAGAGGCAGAAACACACACACACGCATTCACTATTAAATTCACACTCAGACTAGAGGCAGGGTAAGACAGATGGAGCCAGATTTAGTACACATTTTTCCATTCATATGTTTGTGTTGTCTAAGCTTTTGTTAAAGTGTAAAAACATGAAATCCTCCAGTTTTGGGTCTGTGGAAGAGAAAATCTGCTGGAGGAGAAGAATAGAGTGAGAACAAGATGAGAGGAAGAGTAGAAAGGTTGTTAGGGAGACGGAGACATTGCAAATGAGACAACCCAGAGAAATCCTGCCTGCTTGCTTTAATTATACTTGTGTCTATGTAGAAACACAGTTATGTGTGTGTGTGTGTGTGTGTGTGTGTGCGTGTGTATGTTTGTGTGTTTCCAGGCTGCTATTTGTTGAAAACTTTTGATTTGGATACAATCAAGAGACGGTTCATTTCAAATGTGAATATCACCGTGTATGTGTGTGTGTGTGTGTGTGTGTGTGAGTGTGTGTGTGCGTGTATCTGTGGGTAGAGCAAATAACAACACCGTGTCCTGTTTTACCCTCACAGTCTGAGGGTGTGTGTTCTGTATGTGTGCATATGTCACGTGATCGACCTGTTTTTTGTTTTTTTTCACCCACGCTGGAGGCACCGTGTCATACCTTGTGTATGGATTACTGCTGAAACATTTACATAGTTTGGCTGAAAGGAAAAAACACAAAGAACGTGGAGTTCTCCTCTGATCTGTAGAGCAGCTGTCGAGAGTCATTGATCTCTGATTAGCTAATTCATTACCGAATAGCAATCCACTGCTTTGTGGCTCTTAGCTACAACGCTGATGAGCTGCATTACAAGAACATTTTTTACACCAAGTCATTTTCACATAGAAAAACATGCAGTTATATCACATTTTGCACACAGACCTAGCTGTCGTCGAACCCTTATAGCCAAGAATGTCCACGGCCAGCCTGTAAATTAGAAAATGTCAGAAAATGGTGAAAAATGTCGATTATTGTTTCTCTAAATCCAAGATGATGTCCCTTTCATTCCTTCTTTTCACCCACAAGCCAAAGATATTCAACTTTCTATCAAGGAAAGACCAGAAGATGATCACATTAATTGTCGATTAATCAATCAGCTCTAAACTGTCGATCAATCAGCTCTAAACTGTCGATCAATCAGCTCTAAACTGTCGATCAATCAGCTCTAAACTGTCGATCAATCAGCTCTAAAGTGTCCTAAACTTTTGTGCAGTTGAGGTCAAACTACTTTGGACAAAAAGACCTAAATTATTATTTCATTTATAAAATTCATCCAAAACTTTTGTTCAAATGCGATATGGTTCAGGAGTGACACCCGGTATCCTCTACAGAGATACTCCTATGATGATCAGATTATCAATCACAAAGTCCACTGACACACACTCACACACACACACACACACACACACACACAGGCCATCACCGTCCCTGCTTCACTAAAAAGCCTGGACACATTAAAGCATCATAAAGTAGCCTGTATGAGCATGGCTTTGCTATATGTGTGTGTGGTGCATGTGTGTGTGTGTGTGTGTGCCACTGGTCTTTTCAGTGTGTAACAAAGCCCTGTGGATCACTGCCACTGGAACAGAGGTGACTTTATTCCATCTCTCCCTGCTGATCAAAGGCTCTTTCACTTCTCTGCCTCTTTTAATCCCCAATCCAGTTCTTCCTAGATGTTTTCTGTCCCGTCCTCCCTCTTTTTACCTTCTCACTGTCACTCCTCGACTCTTTCACCTAAGGCAGCTGCATATATATCCCAGGTGACTGATAATTATACCTTTACGTTACGTAACATTGTCAGCTTATTCACTAACCCGTCGTGTTTTGTCCTGTCTTGGAGAGGTCTTGGTTTCACTGAGGTGCTTATCGAGGTTTGACGTGTTTCCTCCTTTGCGCTTTACGTTATAACACCGTGTGCATACGGACTGCATCATCTCAGCGGGTTCGCCATCAGCATCGGCGGAAAAAATAGTCCCACGGTTTCGTTAACCTGTGCAGGCTGTGGAGGTATTGTTGCAGAAGATGACATGCTGTTGTTGTCAGTAATAGACATATTGAGGCTTCTTTCTCAATCAAAACGGAGGCTCACGCCGTATTAACAGGGATGAATGCACATGTCCCCTGACCACAGACTGCACCAGCGTCTGACCTGGCTGCCTTGTTAGCACCGCATTGGGAAACTCTACTACCAAACTGTATCAAAATATACCTCAATTTTACTGTGCAACACTACTCTAACTGGGCTTAATGGATCATATTTAATTGTCTGATTGCTGTACCTTGAACAACACGCCCACACCAGTGCAGCTCCCTGCACTGTTTTAACGCAGGGCTGTTTTCAGGCTGCTGATGTCGGTCTGAACGCGGCCTAACGTAAAACAAGCACATTCACAGACATACTCATAACCAGTCAATGAAGGCAGCAACTCAAATTCCACGTTTTTCGGGGTAAATAGTGAAATAACTCACACAGTTTACAGCTGAATCTTTCATAATTGCTACCAGGCCACTTTCGTCAGAGCACAATCTGTCTTTTCATTAAAAGGAGCAGAGCTGGAGACTACAAAGTAGATTTTGTAATGTATGAGTCGGCTCTTGTTGCAAGAGCCAAAGACCATATTACAAAACCAACGGAGGAGTGTGGCGCCCTTCCCGAGATTGCAGTAAACACTCCAAATCTGAGGCAATAGCTCTCTCATACACACACACACACACACACACACACACACACACACACGATACAAAGCAGACAATCATTATCAAAAAATGGATTATGTTTCTGAAGTAGTGTTTCAATTCATTGGCTGAATATTTTGTCTGTCTGGTCGGGCACTTAGTGATCCTCGCTGAAAGACAGATAAGGAAAAGATGCACAGTATGTCCTTGGGAAAGCATGGATGTATATGCATGTGTGTGTGTGTGTGTGTGAAGGAAAGAAAATGATGATGGTCTTGAATTTTATTTTTATAGCTGACGAACAACGATGGAACCAGACAGCAACATTTACGTATTAAAATAGTCACCCGCTTCCATGCATGTTTGTACATGCACAAACACACATGCCTGCACCCAGCATTTATATTCCAGTTCTCTCTTAAACAAAACTGCTCTTCATTAAAGAACTCCTAACCTCTCTCTACGAGAAGATAAAGGGTAATTACGTAGCTATCGTCAATTCAAACGGGTCTCTTTTTCCTCTGAGCGCAGGGGACCACAGATAAGGCTGCTTAATTAACTTAAGTGCTTCTGTTCCATCACCTCTCATGCAAAGGGCCATCTAACTGCTGATATAAATGCAGAAAAGGCTCAATTATACTTACATATTAAATTATCTGTATTGTCACATCTGCTCAATTTCACAGTTAAGAGTTTAGAGTTCAACTTCATTCACTGGAGGCTGCGGGTATGAAATAGACCAGGGGGACAAAGAATATCTGACAATGTTTGACGCTCACATAGAGTTAAGGGGTCAGCTTTGATTTCTGGATGCCAAAAATCATACTTCAATATAATTTGCAACAAAATTAGACAAAAAATTTAGGTGGTTAGATCTACGTAGGGACAAGGTCGGGGTGGATAGATTCAACACGCGTTCCTGTCGTCCAAATGAACCAACCACAGAGGTCGTTTTGTACCTGCTCTCCAGAACTAACTATGGGAGTGAAATATGCAGCGGTTAAAGACATTTTATGCCCAACAGTTAAACATTTGAAATGAACGACATTTATTCATAGATTCATTTTTTTTTTTTTTTTTACATAAGGGGAAAAGAAGTAGATGTAATTTTTAAGGAGTTAATGGAACATATCAGACTACATTTATTGGTCACAGCAGAGTATTTTTATGTCTTCAAATGTGCCTTGTGGGGAGATCTTTAAACTAAAGTATTACTTACTTTTTTTTAGTATTTTGTATATAGTTTAAATAAAGAAGACGCAATGTAGTGAATAAACACGTTTCCCAGAATACTGTGAAGGATTCCTTTAATCGATCAAAAGTTATTTTGTCACATTGGTTGAACGGGATACTGTAGGTAACACGTAACACGTCGAAGAAGATGCATGTAGATGATGGTAACTATGGCGACTACGATGGTGAGTAACTGACAGCTATATTTGAAATCGCCCTCCCATTTGATGTAATTATTCTTTAATTAAACGCCGTGTCAAACCGTTCTTCTTCTCTGTGGTAAATCGATTCTTTTTTTTTTTTCTTCGTGTTAACTCACCATTTGTATTCTTTTTATTTATTTATTTTTTTTAATCTTCCTTTCTATCAGCACTCTGAGGGAACAAGTGCAGATGACAGATACTATCACTCACACTCTCGTCTCATTAATTCGAGCTCGTCTTTCCTCCACCTCCTTCCCTGTCCTCCTCATCTCTTTGCATCTCACTTCCTCATGCACCTTGCATCCTTCCCTTGTTCATCGTGCATATCATCAGTCCCACTCAAGGCTATTCTTTCTGTCTTTCTCATTTCCTCCTCCCTCCTTGTGACTCTCAATTTCCAATTCAGATGTATTAAATGCAGAAGCTCTTGTCCCTTCTTTGCAATTCTTCCCACCATTACGTTGCTCTCCTGCCCTCCCACTGTAACTCTCGCCGTTTTTTAATCCTCCTTTCATCTTTTCCTCCAAACACCATGCACCTCCCGCCGCCCTTCTGCCTTTCTAACAGTTTTCCGCCCTGTTACTCGCCTCTTATCCTTAATCTTCTCTCCGTCTTTCCCCTCTCTCTATATCTGACTCTCTATCTTCTCCCTACCAGCAATCTGCTTCTTATCCACCCACATTCAATCTCCAGACAGTCAGCATGTGAATGCATGTATGTTCATCTCTGTTTGCACGTGTTATTATATGTGTACGTGTATGCATGTGTTTTCCTCTCCAGGGCAAGATGTTCATTACTGCGGAGGTTAGAATGAAGATGCCAGTAATAAAAATAAAATAAAAAAATGTCATTGGAAGATACTGATCATCATCTTCCAGTGTGTTGTTAGTGTTTGTGTGTCTACATTCAGCACGCGTGTGTGTGTGTGTGTGTGTCATGTGTCATATTTCCCCTAAAGGATAGAATTTAGGGTGGTTCTAAAAATTTACAGAGGAGCAGAGTTTGCCAGTTTTAGCGAGTGTTTAGTAAGTGCTGCTTTTAATTGGAGCTGCTCCAGGCTGTCTTCAGGCTATTGGGAATTGTTCAGGAACGTGTAACTTTGTGTTTGCTTCCGTGTATGTCAAGGTAGGTGATGCTGAGACAAGGAGACATAAGGTTTCAGTTTCTGCAGGGGGGACAGAGAGAGGGAAATAAATTAGCAGAGCTGCTGCCACCGTTGCTCACAAGCAGTGACAGGAATGTAAGGAAGCTTTTAGCAGCAGAGATTAAATTAGAACAAGTCCTCCGAATTAAATTGACATTGGTCGGCGCACTCCAGACGCCTGTGTCTTCTAAACCTGTTACAAACCACTTGATGTAGCAACAGGATGGTTAGGGTTTGGTTAGGTTTAGGAAAAGATCATTGTTTGTCTTAAAATTACTACTTTGTTCGGGTTACGAGGCCGTTGTCATCATGAATACCATCATAACCACATGGTTTAAGGTTCCAGGAATATCTTTGCATGATTTACAGTTCAAAAAAACTCATTTAAACTGGCAATAATACATTTTTTGGCCACTTGGGGGCAGAGCAAACAAGTTGTGACACTTTATCACCTTTTAAAGTCCAGATGTCATATTCTGCACCTGTTTAACTGCGCCTCTGACATTACACATTGTCACTTGATACAATATTATTAATTAAAAACAGTGCTTTAATTTATAATGACCCATTATGAAGCCCCTCAGTTCAGCCTCTGTTTAAAACAAAGCATTTTTATCTCCCGTCTCTTTAAGGCCCCCCCCCCCCCCCCCCCCCCCCCCCGCCCGATGAGCCCACCCTGTCCTGATTGTCCATCTTCTGGAAGCAAACGTTCACGCATCTTTGAGCCAAAATCAGATCGAGAAAATGAGAGTGGACAAGCTCAGCAACAAATATTACAGAACAGACAAACGTTCATGGACATGCACGATGAGCTGACGTCCTATTTGGGGACATAAATGTAAAATTCGGCCGTTTTGGGGCCATTTGCTTAAACAATTGCTTCTGTTGTGTTTACTCTCTTAAATTTGGTTGCAGGAATCAAACACACAAACACAAAAGCTGACCGAACAACATTAGCAGCACAGAGCAACAGCCGAATACAAAGTAGGGGACGAGCCCGCAGTCACGCCAGGGCAATTAACTACTTGCATGTGCCATTGTTTGTTTATACAGGATGACCTTTGTTTTTTTTACGTGTTCAAAGATGTGCAACAGCAGTTATGCTATTAAAGTCTTCAAAGTCCCCAATGTCAGGCTTTTCATTGGCAGCAGGTCTAACATCACTTTTACTGCCTCAGGAATGAAAGCTGAATGTGTGGGTGATGTGAGAAAAGGATGCTGACTGAGTGTCCACTTACTGTATCACAGACAGACAGCGTTGATGAAACGCTGATGCTTGAGATCACCTCATGGATGATGTAGTTGAGGATAAAAAGTGTTTTGTGTGTATTGCATCTTTACATCAACGTGAATTCACTTTCCATCCTCTTCAGTTATGATACATTTATAGACACACACACACACACACACACACACGGTGTCTCGTCTACTCGTGGACTTCTTCAAAAGATCACATCTTTTATCTTTAAGCCCATCTAAGGTTTTGCTTTCCTTATTATTTTCACATCTGAAAATTACAAGATTGCAGACATTTTTTTCATTATCTGTCTCCAAGGTCTGAAATGCATTAAACAAAAACATGTACTCTGCTCCCTTGTCATATTGTTTTTCTTTTTTTTTGTGAAATGAAGTTATTGTTAAGTATCAAGTAGACTCACTAAAGAGTCAGCTTTGCTTTTGTATGAAAAGTCACCCCAAAAACTAATACTTTAGCTACATGTTCCTTGAGATTTATTTGATTTGGTATCAAGGCGCTCTTATTCAATAATTCATCATTAAAATGTTGTCATGCAATTTACCTTGTAGAGAGAGAGAACATTGATTGTTGTACCTGAAAGTGAAATGCATATTGACAGAAAGAGTAACCGGTAAACAATTGCTGCACGTTGATTAAACGGTACGAACACGCTGGAGACCTGAGAGAGTACAGGAGATGTCAGGGAATGATACACAGTCGCTGTTGGTTCTCCGTATCTTAGCTGATATTAGTTACTTTTTGGTCATTTTCAATTTCCCCACTCCTAAAATTGTTTTGGCATTAGGCACTTTCACAACTGTCATTATGTTCTCTGTTGGAAAGAGCAGGTCAGCCAGTGCTCCGTTTTTTGTTTTTTTTATATTTGGCACAATAACTGCGAGCACAGTTTGGGTTGAAGGAGGAGAAAATACAAACGATACAAGAGATGAATTGAAGCTACTTACAAGTGTTGTAAGTTTGAGACAAACTAATCTCGGTGATGAGGTAACATGTCACCCAGTGTAATGGTGTGGCTCATCGACTCGAGGTTTATGGCACAAATGAACATAATATATGAGGCTTTTGGATAAACACACATTTATGCACAGTTTATTGTTAGTGTGGCTCTACATATGAGATTTGTTGACAATAAGAAAAATATACAAAATCACTGGACGTCCTCATATCCAACATGGGATCTGGATGAGGAGCTCTGTGCCATTTATCTCAAAATTATTAATTAAGTTCAAACATGTGAATCAAAGCGTGATCATAGTTGAGGTATACAGCGTTAAATTAGAACTATTTAATTCTGTTATGCTGTATATCAGTTGTTGTAAAAATATCTCTTCTATTCCAGCAGACTGTTTAAATACTGAAACTGTTTTCACAGCACAAAGTTGTCAAATCAACAGTAGAAAAAAAAATGCATATTCTGTAATAGCATAATAGCTGTTCTGATTGTATGATTGGCAATTACATAAATGAGTCCTGCAAGTATACTGTAAGTCGACTAATCAAAACAGATGTAATCAACAATAGACAAAGGCTGAATGAGTAACTACAAAACGCTGAAAACAGTTGTTTGTATCCTGTAATTCTGGCCACTGCTCCCCAAAGCAGGAACAGAGCACAAAAGCAAAGAGACATATTAAGAGCGTTTTTTCTTGTCGAGGATAAAAAAATAGTTTTTACTCTAAATATGTCTTTTTTTTCTCTCCCTGCATTTATGTTGCGTCATGCTGTCATTCCCAACAGATTTCTTCTCTGTATAATTGTGATGATTATGATTGCCGTTTGTACAAAATGGTGAGCCTTGAGAAAAAAAATATAAAAATGAAAATCTGGAGCTCTTTGATTCTGAAGGACTGACATCAAAGGCTGATGTTAATGCTGATGTTTTTAGATTATTGGATTTTTTTTTCTTTTTTTTTCTGCTACTAATCTGCATTATACTGCAGCTGCACCAGATACATGTTGATTTGATAAGACATACAGTAATTATACAGTTGGCCATTATTTAAATCATGTTAATAATAAACCATAAAACACAACAAGGCCAGAAATAAGTGGGTTTTTTTCATTTAAATGTGTAAAACATACATTTACATATAATACTATACAATACAATGGTGTAATACACATGACACAACAAAAGATAACATATGTGCAAAAGAAACCATGAAAAAATGAGAAACATCACTTTCTTTATTACCAATAATGATGAGAATAATGAGAAATCGTGGGAAACTGAAGTTGCATCATATATAGTGCATGTGATGCATGATAAAAACGAACACGCAGCATCATTTTTCACACATGTAGATTTTAATTTTAAGACTTCTCGCCATCTAATACAGCAGTTGTGACCCTTTCCTTCCCACACAGTGTGCAGATTCAGAATATAACCTGTATGAAAAACTGATGCTTGTTGCTGGGCAGATACACAAAAAGTTTATCAAATATTATAATAATGAATAAATATTCAATGTAATATGTTCAGGCAAAGTAAGTGAAGACTGTGTTCCTCTTGTTTAAAATAACCTCATCCCAATGTCATTACAGAACAAACACAATGTGCACGAACGCAAAGACACACACACACACACACACACACGCATGCAGACTGTTTATCATCGTACCCGTCAGCACTATCCATTATTAGGAGATTTATATGTTGTCATGTGTCCGAACAACGTCGACGTTTTCTAATGTGTGATACATTATAAAAACAATATCCTGTTAAATCAATAATATAAATATGTCCAGCCAGAGTGTCCGTCTGCACTATTGGCAAAAAGATAAATCACATTTTTAAACAGATTATATTGAATTAACCTCGTTTATGTTTTCTCTACGTCTCAGGATTTTTACCGCTATTAATAGAAAATAAATCAAAAGCGAGGCTTGATTTATTTCCTGGTTTGTCTCCTGCTTGTAAATGCGATTAAGGACAAAGAGAGGGAAGTTAAGTAGGGAGGTCAGAATCAGAGGTGAACTGCAATTATGGTGTTTTTATAGCAACGTTTGTCAGGGGCAGATGTTTCGAGCAAGGTGCAAGTGTACATACTATTATAAAAAAAAAAAAAGTGGTTTTCATATTAAAAGGTCTCACAATTTCAGCATTATAAATCTTCCAAGCCACTGACACTTTACTCGCCCATATGACTTGCTCTCCAAGGCAAATGGTCTATTTCTTCTCTCTCTCTCTCTCTCTCTCTACAGGTTGAAAAATGTCATGTACCACTTCGCTGCAAAGCAATTTAGAGCCTCGGAGGAAAACCTGACTTGACGTTCCACATGCTCGCAAATAAACGCACGTGAAGCTTACTAAGGCTTCTTGTTTGGACTGTACAGGCAATATTCCTGTTTTATAGCTGCAATTATAATCTGCTATCAACTGATTTTGGAGTGATATATCTATGGGGGGAAAGCCTATAAAATCTTTAATACTGTTTTTCTGACCACTGTTTCAATCACTGGGCGATACCGGCACACACACACACACACATAGATACGCCCAGCCCAGAGAAGATTACTTTTTCTTTACTGTGGAAATCAATGAGAGCACTCCATCGCTCAATTTAATGCACACACCTTCCCAACAAACTCAGATGCACACGTTCACCTGTAGACGACAGCACAGGGCAGGTAGGGTTTCTGGTGACTGTGTGTAAAGGAAGTGGATTGGAAATATTCTGTTGCCCCCCGCTGGTGACAACAAGCAAAGTGAACTAATTCATTCTGTCTCCGTCTCCTCTTTCTCTTATTTAAAACAGTCTCTCTCCACCTCAGATGGACTGATTCTCTGTCTCAGCTTTTTTGTTTTTGTTTATTACACTTTGTTCACTCTCTGTCCTTTTCCCGTGGAGTGTATAGCAGGTCATGTGGTCCTCTGAAGTCACTGCAGGTCACTGTTGAGTCTTGAGTGTGTGTGTATGTGTGTTTGTCAGAAGCACTGAGCCAGAGTAATGGGTTTGTTCAGCCGTCCGTTGCAGTTGTTTTGCCGTTGAATGATCCGGCAAAGCGGTCAGAATCACCAATTACATACACACACACATACACACATACACACACACATACACACACAGCAACTTCCCCATTGGTCCATTGTAGGCAACATACAAACACTGCATTTATACTGTACCATGTAGGCAAAACATGCAATTTAAACAAGAGGCAGATTAGAGAGAAACCAGCTATTTAATATTAAATAATACAGGAGAAACATTTTGCACTATTCATGTAAATGCATCTGTGTAACTACGTCATTAAAAATCCCCTCCGGACATGTTTTAAGACAGAAAAATATTCTGCTCTAAAATAGTAATTTGTGTCCAATATGATTTTTCCTCAAAAAAAAAAAAAAAAAAAAAAAGTTCAGTCATATCATTAAAATCCTTAAAATTATATCTACTCCTTCTCCCGCATTGAAAAATCCAGAATCTATGAATATGTCAATATTATTTATTTATTATTTATCGTTTCTTCTACTTGACTGAAAAGCAAATTATCACGACATGTCATCATGTCATCCATGTGTTTTATTAGTATTAGTAGTTGGCTGTTAAATATCTTCCTAGGTTAAACACATTAACTTGTCTGTAACTTGTCGTGTTTTTGACGTGCGATAGCAAGATACATGTCACATACAGTATGATGCTACGTGTAAAGGCCGTTTCGCTCCTAATAGTGACAGGTAGGTAGGTAAAACAGGTAGTTGTGTATATATTATACACAACTATCTGTATAAACATTGTGTATATGCCCAATTAAGCTAGTTGCCAAAAACTATGTAGCTACGTAAGCTAACGGCTGAGCCTTTCAGCCGCGCACAATAGATGCAGCTAGCTTGCTTTAAGCTAGCTAGTGAGATGACTAGCTCAGATGCTAACTGGACATAAGATAACACACATTTATTTTTAGATGCTTTTAGATTTATTTTTTTACAATTGACTAATTTTAACTTTGTCTTTAGTCTATATTTGTTTATATTGTTTAGGAAATTGACACCATTAAAAGTATGATTTAGCCATTAGCGGTTCCTGTTTGTGATGTACCCATAGATGTACGGATAAGTTGCGAAGCGTCTTATTTCCTGTGATTTTATGGACGTTTATTCACGGTGTCAGTGATGTCAAAGTTTGGGGACGTAGTTTGTTTAAACACAAAGACCAATAACGGCGGCCATGTTTTCAGTCTCAGGAGAGTAGTTCTGTGTGAGGCAGCGGACATATTTTTTGTAAGCTTTGTAAGCAAGCTTTTGTAAAATTGTCCATTATCAACATTTTTGTCCATTTACACCTGACTGGATCATCATATATGTAGCTTATATATATGGACGCATCCTGTTCAACTTTTGGCCTCGGTGTATCTCTCAGCGCACTTTGACTCGACTTTTTAACCTCGCAGCAGCTTTCCAACCAGCTTGAGACTTATGAACTGGCTCAGCGTAAATAAAGTGTTTACAGTCACATAGTGAGCTCCAGAGGAAAGAGCGAAGGAGGTGAGGAGAGAAAAAAAAGGATGCCAGTTCTTATAAATGACACTGTCCTTCTTTAAACAGAAGTAAAATGAATATTTGGTACCAACATATGAGAATTTAGAGTTGTGTGTGTGTGTGTGAGAGAGTCAGTATGTATACATGTGTATGAAGAAGTGCTTGTTTGTTTCTGCTGTATATGAGTAGGTGTTACATTAAAGATATTCCCCGCTTTACTCACTCTGTCTCTGAGCTCTACTCAGGCATGTCGCTCCATATTACATCTCTGCATCTCCTGCATCTATGTGTGTGTGTGTGTGTGTGTGTGTGCAGCAAGTGAAAGAAGCTTCTTGCATAAAAAAAAAACAAAAAAAAAAGACAAAAGAAAAAAGAGACAGTAACACACATAAACACAAAAAGAGAGGCGCATAGACACACTTGCACACACTGACAGGTTTTCTGTCCGATCATGTTCACGTTAATCTGGGCACCGACAGAAGATGTTTCCCCCAAAGTGACAAGATACACTACAAGAAACACACAGAGTGGATGGATGCAGCAGAAGTGAAACTTATTTTGTTCTTAGTGCCTTACACCGATAAATCCAAACACCTTTCTCTCACAGTTAGACGGCTTTTCTAAGGCAGCATACAGGTGACAACTGACAACATACAAGAAGACTTTTAAACCCCTTACTGACTGTCGCTATGGCCGCCTCGTGCAGATTACAGTCATAGACACGCAGATTGCATTCAGATTACAGATGTTAAACACCTCAAACTACAGGATTACGTTCCGATTTGCACCACTTTTATGTTTTAAAAATCATCTTGACCAATTTCGAAGCTCAACCTGAATCCTAAAGCTCACTCTGAAGACGATACGTGTGTGTTGACTGTCCAAAAGAGACGCACTATCCAAAAGGCTGAAACCCAGTTGGCCAAAAAAAAAAAAAGGCTGATAGCTGGGCTTCAAATCGTGTCATGTGCTCCAAGCTTAAAACGGAAAATATGTGCTTGAACAAATCTCAGTGTCATATTTTCGCATCTCTTGTGGTACTTTGCAAGAAAACGGCTAAGAAGCACTGACGGATAAACACTGACAAGAGCCACATCTAGTAGAAATAAGTAAAACATTTCAAAGTAGATACTTTGACCATCACGTTGCGAAAGAAAAATGTCTGTTTACCAAAGAAGTTATGTTTTTCAGTCCCGCGGGAAGGTTTTATGTCTGTTTGTCAGTTTTTAGGATATCTCAGAAATTTACCAACAGATTTCAGTGACATTTGGTTGAAAGTTCGGCCAAATATAGGAGATTAGTTGTTGGTGTATCTCCAGATCCATCAGCAGCGCCACAATGTGTTTATTTACAAAGCCCTTTTTGTTTTTGGCAGCTCCTAAAACCCTGAGGTGTTGGAGCAAAAGTTGTGTCATGTGCATTTTTTTTGGAAGGCAGTTAGAAATGTGAAAACAATCTGGCAAACTTTGATAAAAGTGGCTCTACAACAAATTAATGTGCAAATTAATAGATTGAAATTTGCATCCTCAGAGGGTCTGAAACAGTGTGCATAATTTATTCTAAAAAGAAAACCATTATATTCCTGTTTGATGAATCATTTTCTGTATTTGTATACTGTTATGATGTCAGGTGCCTATGTTAAACACAAAGTTCCTAAACCTGAAGTTAATGTATGTAGCTGCCCGTATGTTGCCACGGTTCTTGCTAAGGTTGTTCCTGGTATTGTTTGCTGCTCTGTTCCCTCAAAAAGAAAAGTACGTACCTCAAAATCCATCTTAGAGCCGCAGGACAGTTTTTTTCAAATATCATCCCTGATGTGGTCTCAGATAGTGTACCTCCCTGCACTCAGCTGATCCTCTGTGTTACGTTATTGACCACTATTGTAAGTCAGACAAGATCTGTGCCTCTGATACGTGTTCATTGTGATACCAGTCCACTGGTGTGTACGGTGGTGCAGCACACACACACACACACACACACACACACACACACACACACACACACACACACACTTCGACCACCGTTTGCCCATCCGTGGACAGTAGAAATATTTGGTGATGGATGGCAGCTGTAAATTCAGCAGAAGAAACATTTACATGCAAATAATAGCATCTGTCTGCCGGCTACTCACGCATGAGATGCACAAACACACAGTGTCCGTGTACGAAAACTCGCAACAACACACAGAAACACACGAGAAGACACACGGGGCGACACGAGGAAATACACACACACACACACACACACACACACATGCACACAGCAGAGGTAATGAGATGATGTATGAGAGCTCTTAAGCCCCTATCCAGAGGCTCCTTTACTTCACTACCCACTGGTCTTTCTGCTGTGTGTGTGTTTGTGTGTTTGTGTGTCTATTTCTGTCTCTCTTTCATGTTTCTCTATTTTCCTCTTTCAGTTTCGATAAGGTATGATTGGCATACTCAAACCTGATGTATTTGGTTGTACCAGATCAGATAATGTAGGAAGGAAGGAAGGAAGGAAGGAAGGAAGGAAGGAAGGAGGGAAGGAAGGAAGGAAGCTGCTTTGAGTCTAAAATCAAAGGATTAATGGTCTAGAAAACTTTATCGTTGCCCTGTGGATGTTGATTGACAGCTGTAATCGATAGTTGGGAGGAGCGCGTTTGTTTATTAGCAATAATTATCAAAGACAATTATTAATGCTTGATTTCAATTTCATCATTATAGTGTTCTTTTTTTTTTTAAATTCAGTGGCTCTGTATTTGCTTGAGTGTTTAGGCACCTGTAATTATTATCATAAGTAATAAGTAAGCACAGTAATCACAAAAAGACTTATTTTTAAATGCACAACAGAAATGAGAGAGAGCACATGGGCCACATATTATAGTCTGAAAGGCTCTGGTGTTTCAACGGGGTGGTATGTACAATATGTCCAGCCATTAATGATGGTAATAATATTTCAGTTCTCAAAACAGAAGAAAATCTCAGTCGACTTTCTCCGAACAGCTTAAACAGCGATGCCCGAAGAGTTATGTGGAGCTGAGTGGAGCTAACGTTACTTCCTGTGTATTATTTATTAACGTTACACATATAATACTTTAGGGGAAAATGCTGAGACGGGAAAAACAGTCCAACATGTGGGTGACCAGATAAAGACTGAATTTTTCCTTCTCCAACAGCTCGGAGGGAAGATTTTCCGATAAGCCCGCAGCGATGGAGCTAATGGAGGTTGTTTACTGTACAAGGTCAACCATTAACACGTCTCACTGAACAACAACACATACATTTGCACATACCTGCAATCCCCTGACTTCGCTCACACATATACACTAATGCGTGCACATATGATAATATACACTATAAATACAAACACTAATTCTGTTCTAATCTAATCATGCACCTGCATCCAACTTTTCAGTAAACCACACACACTATTTAGTCTCTATGCTCCGCCTACTCCGCTCTTCACAGCCTGCAGATGACGACAGGAGAAGCCCCCGCTCAGGTCTGATGAATACACATCTCTGAGCGTCGGCTTTACCTTCAACCTTTGCTAAGGAGCTCTTACAAGGTCTCTTGTCTTTGTCTCAATTGTTCATGGGCGCATCTCTTTTTACAGTATCCTGTATCCAATTAGATTTCTCCCTGTCTAACTGTATATCATTCCAGTTGATGTTTTCTCCGTCTCTCTCTCTCTGCTTTGCATATAAATTGCTAAACCTGGTTTCATGATGCCTGTCAAACCGCAGTATTCAAAGGCTGAAAACACAGACACCAATAATGGAGCAACAGAGACAAAGACAATAGCCCACATGCGGTTTTACTGTATGTGTGGTGCGATACTGCAGCGGAGACCGTGTGAATGCTAACAAAGTACTTGTAAAGCAAGAATCTGAGGGGTACATTAACAATCTGTCATCAACAGTTCATCGTGTGTGTGTGTGTGTGTGTGTGTGTGTGTGTGTGTGTGTAGCAATCAAATGGCTTTTCACTGATTTGTTTAGGATTTGTTTGGGATGATAAAGGTCTACTTTACAGAAATCTTACAATTGTTTCACCGAGGGGAACAACAATAGAGGGCTAATAATGTTTGAGAAGGTGGTCTTTAGTGTGATTACAAGTGAGAGGGTGACACGAGCAGTGTTTTCATCAGTGTAATACCAGCTGTTGGAGAAAAAAAGGTCACCATCTGTGTGTTGGTGCAGTGTCTGTAGTTCATTAGAACCAGCGAGTGTGAATATCACACAGAAACAGAGATGTGAAATGCTCATTGTATACTTGAATTTCATTACTTTATTTGTTTTATTTTATTTTTATTTTAATCCTATAGCACATTACAGGATCAAAAGTTGATCAACAGTGTGACAAACAAATCTTTAATGATACTCATCACTGTGATAACCTGTTAAAAATAAAATACCTGAAACATAATCATTGGCTAATTTATGACTATAACATCAACAAGGCAGATGTTTGTTTCCTGTTGTATTTAATAATATTGTTTAGTGTTTATTTTGTTCCTCAAAATGATTTAAAAAAAAACAGTTTTATGGTTTCAATATTCATTATTTTATTCCTGTGGTGTTTGCTCTGTCTTTTTTTCCCAGCTTTAATGTTTGTCTGGCACAATAAACAAGCAGCTCATTTTCATAAGCAATAGCAGCTGATTCTTAATAAACACTCTTAAGGCGTCTTTCTTTCTTTCATCAAAATCGCCGGTAATTTTCAAACATCAGTGGAGAAAACACACATACATATAGACGGTTATAATTGAGTGTAAAAATCGAACTATGAACTCCAGAAGGACAAAATCTCAAGTGCTTCTTCAGTGGAGAGAAGAAACACACACACACACACACACACAGAAACGTCCACAAATATAAAGCTTCAATAATTAAGTGGCTGATCACAGAAAAGTGAAGGAATAATCTCTCTGCTATTTGCTGCTGACATAGTTGTGAACATGAAAGCCAGTTCAGACGCAGAGACGCGGAGAGAATGATGTTTTCTTGTTTTTCTGTTTCAATGCTCATTTTTATTGCTGTTATTCTGACTCATCAAGAATTCTGTCAGAAGTTGTCTTTGAAGACGATGGCTCAGTGCTGCGCGCTCTTGTCCCGAAATTTGTTGATATTTTTCTTTCCAAAATGTTAATTTGATGCTTATGTGTGTGTGCGTGTGTGTGCGTGTGTGAGTGTCTGCTGTTTACCAATAAAGCCTGAAGCTGCCTGACAACCAACGTGATGATGTCCCAGCACTAATCAACTAATTAAAACGTAAACAGAGAAAAGCAAGAGCGTGGTGAGTGGACATACTGACTGACAACATGTGAGTTGTCGTGTGTAGCCATCTGACTGTATGCAGAATACAGGCACATATGAACCTTTTCCACTGCACTGCACACACAAAAAAAAAACGTTTAAAGGACAAACCTGGTGATGTTATATATTCTTCGTATTGTCAGCAAACCAAGCATTGACTGACAAAGCCTGATATTGCTTATTCTTCTGTGATGTAGACCTCCACTGTTGTCCAAAAAGTAATAAAACCACATCACTGAGGCTTACAGTTGCATACAACAAGTGTGACATGTTCCTTTATTACCATGAACATGTGCACTGGAGTTTATTTTAAGTCTGATATACACCATCCTGCTAGCATCACTGGAGCACCAAACATGTATTAAACAGAAAGTCAACTGCCACTTTTTGTCTACTACGACAAAAGTATCTTCTCTGAAAATCACTTGCCATGTGTTCTCCTTTGAGAGAAACAAAAAATAATAAGCCAAAAGGAAGAAATTTATATTTTAAAATTCTTTAAATTTACATTATGAAATATTTTTCCATCATCCACTTATGTAGCTTATTTTTTGATACAGGAAATCAAATCTTCAATAAGGCAGTGATGTGGCATTCAATCATGGACGCGGTTATAGGTGCAGATTCCTCCATGTCAATAGTCTTTCTCCACAAATCTGTGAACTACCGGCGTTCTGTGTCAACAGTTGGTAAATTATTGCACCATACCCCTCGCCGGTGCCTTCAATCATAGGCAGAGCAGGTGGTCACACTGAGCCTGACAGCATCCTGTCCTGCACCTTAGCTTGTTGAACGAACCACCGAACAAACATTCACTGTGGAAAAGTACACTGCTAATGTGGGTTTGCTCAGCTGCAGCACATAAAACAAACAATATGTAAACATACCTGAAAATGTCACTACGGTTTGGTTCAATGCAAGTTTGGTCATTGCTCTTCAAAATCCCTGTGAAACACTGTCTGTCCACGACTTAACTACAGCAGTTTGTTTACTTTGTATAGAATATTGATTCTTTTTTTTACTCGACACAACTGTATGGCCTTCAGAGAGCCAAATCAGCATGTAGTTGTTTTTTTTCAGTTATGTTTCTAACTGATATAGATACAATAGTGAAATTGTGGCTACTGTAGATACATCATTAAGATATCAGGGACGTTCAGGTGTCACCGACATACATGACTCTGCTCATTAACTTAACACAGGTGCATAAGAAGCAGGTTTTTTAATAGGAAAGCAGCATTTACAGTCTGAGAAAAATGAGAAAAACTATCAACTCACTTGTGTCTTTCACAAACGCAGTACAATCACACCAGCAGCAGGGTCCCCATGGGGGTCTCGCTCTTGATAAGATATATGGTTTGTGTTTGTGTGACTTTCCTGATACGAAACTGAAAGAAACTGCTTCTACGCCTACTATAAACATGCACACAGGGCCTTTTTATAATTATAGTGCAACTCAAACCTGCTGAGGTTATTTATACAGTATATATATATATACATACACATATATACAAAGGAAAAAAGTACAAAGGAATAAAGGCAGCTCTTATAAGAATGTTTTAAGAAACACAACAACAATGTAACCATCAGTATAACGTATAATATATTTGGTCAAACTCTGCTGCTCTGCTGCTTGTCGATACAGTCCTATAGCTGTATCACGTCTATTCTTAGTCTAGGACACATTTTATTCTTCCTGTCATACACTTTATAAATCACAATCAATGTGAAGGACCTGACACATAATGTCAGTTAAAACCTGCTTTTGTCCTTCAGTCATTAGAGACGAACCAAAACAGGACACACGTAATGATTGCTGTCATGATTATCTCATTATTTCCTCCAGTTCAAATACTTTTAATTAATCAGGTCCAGTGAGTTTAAAACACAAATTACAACCACATAGTTTTAATTCTGTCCTATTATGGACTGTAGCTGTATGTTGTTTTTATCTGTGATTTTATTTTATGCGTTTTTATTTCCCATGTTTTGCGAATCGATGTTTTTTTTTATTATTATTATTTTTATGGTTGAATACAATGAACCTTGGACCTTGAAGATACCGAAAAACAGAAATATACCCTTTTGCCTCATTCTTAACTTTTGTTGGACTGATCTCACAAAGACACACAATAGATGCTTTGGATATAAAAGAAAAAAAAATATTGATGTCTGGCAAAAAGATTCTCAACAAGGTCAATTGTATTTTTTTTTTTTTTATTTATTTATTTTTTTTATGTTGTCATGGCCACTTTCTAAATATTTTCTAATATCAACTTAGAGAAGACATTAATGAACATTTCCAGGTCTATTTTACATATGTTCAACTCATGTTTTGGAACCATGTTTAAAGATATCCTAATGTTTTAACAGTATATACAAGACAGAAAATCACAAAAATGATGATGCGTCCCCTTTAAAAGGTGATAATACTGTATATTTCAGTGTTTCACACATTTCATGAGGAGTGCAATACATGTGAGACAATTATGTTCCCAAGATATGACTTGATTTCACACGACAGACCTGCACATGTGTCTGGAGAATAAAGATTATCTGGGAAAATAATCATTTCAAAGATCAGCCTGAAATTGCTTTTGTGATTATGTGGAGGTAATTGTTCACGAGACGATCCTTAAGCATGTGACAGCCAATAAAACGAGAGTAAAGAGAGTCTTTGTTTGGAATTTGAGCAAAACATTTATGGCCACTTTACCCGACAACGCAGCCTGATGCATAATGTTTTCTACTTGTTATGATGGTCATCTTAAAAATGTAAAAATTACATTTGACACATGCAGCTCACAATGTGACACAGTCTTAGATGCATTGTGTGTGTGTGTGTGTTTGTGTGTGTTGTTTGTTTGGCGACAGACATGTGGGTCAGACACGGGTGTGGTTCGGTTGCTCAGAAATCTGCTTTGTGTGTGTTCAGTCAGGCAGGAAAGCTGAAGCCTTTGCAGAACAGACAGGAGAAAAGAGGTCATGTATGTGTTTAAATGTGGCACACGGTTCCACGCACACACACACACAACACACACACATGGACAACCCCAAACAATGCACACAAAGGCAGTTACAGTGTTATTACATGGAATATTGATGCTGTCAGAGACGAGGGATTTACAGGTGAACAGATCTGATTTTTGCACAGCTCTGTCTATGTTCATGGAAAATAAATATACTGACACATAACATGTAGTATTTAAAGGCTAAAACACACACACACACACACACATAAGCATATGCACATGCAGACTAACAACTAGCTGCTGTTACTCTTGACTCTTCCTTCTGCGCTAATGTGTGTGTGTGTGTGTGTGTGTGTGTGTGTGTGTGTGTTATGTGACAAATTGCAGAGACTAAATTATAATTTGCATAAATTCAGTTATCTATTTGGAATAATACACCACACATGTTTGATGAAAAGCCAGTGTAACTAGAACACACTTTATGTCACTGGTATAAAACGCATGTGTTGTGCTATGTCCATGTAAAAACAGCACGATTAGAGAGCTGTTCGTGTTGATACACTGTGTGCAAGTCAAAAAGTCAACTTTTTTTGTTTAATGTGTCTCTATAGATAACAATGTTGGGCTGACAGACTAATGATCCACCAGGAAATATATCTGAACAACAACTGGATGGATTGGCATTAAAATTTGGTTCAGATATCCGAGATGCTCGGAGTATGAATCTTACTGTCTTTTGCTCCAATCCCACCAGGAGGTTCACATTTGTGGCTTTGAGGGAAACATTAAAAAAAAAACTGAACAAAAACAAAACAGCTATGAAATTTTGCAGATACATTCATGTTCCACTGGAGATTAATTGCAGTCTCTTTGGTGATCCCTTAACTTCTTATCCAGCGCCATCATCCAATCTTAATTTCTCCATTAGTTTGGTTTATGACTAAATATCTAACCAACGTTGTACACTTAACCATCCACGTTGATGTCCTACCTACGAGGCTTTGAGGGGCTGAAAGGACGTCATGCTACTCGCACCTTGTCTTCTAAAGGAGGGAAAGTCAGTATTCATGCACCACTTGTTCGAGAAAATGTATAAATAAAGTCGTTTTAGCTGTTTAAACAAAATATGAATGCTGTCAAATGATATTTGTGATTGGTTTGTTGTGCTTTGGCTTGTTCCATGATGCTGCGGGATTTGAAATTGTTTATTTTTAAAGACTGCCAACTTCTTTGTGGGAGTTAGTGGGTACCCGAATAAAGAATAATAATAAATAAAAAAAGATCCAACACACACTCTCTCATGCAAATATTACACAAAATCACACAAACACACTCACATGCAGCATCTGATATCTGCGCCGTAATCCCGGATTAGTCAGATTAAGATCTATACCTCTGCCTATGTGTGTGTTAAACGATTAAAAGACAGACCGAGAAGAAAAGATGATCAAATCAATAGGCTTGTCCTGGAGTGACATCTGCAAGAGATAGACCGGGGAGAAGAGCAAATTCTTTGTTCACGCGCTAAAGTCGCTTGATCTTTGATGCAAAACCGTTGTTTGCTCTTCTCATGAGACAAAGGGAGAAAGGAGGAGGAGGAAGAGGAGGAGGAAGAGGAGGAGGAAGAGGAGGAAGAGGAGGCATAAATGTAATGAAAATAAAAGAAAACATGGCACAGAGGAGGCTTGAGTGTTCTGTGCGGCGACTGATAGAACCTGGATGAATGACAAAGAGTTGTAATTAATACCCTCAAAAAATAATCAGGAGCCAGCATGCACACGGACTTGGACACGCAGGCTTTTGCTCGCTCTGTCTCACACACTGTCACACACACACACACACACACACACACACTGTCACACGCACACACACACACACGCAGCAAAGAATATCGCTCTGCACAGCCGAGGACCACAGGTTGTCTGTGGCGTGATGGAGGAGCCCAGAACAAATATAAAGTGAGGGAGCGCCTAATGAAGATTTTAAATGAGGAAATTCCTGTGAAAATATGATAACCCTTCCTCCTCACCCACTGTGTCCCTCCTCTCTCCCTCCTCGCTCCAATGCTGTGCTCCTCCACTCCTTCCCTCCTCCTCCTCCTCCTTCCCTCCTCCTCCTCCTCCTCCTCTTCCTCCTCCTTCCCTCCTCCTCCTCCTCCTCCTCCTCCTCTTTCTGGTGTGTCCCTCACACCATAAACACTGCTCTGTTTTAATTAGGATTTGTACATTCCAACACTTTTCTCTTCCTTATATAGAAATGTGTTTTATTAGTTATCAAACCGTGTGTGTGTGTGTGTGTGTGTGTGTGTGTGTGTGTGTGTGTGTGTGTAAGAGGAGGTTTTTTCCGTTTTATAAATTCATTGTTTGGTTCAAATCGTATTGTGAAGGGTTGTGTTATTCACCTGTGGTAACTGGTTTTCCCAAATGGAAGTTTTCCTCATTACACACACTCACAGACACACACACACACACATGCACACAAGTAATGAAGGGTAATACAATAACGACGCCAGTCAACACGCACACATACACACAGAAACTAAACTGGAGAACTAATGAAACTCACAGGCTGAAAATCCTGATCTCTGTGTGCTTTGTGCTCAACTTGATCTCAACTGACTATTAAGTGATGGAAAGATGAAGGAAAGTGTTTATATTGTGTGTGTGTGTGTGTGTGTGTGT
The DNA here is from genome assembly GCA_036937835.1 of Pampus argenteus. Lineage (NCBI taxonomy): Eukaryota > Metazoa > Chordata > Actinopteri > Scombriformes > Stromateidae > Pampus > Pampus argenteus. The sequence continues at coordinate 21,108,137 of CM072866.1, read as the reverse complement.
GTGTGACTGGGTGAGCTAGCTCTCTCCCTCTCCGAAGCGAAAATAAAACTGTCATTTGTCCATCTCACCTTCTCTCCTTGTCCTTCATGTATCCTCCCACCTATTTATCTCATCTCCTTCACCTCTTTGTCCTCCACATTTTCATCCAAACGTGTCTCCTGCACCTGAAACCAGGGTCACATCCTCAACATCCTCAATTTTCCGGATTAGCCAGAAGACATTTTTAAAGGAGGATGAAGAAACTCTGCACACAACCGCACACACATCATCAAGATAACGACATACGATCCAGGACGTCGAGTTGGAGCGGCAGATTAATGCATTTCAAGGCTTGTAATACTCACAGAAAGGATTTTACAAGCCTGGAAAGTTGTCAGCTATTAAATAAGATGTATGATAATGGAGTCACCTGCTGCGTGTAAATTTAATCATGAAACAGTCATTTAGGTGTAATTGTACTGTAGGTTTGTTAGGAAAAGATCCTGATTTGAGTTCAAATGTGTAAAAATAAGTCCTGATGTGACAGTAAAACAGTTTGAGTTCGAGACCCACTTCATCTATCCGTCTCTCTACTGCCTCCTCATGGCAAGAAAGTGAACTACATCTGAACTACGTCACTTTCCTGGGTCGTAATTACGAAGAGGCACTAGGTACGTAACTATAAGTCGTCTGTTCTGTAGCTGGTCACAAACATCTATTTTTATTGAAGTTTTCTACTTGTGGAGTAAATCCGACAAAGATAAACAATCGATAGAGACCGTGGAGGCGGTGAGGTGGTTTCTTTTCACCTACGTCATAACACCTTGTATGACGTAGTGAGGCCTTTAAATCTTTAAAGCTTTAACTCGCTGTGTTTACGTTCCCCGTCTCTTCCTGCTGTGTCTTTTTCAAGCAGCTTTTTTTTAGTGTCAATCTGTTAATCAATTAATCAATCTAGTCCACCCAGTCTTTTCTTTTCCTGGCTTCCTAATAGTGGAGGGATCACATCTCTCTCTGATCCAAACTGCTAAATGTTTTTGTTTAATCCTAAAGAAACACTCGACTCTTCTTCCTCTCCAGTAAATCACATCTTCTTCTTCTTTGTTCTCCTTTTTCAATGACTTCATTTTTTAAAATAAAACCCTTCGTGTTGTTTTTTGTTTTTTTCTGAGCACTTTACCCATTACATGACTACTGCAGAGCCACAAGGAAATTGCATGGATACAAGACTCCTGATTCTCAACATACGCGTAATAATTTCAGATGTACCAGAACTGAAGCTCACTCGGCTGTCCCATCCAGTCCAATTTACTCTGAATAAGAGTACCAGCTAAATGCCTCGAGTGTAAAATTGAAAACGCTGGGCGGCGAGGTGTTGAAATACACTGTTCACATGTATTAATTTGAGCATCCAGCCAACGTGTTGGCTCCACAGTGAGCAATCAATGGATCCACACCTGCCGGCACCACAGAAAAAAACTATTCAACGTTTGGATCATTAATTATAATATGAACAACATGGTGTCACACATGCGAACGAGAAAGACTGTGATTTATTGTTAATATCCAAATCGTGCAGGAATAAATTTTTAACCCTTTACATACCGTTCTGACGCTTCACGGTACCTACGGCAAATTTCTGAACCACAAATCTATTTTTTTTTATTCATAAATATGCAGCTAATAAACAGGTGATCAATCCTTCATGAAGCTTTTGGGAGAGCAGAGACAATGTGACAATGTGATGTTTCACCTGTAGGCCCCTGAGCTGACAGTCCTGTCACTCCACACTCCCTGCTGTGCTGAGCTTAATGTGACATGTGATGTTGGCTAACTGAAGTATGAAAAATAAGACCTGGATTGTAATAAAAACACATGTATCTTCCCAACATGGAGCAGTGACACTATTATTGTCGATCCCACTGCCTACTCTGCCTCTGATTGGCTGGTACTCGTTGTCTTCATCGGTTGGATTGGTTAAGTTTAGGCACGAGAAGTGAGATTGGTTAAGGTGAGGGTGAGAATACATGGATAAGCCAATCAGAGGCTGAGTAGGCCCTGTCTTGTCAAAAAATAAATAAATAAATAAAAAGCAGTGGGATCCATAACAATACAGCAGGGATAGTGGCTCTGCCATTAGAGAGAGGAAAGACAAGCATGTTGCACAGACTGGAGTGTGAGGCTGTCAATCATCCCTAAACATCTGCATTTGGCATTTCAGTCAGGTACAGAAGGTGTGTTCGGTACTTCAAGTCAGACAGGCATCCAGACAGTGTGCCGGAATAACAATATTTCATCAGGTTTGGGAATAACAGAGAAGAGGATAAATGAAGGGGGGTAAACATAGTTCAGGATGGAGCTGCTTAACAGCATACGTACGTCTTCAAGGTTCTCCTCCAGCACCGGTTCTCTGGCTGTAGTGACTCCGACCATCTTCTCACACACACACACACACACACATACTCACCACTCAACATGCACTTCTAGATTCATTAGCATATAAATAAACTCATACAAACACACACACACACACACTGAGGCAATAGTGCCATCACACAGATACCCTTTTCCAGCAGTGTTAAAAGGTGAATGTGGAATATTAGCGCGGATAAGCAGACTCCAGTGGTATCCATTAGTGTGTGTCTGCATGTGTGTGTGTGTGTGTGTGTGTGTTTGTGTGTGTGTGAGTGTTGTTCCAAGCATGATGAAAAGGCTTTTAGGCTAATTACATGAGGAGAGTGTGTTGCTAGATGAATTTTAATCTTGTGCTTACATCTCTTCCTCATACATGGAAATAATATGTGCAGACACACACCGCACTGGTTCAATATATATATATATATATATACTGTCGTTGCTGTTGGATTTATATATTAGGGGCTCGTTTTAATAGTTTAATAACTCGTTCTTATGTGTGTGTGTGTGTGTGTGTGTGTGGTCCGGGTATTCCTCATGCTGTGGGGATGGAAATCTGTTTAAAGTCATGTTGTGGGGACTCGCCTCCCTTATGGGGACAAAAGGTTTTGGGGTGAAGACTTGGAGATGATGTTCTGAGCTGCCTCTTCATGGTTTGTTGCTGATATTTCACCCTTCGTTTCTCACTTCCACCTCGCTGTTTTAACTCTGGGGGGTAAAAACAGGAGGATTTCAAGGAGACGCAGCACCTGATTTTGTTCGCATCAAATATTATACAACAGCACCCTCTGTCCTAGGAAATTAAGAACAGCAACATCTTTTTTTTTTTAATTCGACCTATATATATGCTTTCTTGGCCTGGTGAATCTCTGAATTTAAAGATAGGAAGACAAGACTGGACAATCTTAACTTTACAATCAGTACAAAATATTCTGTCCTCAGATCACTGAGTCACTTTAATGGGGGAATAAGACACTAATCACAAGAAGAGCAACAGAGAAAGGAGGCGTTATTGTCCGGGATGCACACATACAAAAAACAAGGACGTAACTTATAATATTACTATAACATTAAGTGTAATTAGTTGCTGATCGTGACCCTGATCCAAACTGATTTAATATGAGCTGACTCAACTGAGATGATGATTTTATTTTATTTTGTTTTTTGTAGGAAAAAAAAACAGTGAGAGAAATCAACATTTAAATTAAACCATGTAATCGCAGTTAAAATGACACAAAAAAAAAGTGTAAAAACTCAATCAATTTTAGCATTGATTAGCATCATCCAAGTTTTCTCTGGTGCATCCACTTCCTCTGGCCTGGCCCTCAGGCCTCCACGCAGCCTTCAACCTGCTTCATCCAGCTGGCTGATGTCTGCTGGGTCCACGTCCTTTGGCTCGCAGTCACTATCTTAGTAACAGCAGACGGTTGGTGGGCAGAAAGAAGTCTGCTGGAGGACTGAAGGTCTTCGTATACCCAACTGGCATGTATGAGGAAACTCATTCTTGTGGCTGATTAGTCTGAGACAAGCTCCCATTTCTCTGGCAGGGAGGCTTTCAAGCTGAGGGTCTCCTGTTGTCTTGGCTGAGAAAGAAGCTTGAATTTCTCAGGAACACAGGCTGGTTTGTAAAGCTATTGACGCTGCAGTCTGGCTGTTTGACAGAGAGAAAGTGTGGATAAAACGTGATAATGAAAAGAGACACTAGCGACGGTTAGGCTTTGAAGGACTTTTAACTCGAGAAAGAATTTAGTTCAAAACACAACAGATCCACTGAGTCAGTGGCCTCGACATTAAAGGACAGCTCACATTTTTCAAGAAACAGTTAACTTTTCTTAACAGTAACTTTTTTTTCATCAAATCAATAAAATTCAAAGCCGTAATCGTTGAAAAGCTTTTTCTCTCTGCCTCCACATTATTTGTCAGTGATAATAATAAAGATATGTAAGCAGTAACATGGTGATCTACAAAAAAAACAAATCTAATATTTAGGAGCCTATTTCATTTTTCAGCATTTAGTCTGACGTGTTTCACTTTTTGCTGGTAAACTCCAGTCTTGACCTTTGACCTAAAGATGTCATTTAATTAAAAATGTGAAATCTGTTTATGGTGGTGGTGCCACCCTCATGTAGGCTATGTCAATGGGGTGGACAAAATATTAGTATAATGCACTCCAGTACACCACCTCCATCTCCAACCTCAATAATAAACACAAAGCAGAAATATCAACAACAACACCTGGAAATGTATAAAACTTCATAAAAGTATAAACGATGGTTAATATGTTTGATTTGGATTTTACAGGTGTTGCTAATAAAGTTCTGGATGAGTGTGTTTCTTTCTTAGCCGGAAACCTGTTGTGTCCGCTGGCGTCCCCTGACTGTGAGCCCCGGTAGAGCACCGGCGCCTCCCTCCCTCTTCAGCCTGTGACCGTCCCACCGTCGGCCGGAGGAGCTGCTCTCACTCTCCGCTGCCCAAGTTCACAAACCGCTGGCTGTGTGTGGAAAGTCTGGAGCTGCTTCTACTATTGTTTAGCTTTGGATGGACAAAGACTTGACTTGTGATTATTATTTTTTTCTTCTTCCATCTTCTGGACAGAAAGAGTTAAAACTTTCTTTTTATTTTTATTATTTTGAACTTTTTTGAAAATCTGCTGCATTGTTTTCATCCCTCCGCACTGGTTTTGTTGATGGCGCGGTTTAACCAAGATGGACTCGGGTTGTCTACCGGTGGGAGACTAGATACCAGCTTCACCCGCTAAATGTAATTATTTATTTTATCCACCGGAAACGTGTCGTTTATTATTAAGTGGAGCCAAGTGGATCCTATGATGAACATTTTCCCACTGAAGTTTCGGTGAACTTTTTCCCCCCCTTAAGACTCACCATGTCGGGAGTGGTCCGCACCCTGAGTCGCTGCCTGCTCCCGGCGGAGGCCAGCCGGGACCCGGGCAGCAGCAAAGAGGGGAGCCGGGAGAGAGACGCGGCGCAGGAGCGGGAGGCGCGGCGCAGGAGCCGGGAGATAGACGCGATGCTCGCCCGGGAGAGGAGAGCCGTCCGCCGGCTGGTGAAGATCCTGCTGCTCGGGGCCGGAGAGAGCGGAAAATCCACTTTCCTTAAACAGATGCGCATCATTAACGGACAAGAGTTTGATAAAGAAGCACTTCTGGACTTCCGGGACACCATCTATGAGAATATACTGAAGGTAAGGACGAGGGTTCATGGGAATAAAGATCTGAGGCCTCGAGGCAAACTTTACAGGGTTTCTACTCATCAGTTCCTGTGTAGGTCGTTTTAATGTTTTTAATTTTTAATTGATTGTTTTGTTTGTTGAGTAGAACTAATGAAACATGTCAATCTATATTAGATAATCAATGATGTGTGGAGAAACTGACACTGAAGATATAGACTATAGTCTAGAGCTGAAGCAATTAATCGATTAAGAGGCTGATGGTCGATTCATCATTTTAGTCATTTTATATTATAAACAATTTTATACCAATTTTTTTTAAGACAATCAAGCCGACAATCAAATGTCAACATGGGCTCTGGGAAACTGTGATGGACACGTTTCACTTTTTTTTAATTATTTTATTATTTTATTATTATCAAATTTGTCAAGAAAATAAATGTAAAATATTGGACATAGTCGTCAGTCACCATCCTTATATTGATCCTTATAGCTTCATCCCACAAATGAGCTTCACACACAGAGCACACAGAGGTTTGTTGACATAGTACATATTTTTATCCTAAAGAGAGAGGTGTGTGTGTGTGTGTGTGTGTGTGTGTGTGTGTGTGTGTGTGTGTGTCCCTTTGTTTGCTGTCATTGCTGGGCCTCCTTCACCAGCTAACAATACCAGACTATTCCTGAGGGATGAGCACATCCGCTCTGAGTGCCACACAGCCCAGACAAGGATGATAAGAGCTTGCACTTCTGCAGCCAAGGCAGTACAATACCTTCCCCTGAATACCAGCACACAGTGACGGTCCTGTCACAGGCCAGATCGTGAATAGTACCCCCCTCTTCACACACACACACACACACACACACACATTTCAACTCCATCCGACCTCCTGAATACATGATGCATGATGGGAGCAGAGAGTTAAACAATGCCTCAGATTATTCAAAATGTTGTTTTGATTAAGAAGGGCGTCTTCACTAATGGATCTGTGCCCGGAGATATAAAGTACTACATGAATTTTAAACACGTTTATAGAAATATCAACATGACACTACATATCCGTAATCACTCAACGCTCCCCGTTATTATTCATCTGCCCTGAGAACTAAGTTAAAACAAACCTCAGTGTCTGAAGGTGAAAAGGACCACTCACGATTTGATTCATGACACCGTCGATCGAATACGACTGCTTCCACAATCCTGCAGTGTGTTGGCGAACTGAGACGACAAATTGACAATATAAACAAGAAGGATAAAAACATTTTTGCTTCAATCTAAATTGAGCGGTGATGGTTTTTCTCGTCTCTCGTTCTCCTGAGTTCTCGTTTGTCCAACCCTCCATCAATTAAAGGTCATATCACAATTATTTTCATTATCAATTAATCTGTTAATTAGTTTCTTGATTATTGGAGTCTATAAAATGTAAGAAAATAGCACAAAAAAATAGTTTCCCAGGGACCGAGATGACATCCTAAAATGTTCTAGCGATCGACTAATCAATTAATTGACTAATCGTTTAAGACTTAAAAACAATTAAAAAAAAGAAATGCAGTCCAAAACAACAACATATTCAATATTCTTTGATGTAAGACCAGGAAGCCAGCAGCCAACGTTGTGTTCACTGTCCAACAGGCGGACAGGTTCAGGTGATTTTACAGGCAGGCAGACTAATGATGCATTTTGGTCCTTTTTTTTGACATTTCTGAGTTTATCACCGCTAATAGTGCAGGTAAACTAAGATTAAGATTAAGTTTAAGGTAATATTAAGTTTACTCGAGTTTACAGCTGATGACAGACCGGCGGGCATATCGCATCCATTCTCCTGTCATAAGTCATCCTGCTAACACCAAATAAACACTGCAGTTTATGTCTGGCTTCCATTGTTGTGTCATAGTGACATATTTACCAGTGACTGATGAGCGCTTTGTGTGAAACAGCAGCTAATTCCACACTTCATGAGTTTACATTGATGATGTTTTAAAAAAAAAACACGGTTGACTGGTTCAGTTAAAATGAGCAAATTAGATGTTGTAGGGCACAAAAGATAAACTGGTATTGTGGCAAAAGGAGGCTGCGTTTCTCTCGGAGGAGTTTGGCTAATGTCAGCCTGTTATGGTTTTGTTTTGGTGTTTAGTGTTTAAACGCAATTTTGGAGCGTTCAGCTGCTGAAATGAGGAAATCACTACTCACTAACTAACTGAAGACAGGACAGCCACGCAGATGCAGACACGCAGGAAGAGAGACAGACGAGGCTATTGATAATGCTCACGTTGGCTAACAGGCCGATAAACATGACTGGAAGTGACTCAGAGCTCACTCACTCAGTGCCGGCCTTCGATCTGCATGCGTGTCACGTTACGTTTACACAGATTCCCAGATAAACTCTGGGACGTTGTTGAATAAAGGATCAGGCTTAAAAACACACCGCTTAGTCATAAAGGGGCATCTCACCACACGTATGTGCTCATAGTAACCACTTCCTATCACTCCTTAAACAGTCTCCTCTGAAGTTTATTCACTTTTCACTTTTTTAGGCTATTTGGCTCTTAATATATAAAGCCTGCAAAGCCTATTGAATAGAACATAGCCAGAACACATCAGTCATTGTTGAAATAGAATAAATGAAATGATTAAAAAAAAAAAAGGAAGAAAAGGAGAAACGGACACAAACACTGAATAATTCTCTGTTTGTGTTGGTTGGTTTGATCATTCAGGAGGAGACCTCCCACACAGATCAGACCACATGGTTCTCTTCAGAAAACCACCAGCAGCCACTCATACGTGTGTGTGTGTGCGTGTGTGTGTGTCAGACACATGTGATGCACTGTTAAAGTTACTCCGTGTTTACCAGACACGCTAGACTCACCGTTTGACGTTTTCTCCGGGAAGCAGCAACATGCATTATGATTTTTCTTGCCTGTTTGTGGTCAGAAAACATTAGTACAATATTGCTGACATTTAAAAAAACAAAAAAACAAACTGCAGCTGTTGCATCGTTTTGTCACATTCAGGCTTCTGTACTGTAATGTGCTGATTGTGACTCGTGTCTTTTGCGTGTTTCTGCAGGGCATGCGTGTGCTGGTGGACGCCCGGGACAAGTTGGGCATCACCTGGCAGAGCTGTGAGAATGAGAAACAGGGCATGCTGGTGATGTCATGGGAGGGACGCGTGGGCAACTCGGGCGTTGACCCCATTGAGTTTCAGCTGTACGTGATGGCACTGAGCGCGCTCTGGGCGGACAGCGGCATTCAGCAGGCTTACACACGACGCTCTGAGTTCCAGCTGGTGAGTAGGATCCATTCACAGCCTGATCACGTCTTTATCTACACCACATCCGATGGTCCAAATGCCAAAACGTTTCAACATACTTTAAAGTCCGACTGGAACTAAATTGCCTTTTTTGGTCGACTACACTTCACTTGTTGACAATAATCCACGTTGGCTTTCCTGCTTAAGTTATCTAACCTATAAACATGCCTTTTCCTGCACCTCAGCTTGTTGAACGAGCCACCAAACAAACATTCACAGTGGAAAAATGAACCGCTAACGGCAATTTCAGCACATTTAACGGCATGTAAACATACCTGAACCTGTCACTTCAGACCTGTTAGATGCATGGTTTGGTTGTTCCTCTTCAAACAAACGCACTGTCTGTCCATGACCTGTAGCTGCGTCTGTTAAATCTGTCCCTGTGCTGTACGGTACACAGGGACTATTAACAATAAATAAAACAAAAAAACATGTTTATTTACATTATTTTTGACTGAAAAGAGGGATGATTAAATGTGATTCCAGTTGGACTTTAAAAGCCTTTTCACACAACACATACTGATCCAGGAGCTGCTGATGTTCTGTGTTTAATCTGGTAATCTATTGGTTATTGTGACATCAGATTAGAGGATGGAGGAATGACTATATAGACTGATAATAATATAAACAGATACCTGCATATGAATGCACAGGAGGTCTTGGCCCAGACATACGTTATCTGCTACATCGGAAACCCCGATAGATAGCCGATAAATGGATGTCTGTTTAAAGGAGCACTTCAGGCAAATAGATTTAAAAAGAGTACATAAATGATCAATTATTTCTCTAATTAATTGATAAATTGTTTGGTCTATAAAATGACATGAAAACATATGCAAATGTACATTAATCAGATGCTGGGACAAGGGAATATTTTGGGATAATTTCCTAAACAATAATTGGTAGTAACCACTGATTGATTAATTAATTGATTAATTGATTAACCTGTCGCAGCCCCTTAAAGGCCTAAAAAGGTAGAATGCTTAGCATGTCCCAAACATTTCGGTTCGTCCATTGACCAGGAGTCATGTTCGGTCACAGCGTACTCACCAGCAGACCTGATGCTTGTCATTAAATGTTTCACAGATGAGTAACCTACGACTACGACCGTTTATGTATCAGCGTGGTCGCTAACAGCAGCTTCTTTAAAAAGTCGCTGGTTAGCAGTAACATCAACACATAATGAAGAAAAAAATAACCTTTAATAATAAAATGAATCATACTGTATGTTTCCCAGTGTTTTATATATTTCCCGCTGCTGTAAGTCACAGATGTTTTTCCCCTTTTAGTGACTATCTAAGTAGAAATCTGCATAGTGGCTGATGTCCCACAGTCTGATCTCTGATTGGCTCAAAACTGTCTTCACCTGTCAACTAAGAGAACAAGTCACAGTGATGAAGCACCCACTGAGTGAAGCCTGAGGAAGTGTTTATTGTTTCATGGGGTTATTTGTGTGTGTGTGTGTGTGTGTGTGTGTGTGTCTGGAGACTTTCCAAAGATGTAATTATTTTTCTCTTGACTGGAAATGGAGCCAGTGAAGTGGAGCCCTGTGGAGTTTCATCTGCCGCGCTTCGCTGCACCGAGCACAATCTGAAATGGCTCGTAGATTGCAGAGTAATTCTTTTCCTTTTTGGTCCTAATATTATATTATATATTAAATTCACTCTAATGAAAAACCAGTGTTTTTTTTTACACATGTTACTGACGTGTGGGGTTTTTCTCTTTCTGTCTCGTCAAACTGAACAGATAGAAAAATACAGAAGTGTTGCTGTACGAAATCTGCACAACATTTCGGGTTACAGGTGGACGGAAACTCCAACTGAATCTGTTTGTTGTTCCGTGCAAACGAGGAACTGATTCCTCAGTTTTCATGATGTATGAAATGAAATATGCAGTGACAGACTGGTTTAATGAGACTTAATGCTCGAGGAGAACGTCGTGAAAAAGATCGCCGAGCATATTGTCGACATGGCGACTGTCTCGCAGCGCCGGCAGCTGTTTTTTGTTGTTGTTATCGGTGCACTTTGTGTTTACTATGGCAGCTAGTTTGTTTTAGATTTTGTTTGCGAGCGATACTGCAGCTATACTGTCTGCTCCGAGCTGCGAGTTTGACCTTTCACCTTGTTACACATTTATCAGTGACAAAACAATCTGGAGTCAAACAGAAGCCACATCCGTCTCCCTCTCACTTAGCATACTGTATACGTGTGTGTGTGTGTGTGTGTGTGTGTGTGTGTGTGTGTGTGAGATGTCAGAGCACAGCTTTGGGTCAGACTGCCTTGTCTTATCTGGAGTCCGTGTATGATAAAGCGAGTATGCTGCAGCTGCACAGGCCTGCGGACGTTCCTCTGACTGGTTTTATACTTTATACTTTTTTCTATTTGTCCCATAAAAAGACAAACAATAAAACACTAACAATAATTTATCCAACAATTATTACCAAAATAGCTTATTAGCTTATTCCTCTGCTCCATAGAGCTCCATTATTAAAGAGGAAAGTATTTAGTCATATTTTTTTATTTAATTATATATATATTTTTAACCCTTTTTAAAGCTGCTATAATCGATATTTTATCTAAACAATAAAATCAAACGTGTGTGTGCATGTGAAAGGTGTTGATAGGTAGTGATGAGCCCACAGAGAGGTGTGTATTAGCATCTTTAACCTCCTTGTTTATGGTTTTATGGACTATAAATGTACCGTTTTCATCCACCCTCACTGTTCTCGTCATTTTGCAGCTGTTTTTCTCTCTTAAACTCTCTCTTAAACTCTACCTGCACAAAGCACCAAACAGCAGGCAAAGTTAACAGCAACGTAGTGAATGTAACGGAGCATTTAGACACTACAGAGCCGGATATTTTCAGACCAAAATAGATGAACAAAGTTTGACACATTGACTGAAAAGTTGTCCAAACAAGCTGTGAACACATCCTGCAGTGACGGCGCAACATTAACAATCATTTGGAGTCATGTTTCTGTCCACCTGGTGAATGTAAGTGAAAGAATCAGCTGAAACTGACCTAAAAACCAGAGTGACACCTGTTATATGATCAATTGTTATAATAAGTATCGATTATAGCTGCTTTAAAGATTTGCATCTTCAGAAAAGACAAATACGGGTTAACAAATTGTTGTTTTTATGCAATTTGTTGACAAAAAAAAAGAAACGATACAGAAAAACGCCGGCTTTATTCTTTCACTGTAAGAAAAAACAAAATGTCTACTGCAGAGTAAATGTGCTGAGTTAGATACTCTACGCCCGCCTTTTTCTCCACTCTCTGAGAGGTTTTCCGGGGATACCACAGTCAGCTTTTCCCAGGCGCGGTTGGAGCTGGGCCACAGGCAGACGGGTAGCGGGAGGAAAGAGAGAGAGAGAGATAGAGAGAGATAGAGAGACAGACGGTCTGATGAGAAAGAGAAAGAAAGGGAGTGGAAAGTAGAGAAGAGCAGGGGGATGGGGAGGCAGAGAGAGAGAGAGAGAAAATAGAGCGAAGGAGTAGAGACAGTGAGAGAGAAAACAAACCCAATGCATGTAAGGATTTTGTTTATTTGCAGGCTCATCTGTGTTCCCACCACGCCCAGATAACACCCAGTTTGATAGAGGATATAAACACCAGAACCTCCTTTTGCTCGACCAAAACAAAGCCGTATATCATGCTGGGACTGTTGTCTCCAGCCGTGCAGGAGGTCTGAGTTTAGACCTTATACTGTATGTGTGAGGCTACCTTTGAAGCCTCACACAGATGTAAAGAGGCTATAAATACTGGAGTGCATGAACACACACACACACTACATACAGTACGGTTGGCTGAAATGAGATTTCAGCCTGGAAGTCCTTCTGCAGCTGCGTCACAGACATAAAACATAAATATTGATTAACTTATTTTTTATTTTTGTGATTTTAAGTGTAGATGATCAGATTATCTTAAAGGTTATTTCAGTGTGAAACTGAAGGTGAGCTCATCTGAAAATGCTGCAGAACTCAAGGTCAAAGTTGAACCAGGACGTCAGCCTGTAAACAGCCTGTAAGCTAGATGTTAACAGCCTGTAAGCTAGATGTTTACAGCCTGTTTACAGGCTGTTTTGAGTCGTGATTTGTTTCTTCTTGTCTGACCGGAGCTTGTGTGAAGCGAACATGTGCTGTTTGTGATTTTTCTGTCATTTTTATTCTCTTTGTAGCTGAGGCTGTTTACACTTCTTGCATATTTCAAACCGGATTCAGACTCAAACATGTACGGATGTATATAATGAACTACTAGCCTCCCGATCCTGGCCAATCAGAACAGAGCGGGGAGCCTTAAAGGGACGGGAGCTACAACGTCCTGTTTTTAGACGGACATAAAGGGCCGCTATAAGATGAATAAGGAGTATTTTGAACTGTAAATCAGGCAAAGATGTTCCAATAGAGCCTCTTAATATAAATATAGAGTTAGAAATTAGATATTATGTCCCCTTTAAAACCTGTTTGATGGAGGTGCCATGGTCATCTGTGTCTTTTCCCAGTCGTCTCCCTGCAGGTCACTCTATAATAAAAAATGCCCTCATAGTATTTATAAATATCTATAATGTCTGAGTGCTTGTGTTTCTTAAACACTTCTTGAAATTATGACCAAAACTATGAAAGTAAGAAGGTTTTAATAAATAGGATTATTCACATGTATAGCTAATAAATACATTAGGAAGACTTAAAATAACTAAAATTCAGGTTTCTATAGACTAATTACTTGCTTTTATTAAAATAATTATTTGAAAAAAAATACTAAAAAAAAACACAAGAGATAAAAGATTAAATATTAAATTGATTTGATTGAATAAGTGACAAACAATGACATTACATAACACTCATTTGGGGAGTTTTTCCTTCAGATTGAGGGTCTAACAATAGAGGATGTGATATGTTGTATTTGATTGAGCTGTATAAATAGAAACTGACTCGAACCAACATTCATCAGATATAATACATACACACATACACACACACACACACACACACACACATACACAGCGGAAGTTGCAATGTGCATTTTTCACTATTTTGTGGCATTCAGTCAGTGTAGTTTGTAGGGAACGCAGTGCGCCGGTCAGACAATAGTGTCACTCCCAGTCACATACACATTGGGAAAGTGGCACACACATATACCTGTACACACACACACACACACACACACACACACGCTGCAGAATGTGAGCCTATTCAGGTCTTTGCTGTAATAAAGCCCCTAATCTGCCCATACACGCCATGAATGGAGACATTCCTCCTGCCTTACTCAACCACACACAAATCCAAACACACACACACACACACACACAGAGCTATATTTTCCACTTTTACTACCTATAGCTCTGCATTACAAGGTAATAAAACTCATCCTCGACCTAATAAAATGAATTAATTTTGATATTTAGTTTTAACGCTTCCACTGCATCACTGATCAGGCTGTTTCATTTCTGCTGACGGGCAGTTAAAGTGTCTGAGGCAATGATCTATGTGTGTGCGTGTGCGTGCGTGTGTGCTCACGTATGTGTCTGCGTTTGCGTATCTCTTCATCTCTGGGAATTCCCCTCTCCGTGCTTTTCCCTACCGACCAGCCCCTCCTATCGCTCATGTCCTGCTGAACCAACCAGAGTCCCCCGGCTTCGTGTTTCCTATTGCTGTGACATCGTAGGTCAGCGGCGGAGTCACGGGGTCACATCTCACCCGCGCAGGGGTCACGTTTCCTGGTTGTTACACGACATGTCGGGGCTGACAGAGATGAATTTATCAGCCACATGGAGAGATTTTGTTGGTTCAGTGGGACACGAACATCAACTCAACATCTGCAAAGTTAGAAAAAGTTGCAGTTGAGGGGGGGGTAAAGAGAAATAATGCCATATTGTAGGAACAAGTGTGTGTGTGTGTGTGTGTGGTGGGAGAGCTAAAATGACTTTTTGAGTTGGTTCGGTCTGACTGGCTAATCCCTCCCTCCCCCACGTCTCTCTGTTTTCACACGCACAGCTGTTTCCTGTTGAATGTGTGTGTGTGTTTAAGAGAGAGAGAGCGGAGGAAGAAGAAGAAGAACAGAGATTTGGTTTTAGACTATTGTCAGGAATTATGGGAATCACGTTTAAGTCTGAGTTTGATTTGAACATCATAAAGCTACAGTTTCATCTTTATGTCGTACGTACCAGCGCGTGTTTGTATTAAACTTCGTATCGTACTTAAAACCACAACAAATCCTTTTACAAACCGCGCTGCTTTAAGAAAAAACCGAATCCGCTGGTTTCCGTTCGTTTCAGTGCAGTATGACAAACATTTAGCATGCTCTCAACACCAACCTGAGTCTGTGTAATCCATCACAGCGACAGTGAAGGTCGCTCTGCCCTCTGCGGTGATGTAGTGCTGAATGCAGACTGGATTACACTACTCACATTTCAAAAGTCTTTTAATTGATTTTTATCAGGTTGCATCAACTCAACCGATGCCTCAAATGGCAGAAAAAAATACACACCGAGATGTAAAACTTAAGTTCCAACATACGTTGATCAAACCGAGATTATTATATAAGTATATAAATATATATAGTCGCTAATGTATCACACTAATTATGTATTTAAGCAACGTTTGTCTCGTGTTTTTGTCATGTGTGGAGCGTCTCTGGTGTTTGTAGGTTTGTGTTCCCAGATTAAACCCCTTAAACTGTGATTACGAAACAACACTCATAAAACCATGGGAATAAATATGATTCAGTTATAACCAACCGAGTCGTGTTAGTCACTTCAGTTCACTCACGATTTTCTCTTCCTGTCTGCAGAGTGAGTCGGTCAAATACTTCCTGGATAACTTGGATCGCATCGGTCAACTGGTGAGTCCCGCGGATTAGTTCATGCTTAAAGTACTCGGTATTTCCTCACCTCCTCCAAACTGTAACCTCCTCCTCCTCCTCCTATTTCAGAGCTACATCCCGAGCAAGCAGGACATTTTGTTCGCGAGGAAGGCGACGAAGGGCATCGTCGAGCACGACTTCGTCATCAAGAAGATTCCTTTCAAGATGGTGGACGTTGGAGGGCAGAGGTCACAGAGGCAGAAGTGGTTTCAGTGTTTCGACGGGATCACGTCGATACTCTTCATGGTTTCATCGTCAGAGTATGACCAGGTACTTACACATTCAACACACACACATTTCCTGATCATGAAACGCTGATCGTGGTATGCGATTAGTCACGACGGTCTGATCGTTACTCGCTTGACTTTTCACAAAACTGAGCAGAAACATCAAAGAGATGCAACATTTGAGGTTTACACAAAGCTTTCTTTGTGGTTAGTTGAGTAAACTTGATTGTTCACTGAGAGCTGTGGCTCCGGTTTAAATAAACAGTCATATGATGACGACTGGATCCTCAATTCCTGTGCAGATAAAACCTGAAAAAAACCTTGTGTGTGTGTGTGTGTGTGTGTGTGATTCCAGGTCTTGATGGAGGACCGCAGGACAAATCGTTTGGTTGAAAGTATGAACATCTTCGAAACGATTGTGAACAACAAGCTTTTCCTCAATGTGTCCATCATCCTCTTCCTCAACAAAACGGACCTGCTGGTGGAAAAGATACGAATAACAGACATCCACAAGCACTTCCCCGAGTTCAGAGGAGACCCACGCCGGCTCGAAGACGTACAGGTAAACACACACACACACACACAAAAAAAAGGACTTTAATTAAAACAGGAAAAGGATGTCTTATAATCGGAGCTGTCTTACAGTATATTGTACACAGGCTCTTACCGTCTCTCCTCCTCCAGGCGTTCCTGGTGCAGTCGTTCAGCCGTAAGAGGAGAAACCGAGGGAAGCCGCTGTTCCACCACTTCACCACTGCAGTGGACACAGAAAACATCCGCTTCGTCTTCCACGCCGTGAAGGACACCATCCTGCAGGAAAACCTCAAAGACATCATGCTGCAGTGACGTTGGCGCTGAAGACGACTGCTTCTCTGACTCTAAACTGTGAATCCAGGCCGGAGAAGGCCTGAGTGCATTTTAACACTGACCCGTGGAGCCGCCAGTCGACCCACACCTGAGTGGATCTAACTGAACCTGTGGAGTCGTGAAGTGACTCTGGACTAGTCGGCCCAATGTCGGCTCCTGTGGAAACTACATCAGGGTCTACAAGGACCCTGCATTTAACTTGTATACATGTGTGTATGCTGGAAAGACAGTCACCTTCTTCTGCTTGTACAACTCGCCTTTGTACACAGGTTAAGATATGTAAAAAAAAAAAAAAACGTTTTTTTAAAAAAAAAAGTAGAGAAAAGCACCCACTACATGACACAAGCACTGAAAGTGTTTTTTTGTTTGTTTTTTCTTTGTTTTTTTTTCTTGGATGTATATAAGAGCGATGACGACCCTGTCACTAAACTAAGTCAGAAATGTGAGAGCGAGAAAGCAGGAAGGAAAGAGAGTTAAAAACAAAAAAGAAAGAAAGAAAGAAAGTTTAGAGAAAGCTGAAGAATGCCTCGTCCTAATACACACGTGACGGAGCGAGAGGGGAGAGGTTTTGGGCTCATACTGGTCATATGCTGTGTTATGTGATAAGGTTGCACATGTGTTCCTGTCAGTGAATTTTAACAGAGGAAAGAGATTATCTCTCTTACACTTCTCGCTCTCTCCTGTACTGTCATCTCTGCTTCTCTCGCCTCCCCTGCTTGTATTTATTCTCCTCATCCCACCATCATAGGAGAGATGAACAGCTGCATATAGTAAGACTTATCCTCCCCTCCTCTCCTCCTCCTCTCCTCCTCTCTTCCTCCTCTCCTCTTTTCCTCCGCTCCTCCTCTCCTGCACAATTGAGAGATTGTTCCTCTGCAGCAGAAACATTAGACGGTTAAATTTGAGACTGTTCTCGGAAGTACACACATGCAGAAACACACGGCTCCTGATGTTGAATGCATGAATTATGATCCATCTCTCTACTTGTGCTTTTCTTTACTTCTCACCAACGTCCCGGTAGATGTACCACAATACCCAGACTTAACCTGAGGCACGTTATAAGTTCCCCTTTCAGGAGTACGGTTACAACTATTTGGCCCCTTTTGTCCTGTGAAGGTGAAGGGAACATCAGAAAATGACAGAAAAAGGGTTGAACTGTAAATGACCTTATTCCCATGTCGCCAGCGGCCATGTTGGACTTCTGTAGCAGTCGGGGTGGGAAGGTGGGCACAAAACGACAACAACAACAACAACAACAAGTGACCAAAACAAGCCACGCTGAGCAAAACACAGTGAAGTAAGAGTACTAATTGACGTCTTCCTTTTTTATGACCTACAATTAGCTCTAAATAAAAACACTCATAAACTAAAGCATTACCAGTGTTGGATGGTATTCTCTATATGAGGACACCTCCAAAACAATAGACTATATAGACAATAAATAAATATTTGTTGTCAGATGTCAGAAAAGCTCTTATAAACACTCTGTACACTACCTGAACCAGCGAACGACAGACTGTCACCAACGTAGTGGAGCATTTAGCAGCTGATATTCCCCTCAGGAGCTGGTTCAGATCCAAACTAAAATCTAAGAGGAGGGTTTAATATTTAATGTTCACCAGGAGGCCAAAAACTATGACTAATATTAGATATGTAAATAAACAACTGCTTCCGACTTGATTCGGTGGATAACATGTCGTGTTTACAACTTGTTAAAAATGCCCCCAGATTAATAAATTAGTCAAAAAAAATAAAAATCTGATTATTCACTAATGAAAGCCCTTTTTATGCCCGTTTCACTAGTGAAAATTAATTGGTAATGTTGCATAAAGTCTTGTTGCCATGGTGACTTGGTGACAGTCAAATATTCCTCGTGCACTGATTTAGATCTGTGGTAAACTGTTAAAACCAGAACTATGTTTGGGGTTTCCTGCCTTTAATGGATAACGACAACCACGTCGGAAATGAATCACACTTTCAACCCGTATCGTTGAACCGTTGCTCTCTCACAATCAGTTTCTCTTTAATATGTCTGATGAATCGACGAAATGAGATTTGATTCCCAACATTTACATGATGTATTTGGTACGCAGCCGCAGCAGCAGCAGCAGGACACAGCTGCTCTTCCCACCCTGAGCATAAAGTCCAAATGGCCATGAAGAGGTTAATCCTGAGCACTTCCACACGCCTTATTATAATACTGTATTAAAACTGTGTAATTTATATGTGTTTATGTGTGTTTGCATCATGACATTTTTGTGCATGTTCATACTTCCTGTACATAGAATATTGTTGTAAGCGTTTGACTGGCACTGTGTGTGTGTGTGTGTGTGTGTGTGTGTGTGTGTGTGCGTGTGTGTGTGTAAAACCTTACAATACAAACACCACTCTGTATAACAATATCACTGTAACTGTAATGTTGCTGTAGCTGTATTTTGTCGTCGTCACTAACCTACTCACATGAGTTTTTCTACACGTCGTCGTTGCACTGGATGTGTCTGTGAGAAAACGACCAGCAAGGAAAACGTCTGGAGGAAAAGAAGAAGAAGAAGAAGAAGAAGGCAAAGAAACAAACAAACAGACAGCAGACTTTGAACGGCGAGCAGGATGGAGGCAGAGGATGAAGAGAGGGAGGGAGGGAGGTTCATTTGGTCTTTTTTTTTTTTTTTTTTGGTCTGCCTTTGTTTTTTTGTTTCCCAGTGCCTTGGCTCTGTGCTCTGTGGTGAAATACACTGCCGTTTGCTGACATGCTGTTTCTTTATTTTCTCAGTCTGGGTGTCTGTGTGTGTGTGTGTGTGTTTGAGTGTGTGTATATGGCAAATCTATGGGTCAAGACCTTCTGAGTTGAAATGTGAAAAGTGGTATAAAGATTAGCAAAGGGGGGGGTTTGGGGGGGGAGGGGGGTGGCAGAGGAGTTTAAAAAAATGTTTTTGAGTTCACGAGGGAGAGAGGGTTGCTAAAAAAAAAATTTTTTTAAATCAATCCAAGTATGTTTTTCTTACGTCCTGGGGCAGTTTAATCAGTATTTGTGAACACGAGAAGCTCTATTACACTGCCAGAAAGCTGAGAGTTGAAGCTCCTGATAAGTAATGTCATACTGATGTACAGCCTGCAGGATAACCGTAGGCTCTCGTTCCACATAATGTAATATGAAGCTCATCAGTTGGAGCTATCAGATCGCTGGGCATGAGAGTAAAGCTGAAGTCAGGCAATAGTAGAGTCCGACCTTTGCTTTGGCTTTTAATCAGAGCAGCTCAGATACATAACAAACTACAAGTCTCAAGAGAGAGGGAGGGAACCCAGAAACAACTAGAGCAGAGTTTTAGAAAGCACCGGTTAACACGCATTTATTTACACGGGAAGTGAGTAGCATGTAATGTAAAGTCTACGTCGTACAAAACATGTGTGACAGACTACGCGGGTTGCATCTCTGGACTCAAAAGAGAGACAGAAATGACCCTGTGAATGGCTAGGCACAGACTGGGGGGGAGGGACAGACAAAGGGAGGAAGAGGGAATACAAGAGAAAGCAAGAGGATAGAGGGAGGGAGGATAGGGGAGGGGGGCGGGGGGGTCATGTTTCCTCTGTTGAGCCCACTTCCTGTCCTGATCCTAAAATGGAGTGACTGTAAGAACGACATCCCTCTGCCTCCCCCCCTTCCCTCACACACACACACACACACACACACACACACATCAGAGAAACCCAAACCAACCTCCTGCGGTATCCTACAAAGGAGACGAGAGGAAAAAGCAGGGAGCAAAAAAATATCTCCCCAGTGGTCTCTGAAACATAAGGAAGCCTTCATTTATTGAGGCAGAGAGGCAAAGGACATTTTGTCCTCAAGTTGCACTGCACCACGTGTGTGTGTTACGTGTATAGTAGTCTCTGTGTGTATGTTTAATTATGTTAAACTATATACTACTGACGGAAATTAGAGCTTCAATGATGAGACAATTGATCAAGCAGACAATCAGCAGAAGCTTTTCTTAGTTATACCTGATAGTAAAATTAATTTTTAAAAACTGTTGATGGGACAACACAACAAAACTAATCACCCTGAGCTCTATGAATTTATAACAGGCCTTTGTCACTATTTTCTAATATTTTCTGATAGGCAATCGCCTAGCAACCAGCCTGTGTGTCCAACTAACTGCCTATTAAGACACTAGCAACACCCCAAAGACCATATATTTAAAAAAAACCCACCTGAAACAACATATCAACCACTTGGGATGTCCTAGCAACCATTCAGAACACTGTGGCAACCACCTAGTAAAACCTTAGCAACACCCCCAGCAACTCACACCAATCCTATTCACCTTATTTAATGCTTCCTTTAGGTAATGTTATGAGGAAACACTTCATAAATGTTCGTTGTTATGCAGATGATACCCAATTATATCTTTCAATGACGCCAGATGAAACCAATCAGATTTAAATGTGTCTTAAGACCTGGATGAACTGCAATTGTCTGCTACTAAACTCAGACAAAACTGAAGTTATTGTGTTAGTCATAAACACCATAGAAACACATAATTTAATTATAAAGCTACTCTGAATGGCATTAATTTGGCCTCCAGGAACACCATAAGGAAACTAGGAGTTATCTTTGATCAGGATATGTATTTTAAATCCCACATAAAACAAATTTCAAGCAGTGCTTTTTTCACCTACAATCCTGTCTCAAAAATATGCAGAAAAACTGATCCACACATTTGTTATTTCCAGGTCGGATTAGGCTGCAATTTCTTATTATCTGTCTGTTCCAACAAGACTCTAAAGACTCTCCAACTGGTCTAAAATGCTGCTGCACGTCTGCAGACAAGAGCTAGGAAAACAGATTATATTTCTCCCATATTAGCCTTTCTGCACTGGCTCCCTATGAAATCCAAAATCCTTCTTACCTACAAAACCTTTAATGGTCAGGCACCATCATATCTTACAGAACTCATAGTACCCTATTACCCCGTTAGAACACGGTACTCCCAAAATACAGGCTTACTTGTGGTTCCTAACTACAAACTACAATGGGAGGCAAAGCCTTTGACTATCAGTCTTAAGAGTAGGCTTAATATTTTCCTTTTAAGCTTATAGTTGGCTGGCTTAGACTTGCCTTGGACAGACTGTAGTTAGCTGGGGATACACTGAGCTCCTCTCTCCTCCTCTCTCCTCCTCCTCTCCATCTTTATGGATTCATGTCCCGTTAACGCGTCTTACTGATTTGACTTCTTCTGATTTGACTTTTTGTGCTTTTTCTCGTCTTGCAGGTTGCCAGTACTTGACCTGCCAAACATCCAAGCAACGCTGCACTGTGACTGTAGCCTAGTTGTAATCTAAGGTTTAAAGGTTATTGATTGCTAATAATTACAATAATATTAAAAATCGCTGAATTATTAGAAGTAATACAAATGAAATATAAACATCAGTGGAATTGCAGAAGAGGTCTTCAGTGTACGCAGACCTGTGTGACACCACACGACTGCATGTGTGTGAGTGAATTCGGTCTCATGACTGTGATTAAGCTGAAGTTCCCCTACGGCTGTTTTGATTGGACCTACAGCTGAACTCTGATATTTAATGAGCCGAGTACTCCCTCTGTTTCTATCTATGCTCCTCTCTCTCTCTCTCACACACACACACACACACACACACACACACACACACACACAGGAGCTAACCAAATGTTTGAATCATACAGTGAGTGAAATATAAACAACCACTGGTTCATTAACTGATAATTCGACCATGACGCATCGCTGGACCCCGGGATGTCACGTCATTAAAGCACTTCTGTTTTAGGTCACAGTGACAGTGGAATGAACTTGTCTGGCGTCTTATTTGGTTTCTATTTTTTTTGCATGAAGCCTTGAGGGGAGATTGTTTAATCACAACAGATGCACATGGATAGATGATGATGAACACATCTACCTTCACTTTATAGCTCTTGGAACAATTAATAGATCTACTTTGATTCTTTACCAAGAAACATACTGTAGTTTGTAATAATAAAGAGTATAATAAATATTATAGAATCAGATGTCTCCCTCTGCTGGTATAAAGGAGTAATGCAACATTTTTCATTACTGTCTGCACTGACTTTATGGTTTTAGGCACATTTTATTTGTATTATTTTATCAACTAAATCTAATGCATGTTTATACGATATACATAATTTTTTGAGAATTAACTGGCTTTTGTTTGAGCTACTGCATATTCTTTTATTGCATATTAACTGGATGTTGTATTTGTACTGTGTGTATCTGTTTGTTATGTTACAACCCTCCTTGTCACCATATCTCCTTCAGCTCCAGCCTACTGTAGCTCCACTTTAAAGTCTACATATGTGAAAACTTGATCATACTGATGTTCTTCTCTGAGTCATGATCACTCAGGCTCAACACTGCTGTCTAACAAACATCAGGTTGCAGATTTGATCCCAACTTCAATATTGGTAGAACCACAATACAATTCAGATACCAGCAATTTCATAATTTTCTAGTTATTAATGCGTCATTTACTCTGTAAATTACATGCAAACATCCTTTGTTATTCTTTCAGTTGTCTAGCAACACTGATATCATGATATTTTCCTCTTCACTTGGTTTAGGAGTGAAAATAAAAATGCAATTACTATAATTGCTGAGAACTGGGATTTATGCCAGCAGCTCAAAGGATGTGGATCTGACATTGGTCGTCAACCAGTTTGATTCAGACCAAACTGGTGCTGGCAGTAACAATGAAGTCAACAATGGTTACTTGTGACAATTTTTTTCTATTAAAATCATCCTATTTGTATTGCAAAAATCGAGAGCATAGAAGCAAAGACGAAAACAAAACAAACAAGAATTGCTCTTTTCTCAATCATATGTGTACAAACTGAAGACAGGACTCGATTTACTTCATTCTTTGGCACACTGAAAGTTTCAATTTAATTCATTCAAGTACAAAAGTTTGATTATTCATCATTCATTCTACTGCAGAACTATGAATAAACCTTCATCTAGTAGGTACAGGAAGTGGTTTCATGGAGCATTTTGTGGGGTTCGAAAGCTCGAGCAAAGCCAGCAACATTCAGGGCTGGTGAACCTTTGAAACATACTGCGTTCTAGTAAAAAATGGGTAAACATTATTGCATGAACACATTAGTGATAAATTTGGATTTTCACGGCAGGTCCATATTCCCCCAAAGTATATTTTACTATTACACTCAACGTATTTCAGTGGAAAAACACATTTCAGTCAGTGTCGCTACCTTCAATAAAGCATAAACGGAAACACATAAACACACATCAAATGCATAAAAACAGCAAAGGAAATATTATGGAGTCTTTTGCACTTTCTACAGAGAAGCTGAGAGAAGCACCGCAGCAACAGGGAGGTTCAAATGGATAATGAAAATTTCTTCTATGATAATGCAGCGTTGTAACACTGTATCTGTAAGGGCAAAACACGTTTTATCTTTTATGAATCCTGTTGTGCAGTGTCTGCGTTGGTTACAGTGCTGTGACAGTTTGTGCACCTCACATGCAGTGTGATGATCTATGACACTCCAGCTCATTCATGGGTGACCATCACCTTCAAATGTTCCACTAGCGTGACATTTAGGTTTCTTATCTGGTTTTATTGGCTAAAAACATGTTTCACAACTGTCAGCTACAAACTGAAAGTGAAATCTGAGCAGCACTGGTTATTGTCACCCTATTAAAATAATCATCATAATAGTAATTTTTTCAGATTTTACAGGAAACACAAAAAACTTAATTTTTTGATGACATGATTTTGGAAAAACAATTTTGGCTTAGGCAATTATTTTAATAGGGTGATGTTATGACACAGGATGTGTGCAGTACTTTTGTAGTCACTCTTTCGTTTATTTGACATTTTACAAATCCATAAAATTAAGGATGACTTATTATTTTAATATAAATACATTATATGAATTTCAAACTAACTTTTAGTAAAAGTCTTTTAAAAAATCTGTCAATGAGCAATGCGTGTTCTCATAATGTAAAAATATTTAAACAAAATTTTGTGGAGCACACATGCTGAACTATTGCCTCTGTGTATGTATGTATGTAAGTATGTATGTATGATGAATTAATGCAGCCTTTGTGTCCATTTGTGTTTTCTGGTTTAACTTTTAAAAAATGTCTTGATCCTAAATGTGTAAAAAAGAAATCCAAATTAAATAAATATATAAAACAACGGGTGAGATACAAAAACTTTTCCACAGCACTGTATCTTCCCCTAAAAACAGTTTGGGCTTTACAAAAGCAATAACAAGGCACTGTCAGGGATTTCCTCTGCTAATACAATGTATGGAGTGCAGAGTCATGTGACCGCTATTTGGCATTGGGGGACACAAAGTAAGGGTGAAACAGTCTCTCATGGGCACAGATGTGCAAAGCAGCATGAGTGTGCATCAGTAACCGTGGAAACCGGGAGGTGAAGTAACTGATGAACCCTTCGGGCAGCTCGCCGAGAGTCTGCTGCACTTCCGGTGGCAACTCGTGGTAGTGATGCTTCTGTAACACGCAGAATGTGAAACGTTCAGAAAACATACTAAACGTGTCACGTATCAAAACCAACATAAACACGCAGACTGACCTTATTTCTCATGGCTCTCAGCAGGTCTCTGACTGAGTTTCCTTTATATGTCCTGAACCGCCTCAAGTCTGGAAAATATACGGGACAAAATAGATTACAGAGCACTTAGGACTTTGTTATCCTGCTTACACTATGTGAGCATGTTTGTATGTGTACCTGTCTGCAGAGGCACAGAGATGTGCATCCTCCAGTTGGTTCGGACCACTGCTCTTCCTGCAGTCTCCAATTTGACCACAATTGGACTGTCTGCTGGTTCCTTCTCTATACGGTCACTCACATCCTACGTACATATACATTCATACATATATACAAAAATACTATTAGAGTCTATGCACAGACACTTGGGGAAAATAACACAACCCAGGTACACACTCATATCTGCTCAGCATTGACTTTTACAAAACAGAAAGAAATTACTTTTTGAAATGCATGAAAGAAAGTTTCACAGGCTTTGAATCTATCCACAAACCAAATGAACACAAGGAGCTGATTTAACTCACCTGGAAAAAGAGCAGCTGCTTCTCAGGGCTCCAGAAGAACGGATGTTTGAGCACACAGGCAGTGGAGGGACGTGACTCTGCCTCAGCACTGATCATCTGCTCAATCAGATCCTGCGCTATGACGTCATCTGATTTGGAAATAAATCAAATAGAGAAATAGATCATTGTTTTCAAGTATTTCTCATCACAAGTCACACAGCCTTATTCTTGTGTAATTTGGTGTTATAGAAATGTTTGAAAATTGCAGGTAAGTATATTTTTTTCTGTGTAGACAGCACTTCCTGAGAGGCTTAACTGAGGATAAAAATGTCATTGGTGTCTGAGCACATTTGGCTGATTCACTGAGGTGTGATGTGATCTGCCTTCAAGACGCTGGCTCTGGATTCAATCATGTAACGCAAACAAATGAGCTGAGCCCTCACCGTGTATATCGTCCATAAAATGTGCGAGTGAATATTCTCCCGACAGGATGTTGACCTGTCGTCTGAGGGCGTCGCCAAAAGGGTGCTGCCCTCTGCTGACCACGTAGTAGAACACACAGCCTGCTGAGAACACGTCTACTGCTGCTGTCTGAGGAGAGCAGAGAGGAACACTCAGATACAGACTCAGTGCTGATATATGTATGCTGTATTACAGTAGAAAACAACAATGTATAGCTCAGAGTTTCCATGCTGTGTGTTTTATATGTGTGCATCCTACCGGTTTGTTGCCAGGAGTATCCCGTAGCACTTCAGGAGCTATCCACCCTTCAGTTCCCGGAATTCCAGACCGCAAAGAGAAGCTGCACCGACCATCTGGGATCTTTTTACAGAGTCCAAAGTCAGAAATGAGAGCTCGGACCCGACCCAGCGCGCTGGGACCAGAGAGGAGGATGTTTCTAGGCTTCAGGTCTCGATGGACTAGAGGAAGAAATGATGGAGGGCAAAGTAGAAAATTGTGATTTCAGAGAGGCAGGTGGACGCAGAGAAAAACATTTGTGAGCTGTGTGAGTTGAGCAGAAATGAAATACCATGTTTCTGGAGGAAGTAATTCAGAAGCATAATTTATATATGCGTATTTGTTTGTGTATGTGTGTGCATCTCGTACCTATGTTGAGCGAGTGGAGGTGTGAGAGGCCACACATAGTCTGCTCCAACAGCATTATAGGACTCAGCTTAGGAAAGCAAGATGGATCCTCCACATACTGCAGACATAAAAAAACATGCAAAAATATATGTTAGTTTGGTCATTAAAGACAAGATGCTGAATAGAAACTGCTTAACAGTTGTATAAAGTGCACTAATGAGGTACTTTTTCGCTTTGACAAACAAATACTGACCTGTTGCAGGGTTGCAGCGCAGAGCTCGATGGCGATGTATGTGAAGAGGCGATCTCTCTCCGTGCAGAAATATCTGATGACATTTGGGTGTGTGTCAGACTCTCGGAGGAGCTGCACTTCACGCTCGGCAACTTCAAAACACTCCGGCAGGATTCGCTTCACCGCTACGTGCCGTCCATCAAACTGACCCCTACGTTTACAATAAAGGGCAATGAAAACACATCGTGTGCAACGTGCAGCTCAGAACAAATGTAGTTTGTCAAACTAATAAAGTTTGTTGGCAATTTTACAGGAACTGTATGCTTAAATATCTAAGATTTTGTATATTGTATCTCATTAAGTCAAGAATCATGCATGTTTTATGTTAGAGCGGACCATTATCCACTGCATACCCTGCCGTTTTTAATTTTGAGGAAGGCACTGGTTTGTATCGGTTAGCTTCAACAGTTGACACATATGGTCCTTTCAGCAAGGCAAATGTTTTAACCTATGGTACACAATGAAAACACACACATACATGAACATGTGCACAATACCTGAAGACAAAAGTTCCCGCTGTGCCGTGTCCAAGGACGTCAGATGAAGTGAAGGAAATTTTACCAACCTGCACCTCTTCACTGTTTCCTTCTGAGAGATGACAGGAAGGAAGAAAGCAGCAAGAAATTAATCTCATCTGACCGGTAAGAGACAGAAGAAAATAATATAAAGTTTGTTGTTACCTGCTGCAGGTTTGTGTCCAGTGGTGTCCTTTACATCGACAGCTGAGGTGCTACTGCTGTGACTCGAAGGAGGGTCAGCGGGTGGAGGCTGGGAGTCTGCACACAGAAAATGAGGATGTACTGTATAGTATGTATGCATCATAGAAAATCTATATTATATTAAAATTTTCTAAGCTATGAGAAAAATGCAGCTTCAACACTACTTTGTGAATAATCCTTTTCCATTTCACAACTTATTTTATCCTTTACTTACCACTTGAGAGGTTTGTGTCTGTAGAAAGGGTTGTGTCTGAAACAGATGTCTGCATGTTCGTCTGCATGTTCGTCTGCATGTTCGTCTGCATACGCTGGAGATGAGATTCAAAAGCCTCCTCCAGCTGCTGTTGAGCTTTCAGCTGCTGGGCTGTACGCTGGAGAAAAACACACAGATATAAATTACACTTGATGCTCTTGATGAAGAGATTGGTATTGAAAATATTGTGGAGAATAAATAAATGAAAGTCTGTGAAAAAGTTTATATATTATAAAACTTTGCAACAGTTTATATAAACAGAGCAATTACCATTAAGTTGAAGAAAAAAATCTATTTTATTAGCTTTTAACTGGTAAATAAAAGAGAAGCATAATCAATAATCAATCACAATGTTAATAACAGATTATGTTCCATTAGTTAAGATATTAAATGCAATTTGGAAATATTCGTGTGCTGACAGGGTTCATATCACACACGATGCTGTTAATAGGTTTATCATTAGAACCATAGTATTACTTCATCACTTTGTAAAGCAAATTGAATTGCATTCATATAAAACTGCTCTACACATAAACTTGAACTCATTATCATTAAGCAAATGAATGTAATGTGTGTAGTGATAAGCTTTGGTGTAAATAAAAGAAAACTGCTACAGCTTTAGTCATAGTGAATGTATCGTGTATTTCTGGGTCCATTTGAATTTTAGCCAAATGTAAATCACGTGATATCACATGAAGCTAATTCCATCATACATCGAGAAATCTGTTTAAACCCCCACTTTAAAGGGTTCCTACGCTGACTACTCCACTGAAATCAGCCTCATAGGACCAAACTGAATACACCACTCTCCTTTTTTCACTCATTTGTTCATATAATTAAGAATAAAACTGAATCTTAACAGCACACAAACTCACAGCAGCGTAGGTGAGTACAAAGGCCAGCCATCCTCCCAGCAGCAGAGTCAGAACAGCCAGAGTCAGGCGGTCCTGAGTCAAATAAACAGGCAGCACAGTGGCCGGCTTCTCTGTCTGTCCTGATGTCCTCCCATCCCCATCTCCTTTATTAACATCACTGTCGCTATGACTACCAGCATCAGTCTGAAACTGAAGGACATAATACGATTAGAGGTCAAAGAAACAATATTATGAGGATTCACTTTTGTTTATCTGACATTTTCTACTTTGTTTTCTTTAAGTCAGTTTTACAACAATAGTGGTCATTAAATGGATGATTTAGTAATTTTAACCAAGGCACAAGACACCAGGAATGACACAGAAATAGCTCGGAGTTGTGACTCGGAGTTGTGACTCACATAGTGACGGTGATAGTAGGAACCCGGGGAGACTGTGGAGGCAGAGGAGCCAGGCGATCGAGGAGGGATGACAGCCTTACTAGAGCGCTGCAGGCCGACTGGGAAATCCCTTAGCATGGTGGTGTGGGCCACTGGAGGGAGCTCATGATGACCTAAGCACATAAACACATACTGATACAACCACGAAAAGGCTTTATACAGTTGTTTTCCAACCATGCATTTGCACTCCCCAAGAGTGTAAACAGACTGTGTGTGTGTGTGTGTGTGTGTGTGTGTGTGTGTTTGTTTTACCTATTAGCAGCCAGTGGTTCTTCTGGCTGTTCGTGCTCCCTGGTGGGTAGCGAACATCAGTGGAAGGCGTGATCTCACACTCCCCTCTTTCTCTGACCGTCACACCAGCCGTCACTGGACCCTCAATTCGTGCCAGGGTCAGTCCTCGAGGCTGCCATGGAAACAAAAGGTACAAAGCAATCTACACCTGATCTGATATGTTGTTGTTGTTCTTTTATCACCACAAATCCATAATGTGGATGTCAGAGGAAAGATATATAATCAAAATAGATTAATAATCGATCTCACCACTAACGAGACTCCCTGGTGAACAAGGGAGGTGGAGGCATAGAGGTGGGAGTCCAGTTTTCCTACGTAGAGAGTCGGTCTTAAAGAAACAAAAACAAACATTCCCTCAACCAACAGAGTTATGTTTTCATGTTTACTTGTTGTATCTGTCAGCAGGATGACTCAAAAACTCTTTTTTTCCCCAAGTGAGAAAAAAATTCAGGTGATCCATTTTATAAGACTGATCGAAATAAATTTCTGTCCTGCGTTTATGACTTAAAAAACAGGTGAAAAAAAGGTTTTAGCAGGTGAATTTTATTTTGTCAGGATCAAGGAAGGTTCTCAAGATCCAGTGCTTGTTTTTGTAATACTCATTTTGGCCATAAGAGGCTGACGAGGACCACTACTATACTTTGTTCTAAATTAGATTAAAATCATTCATGTTTTCTTACAGCTGAGTTCTAATTTCTTCATGAACTCTAAACACAACGGCTGATTACCGCAGATATATGAACTTACAAATTACATCTGGCAAAACTTATTTCACACCTGTTTCATATTTGCAAAAATAATAATTAAGAAACTTTGAAAGATTATCCTGGTAAAACCTTTTTTCCACCTGTTTTTAAATCATAAACACAGGAGAAAACTATTTTGATCAGACTTTGATCACCACAATATTTTTCTCTCACTTGCCACTCACGGCTCCCGCAGGATAAATTAGTTTTTTGAATAAGAAATAGTTTATTCGATTTTGGGATTTCCAACAGTAAAGCAATTAAAAGCGATTAACTCTTACACAAGTTGTGCTTGTGCGGTGGCTTGCTCCTTCACAAACTGATAACTCCACTTCAAGGTGGAGTGTGTGTCTGCCTGGTTGGCAGAGGAGAAGGTGAGGAAGCGCAGTGTTTCCATAGCGAGTGACAGGTGGGGGGCATGTCTGAGCGAGTCCCCAGAGTACAGATAAACCCCCACGACGGGCGAACCGTAGTTCTGACTCCAGAGGACGTCACCTTGAAGACAAAAATGCAGCATTTACAGGTTTATTTAGAGGTCAGAAATGGAAATAAAGACACACACATGCACACTTTTCACACACTCACAAATAAAAGGTAAAATCTTATAGTAAAAACCACACACCTCTCCCTACCTGACTCTCTGTCAACTGTCACAACAAGACCATCCCCGCTCGACACAAGATGGGCCATCTCTGGAGGGAAAGCAGGTTGGACAGGTCAGGTTTACATAAGGTGGAATGTGACTGTTGACATTTTTCAAGAGGTTTAACACTTTTCATCATGTTTCAGGTAACAGAAGTGAAGCCTTTGTTCATCACAGGTAATATAATATATAATAGTAATAATAATAATAATATTATTATTATTATTATTATTATTATTATTAATAATAATAATAATAATAATAATAATATATATACACACACACATATTTAATGTTGTTTTTAAAATCAAAGAAAAAAAATTACAAATAAAAAGAAACATTAGAAAATAAATTACACCCCAGTGTGGGGTGTTGGTGGCATAATAAATTAATTTTAAAAAAATTATATTTTAAAAAATAAACATCTCAACCTTAAACTTTGCACATAGAAACTGACAATACTGTATAACATATATGTGAATCAGACTTTTTTTATTCCAGGATAAGCAGTAGAACTACAACTGAAGGAGGTGCACATGTTTCATTCATTTAATATCATTTCTCTCCAGATACACCTGTCCTACATGTACAGGCATGACATAACATGGCTCAGTTAACATTTAAATTATCCGGCTAATTAACCTGCCATTTCAGTCTAACATTAACCTGCCAAGTGTGTGCAGGAACATGTGTGTGTCAGAGACGTACTGTAGTCTTGTTTCTCATCATAAGGTGGAGCAGAGTAGTCGTTGTATGTAGCGTTCCATCGCAGCTCCTGTGACTTGGTGTCAAACATGGTAACCATGTACTCTGGAAAACAAAGTTCCCAAATATTGAGCGAAGATATATCAGAACACCTCAGCAGCGCAGAGAGGTGTGCACCTGTGTGACATACCTGTACGTCCTATGTAGAGCAGAGGAGTGTTGGGGCAGATGGATTCAGAGGATGAAGTAGTTAAACTTGTTTGCTTCTCTCCCGTCTCAGGATCCACCACAAACCACACATCCTGTTTTTTACCTGCACACACACGCACACACATTAAATAAATTGCAATCTGTCATTATCTCACACACACACACAATAGTTTTTAGATGACTCTGTATATGTCACATACAGGTCTCACCTGTATAGAGGATACCATCAGAGCTCCTGCAAGGAGCTGAGTGAACCAGCTCTGGGATGGTGAAAGGCAGTTTCTGCAGACAAAAATCAAAACAGTCAAAAGGTTAAAACTGACACACAAACACACACACGGGCGCACACACACAGTATTCCTCACCATCAGGCCTTCCTTGTGCTTTCCACCAAGTATATACAAACTGCCATCATTGGGGTCTGGAAGAAAACCTGGTCTACAAACAAACAAACAAACAAAAACAAACAATCAAACATTGATTAGATTAGCTGTGTGTGGGACCGGGTATTGTTTTTCTAAGCCTGTTATCAATACTATACTGAGTACAGATACCGTTTCCAATACCTTACTTTAAGGAATATAAATGTTACAGTTTGCCACAACTTTTTCAGATGTTAAATTGGTGATTTATTTTCTGTCAATCAACTAATTGTTGCAGCTCTATAATTTCAACAATTTCAAAAACATTCAAAACAACAATGAATCTGCGCGTGTGTGTGTGTGTTTTCCTTACTCTGTGAGGTAGACAGGGACTTGAATAATGGGATCTGAAACAAATATTAGAGAAATTAAATTTAAAAAAAAAAAAAAATTGAATAAACTTAGGGAATAGTGTGAAAGTTTATTTATTAAACCTTCTCTTAGGGTCCATTTGATGTCCCCTGACTGTTTAGAGACAGCATGCAGACTGCCGTCCAGCGTCGAGACAAACAGGAGGGATTCTGGGAGAGTGACTGATCTGACTCCTCCAACCTGAAACACAAAGACAGAGAAACTTTAGGCCAAGTGTCTGATGAGGAGTTCAGTCACTCATGGGTGTGTCTCAACTGCCAGGCTGGGGTTGATCGTCCAGTCCTGCAGTAAGTCTCTGCTCTAATAATTATATTGTGTTCCTCATGTAGCAGGATATCCTTATTCTCCATCCTCCATCACAACACAACACCCTGAGAGGCTGTGTGTGTGTTAAGTGTGTGTTTAACACTCCCATATTTACCCACCAAGGCTTGGTAACTCGCAGCACAGACTGTGGTATACGTACACCACAGCAAACACTGAGTTAAGATGTCCATGCAGACACACACACACACACACACACACACACACATACTCATGTTTCCATCACTTCAGGGGACATTACATTGACATACATTCATTTCCTAGAGACTAATCCTAACCCATAACCACCCTTATGCTAACCTTAATATGACCCTAAATGTACCTTAACAGTGTTAACAGATGTATGTCCCCACAACATGGCGTACACACACACACACACACACACACACACACACACAGACACACACACAGGCAGTATTAACTTTCTTCAGGCAAGTCCAAATTGCACTTTAAACATGCTATCATGTCATGGCAACTTTACTCGAGCCTGAAATAGACACAGAGGCGCAGCAGGAAGCTAGTTGCGGTCAACATTGCGCATAAATAAGCTAAAGACAACAACAACAAAAACAAAAACAGAGACAAAAGAAAAGAAAAAAAAAAGTAAAGTTCACCTGAAACAGTTTTCCCTCCCAGGACAGCAGGAGAAGAGCCAGCAGCAGCCGACCCAGAGCCCCCATGACCCCCAAAACACTTTGTTTCATGGCTGTGAACAAACGGAGGACTGAAGCTATTCAACTACCAACAGAGGTCGAACTCTCTCTCCATTTCCAGCGCCGCCGTCCATCTGTCGGTTAACACCGGCCGTTTAACATCGTTACAGACCGAAGAGCGGCGAACAAACACGGTCAACTTTAAGCTAGCGCTGCCGTTTTTAAATCCATAGTAACAGCAACGCAAACCGTTCTTGTCACTTTTCCATATTTCCGTGTTGGGACGGAACCGGTGACGTCACCAACGGACTGTCAAGCAGCGACGGGGGCGGGGCCCGCTCTGCTCTCAACGTTGAGTGACATGAGGCGCTCAGCCAATAAGGAGACGAATGAGTTGGATAGAAGGGGCGGGGCAAAGAAACGGCTGGAACACGTGGAAACAGACAGCACGACGGTTGTATTGCTAACAAGAGCGACTTTTTGTGCAATAGAAAGTGGTGGAGAGCGTCATTATCTGCCCCACACACACACACACACATATATACACACACTTTCACACTGGATTATGACAAATTACATCAGCAACATGTACGTAAAGTACCACGTTTTTCCTGTGAAATCTAATATCATCTACAACAGCTGTCAAATACATTCAGTGGAGTAAAAAGTGAAAGTATATTTTCCCCTGATCTGTAGTGAAGTATAAAGTTACATAAAGTGGAAATGAAAGTACCTTAGCACTGAACTACTCTATACTCCACTACATTTGAGGAGGAAACAGGACAATAACCAGGATTTTAGAAATACAACAGTCATGAGTCTCCACAACTCAGATTTTATTTATCTGTATTTTTATCTTTTTGTCCAGTTAACTGTTAAGTTATAATTTATGTAAAAAAAAAAAATCTAAAGCAAAGGTTTAAATGGAGGTCTCCTGAAGGCTAAAACCTTTATTCATTTACTATTTTTTGGGTCTAAACTTGTTTCTGGCTAAAATTTAACTTCATCTTGTAAAATAAAAAAGTTAAAACATTCTGATACACCAGAATGTGTGATGCATCCAGTACTTTTACTGTCAATGCTTAAGTACAATTTAGAAAAACAGGTCAGAGAGGTACAATAAAGGTCTCGGGTCTCTATCTTTAAATACAATTTTGCATGGAAGACTTCAGTTTAAAATTGTTAAAACGGGTTTACTTCTTCCACCATTGATTTAAAAAACACAATAAAGTCCAAAAAAGAAAGTCAAACACTTACAAAAACATTTTATTCTTTTGCAAAATATGTCCCTTCAGAAATGTCAGCCAACAATTAACCGCAGTTCTTTAATATGACTTATCAAAATACTGTTCAAAGTGCTTTAACGTAAGGCAAACAGACTGAGATAGTTGGATGAAGAGAATAAAATAGTACTGGCAGGCACTTCCGTCATTTGAGGTATGCACAAACAAATGAAACAAACGGCATCATCTTTCACATGCTGGCTGTGTGCAGGTAGGTGAGGTGTGGGCTCTACACACAGTGCAGCGCCCAATCCTTTCTCTCTGTGTAGTCTACTGGTGGAGCACGCTGTCAGGTTTGGGATAGCCAAACAGCTCAAAGTCTGGTCCATACAGCTTATACAGTTCTCTCCTCATTGCAATGGGAATCTGTGCAAACCAGTCTTTTTCCCAGCTGGCTGCAGTTCGGTTTCGAGCCCCAGAAGGGAAGCGGAGCAGATGATCCACTTCCAGGAGCTTCAGCAGGTGCTCAGCGTCTGGCTCCAGGGTTTCTAATCGACCGATGAAGTCATACTTCACCTGGCATGGATGGCACAGCCGGTAAATCTGAAACACACAAAAACAAGCCCTGATTTTTTTAATCTGTTTGTGACTTTCTGTGTGTTTGCTATGACTTTTTCTACTGTCTGTGTGTGTGTGTGTGTGTGTGTGCATTGTGTGTACATACTATATATTAGCAGAAGCCTACATTAAAAACAGGTCACATAACTCTACGTCTGTTCTGTGTGTGTGTGTGTGTGTGTGTGTGTGTGTGTGTGTGTGTGTGTATGAACTCTAAAATCACCATCATTTAGAAACTGTGTTACATGATTTGTATATCCACACAACTCAATTTATATACAGTACTGGTCAAATTATTGTAATTATCTTCCTGCAAAGTAGGAAAGAAAGAACACAAAAACATTTCTCCTCAATTAAGTTTACTACTGTATATATATTAAAATACATATACTGAAAAATACCAGCATGCAGGGTGCAGCTGATGGATGCAATTGTCCCACAAAAAGAAAAGGAGGCATCGATCACAGTCAGAAAAAAACTGGCATAAAATGTGAAATTTCAAGGTTTTTTCAAACTTGAAATTAGCAAGTTAACATCCAGTTAGTACAAAATGATATAATTACTTCTTGCATACAAAAATAAGTCAACATTAGTACATTTTGTTTAGTTAATACTACTGCTATAGAGCAAACACTGTGTACTAATGTTGATTCTAGTTTCAGCTACAACTAGAGTCACTACAACACTGTGTATGTAGTGTTGGATTAACAGGGACACCAGCAACCTCATGTTAATCAAGATGTCAATATTACACTAGTACGGTCTGCTGAAAACAAATGTAGAGGTGTTTACTGTAACAGAGGCTGATTTTGATCTGGGATCTTATTAAATTCAATTAAATCTCATAAATGAAATCAATTTTAAATGTAATCTTAGCCTGTATGTGTGAGCATGTGTCATGTGCCTTTGTGAAACAGATACCTGCCGCCAGTGTTCATTGAAGATACTCTCCCTCTCAGTCTCTGGATCCAGCAGGTATGTGATAAACTGCTGAAAGGTTGGTTTGATTCCTGCTGCAAACGCCTCTGCTGCAGTTTCAGGCAAACTCGCAGACACGTTGCCATAACGACGCAGCATCACCGAGCCAAACTGCCGGTAGAAGTCCTCGTTGGGCCTTTCAGTCACAAACAAACACAAATAACACAAAGTTTCATTCAGTCATTCATGAATCGTAGGACTGCTGTTTCCACTAACAGACACACACACACACACACACACCTTCCAAACTTGTTCCTGAAGGCAGAGATGAGACGGACAAAAGGGTCTCGTACAAACAGAAACTTGGTGTAGTGTTGGAGCTTGAGTGCCATCAGGTGGCGGGACAGAGAACCATAATGACGCCAAAACCTGGTGAAAGACACATAAACACACACACACACACGAATCATGAAGGATCATCTGGTAGTTTTATTACTTTGCTTCTAAAGTTGTGACTCTGATTCAAATCTAACTGTTCAGTTTCATACAACACTGAAAACATTTGTCACTAAACGGCTTGTAAAACAAAAGCAGATCTGTCTAAAATGTGAAAAGTGTGCAGATTTAAACAGCTTCGGAAACTTATATCCAAACACAGACAGCTCCCGAGGGGTAGAGAAAGATCTGTCTGTACTGCAGCACCGAGCCCCGCCTGTCGTTTCCACTCTCCTCTTCCAAGTGTCAACTCGGTAAATAACGCCTTTCGTTTGCACATAGTTTAAGTCAGTTTTAGTGCAACTCAGTATTGAAGTGTTATGACAGAAGCATTACATCCTTTCATTAAATAATGTCTTTTAAAAAAGCAGTTAAGACGAAAGGTAAAACGTTGATGCAGAGAGACACCTTCTAGATACATACATGAATTTAAGAAGCGAATCTTTGTTATGTTTTAAATAATTAAATAAATGATTACTAATGAAACTGGAAAACTCTCCCAAAAGAACAAGGTGGGTGAGGTTTACCAGGATGGAAAATCATGTGTTGTCTGTCAATATATGACAGAATCATTTTATTATGGGTGGCTGAACAGCTTTGGCAGGCTTTGGCTTGAAATAGAGGCAATGATCAGTAAACCTTTTCAAATTATAGCTAAAGACAATATAATAATAACTAACATAAGAGAGATATCTTCTGTTCAGTTGTGGAAATCATGAAAAAACTCTGTATATTCTACTGAATTGTTATTATTTGTTTTTTTGTTTTGAAAATCATTATTACATTTTAATTTGTATATTTTGCTTAAATATACAGGGTATATAAAGTCATTTAGCTGCTTCAGTTTCACATAAAGTTCACATGAACTGTGACTGCGAAAGAACCATAAAAAATCCTGCACATTTGGGGCTTTTAATGTCCAAAAGAGGATTTTACATTGTATAAAATTACACACAGTTTCTGATATTATTTTAGTTCTTAATATTATTTGTTGTTATTTCTCCCACTAGAATCATATTTATACAGTGTGGAGAAAGATTTTAAACATGATTTAGGAAGTTAGGATTTACGGAAAAAATTTATTCAGCAGTTAAAATTATGAATAAGATTAAAATAATAACCAGAAAATAATCTGAAAAGTTTTCAGCAGCTAATCAAACACTGATTGATTTTTTTTTCTTCTAGAATCTACTGTATGTATCAAAAATCTATTAGACGATTAAAGTCAATTATCATCAACTTTAACTTTCAACAATACAACTGTGGGTATTTATATATTTAGTTGTGTGTGTGTGTGTGTGTGTGTGTGTGTGTGTGTGTGTGTGTGTGTGTCATACTTGGCAAAGGTGAGGTGCAGAGAGGAGTTGTGTACGAGGTCAGGAGGTACGGCCTCTGGGTCAGTGTAAGGTTGTCCTGACGACGGCGAGATCAGAGACTGAGACAGAACCACCATCACTCTCTTCCAGTTGGTGCACGCTACCTGAACGGAGAACGATAACAGAAGCAGAAAAAAAGGAAGGAGACATGAAAATGTGTCAGATGTGTCATTGCTTGTAGGAAAATGGAGAACGGTGGTTACTTTCTTGTTATTTTTCTCACACACAGAAAACTAAACCTGCCACCCACACAAACACCCACACAGACGACGGCTGTACCTTGGGAACATAGCAGTAGATGATCTGGTGTGTGTCATCAACTATCAGGTGGTCCAGTTCTCTGTTGGGGATCTGATCAAATGCTCGAGTCCTTCCAGGAAATTCCACCGTGTCCTTTCCTGAACACACATCCATAATCCTCTGCTTCCTGGCTTCCTGTTCCCTGTTGTCAACATGAGCATGACTCGTCTCCTTATCCTCATCCTCTGTTACTTCCTCTTTACTCTCCTCTTGTATTTCCTCAGCTGCTGCTCTTCCTCTCTCCTTGAGGGCAAGCATCATGTTGGATATGTTAGTGGATGGGACTGCGGAGGGAGAGGTGGAGGAAGAACGTGGATGGTCTGCAGTCGTCGTCTGATGGAGAGAATCAGAGTGAAGCGACTCGTGTTTGGGGTCCTGCAGCGGGTAGAGGTTGAAGCCCCCGACATCGTCCCAGTACACGATTATCAGCAGGATCATAAACAAAGACCCCACAAGGAAAGCTACACGTAGACCCCGCCAGGTTCCCATGGTTATACTGAATCCAGAGTCGTGATTGGTGAAGAAAAGAGGAAGAGGTTGTCTTAACTACATGGTAGCCATCTATCACGGAACAAGATACTTCCTGCTCGCCAGCTGAAACTGGAAGAAAGCGGAAATGTGATTTAGTCGCTTGTTCTCCTTTTTCAGCAGAAATGAAGTAAAAGGAAGTACAGACTGATGTTAAAAATAAATAAAAAAGATCATGAATAATGTTATCCTACACGCTCCTTGGTTACACACATACATAATACTGATGTATTATGAGCTGCCAGGCTGCCATGGTAACAGCAATCATTGTGCTATAATCAATGTTTAAGTAACACACACACAAAAAAAACACTGAGATGAAAAAAACAACAGATATAACATACTGACATTATAACCATTATAACACAGAGTTTTAATTGACCACAAACATGCCAATAACAGTTTTTCACAGGAGACATTCAGAGTGGCTGGATGAGCTGAAGCCAATCATATCATATCATATCATATCATACCACTGTATGTTTTTTTATATACTACCACTACTAACATTATAAATACCACCATTCTTAGTACTTTTGATACTTTAACTACATTCTTATAATACACATGACTTTTTTATGGCATTTGCTTTTACTTTTGTTAAAAGATCCCAAGATTAGAAAATAGTGAAACATCTATTTTTGTGTCCTGATCAACAGTCAACAACCCGAAGATATTTATAGAAAACTAAATAAACCAGAAAATATTCACATGTGAGATCAACTCCTGATGAGTGTTTTTGGTTTTTTTACATGTTAAAGTCTAAACCAACTTGCTGTAGTTCCTACATGTGTGTGTTTGTGTTTTTTTGTGTGTGTCGGGGCCGTGGGAACCTCAGCTCATCTCTGGGCACTCAGCTGTCACAGAGATGTGAACAAACTGTGGGGGTGGAATCAGCTTCACATCAGAGCCTGTTGAAGGGGTGTGTGTGTGTGTGTGTGTGTGTGTGTGTGTGCACCCCCATTATTGTCTGCCCCATAAAAACATTTGCTGTTAGGGGAAAAAATGACGATTAATAAAATAAGTAAGAAAAAAAAGTCTGAGAAAAGCACAAAAGAAAATCCACCAGCTCATATGTTGACGGAGAAAATTATTGTTGTTGTTTTTTTTCCTGTGGTGTTTTTTTCCTCCACGTTTTAAATCCACGTTGACTCTTTGGGTCTATTTTAAGAAAAAAAAGACACAAATTCACAAACTCTCTTTACTCCAATGTTGGCACGCGCTCTGCAAACCCCACACGTGTGCGCACTCACGCGCAAAACGAGAAGAAAAAAAACACTATAACTTAAAATGTGTCAATAATAAGTTTGCAGTGAAGGTTTTAATGTTATTTTTTATTATTTATCTCGGATATATTTGCAGTGTTATTTATTGAAAGGGGCTGTTTTATTTAATTATGTCTCCAACCACCACATCCCTCTGATCCTCGGTTGGAAACAACCTTAATTTATACAGTACACAGGTCACAATGTGCCCTTTCACTCTTCCCCTCTCTCTCATGCAAGCGGACACTTTCCTTCACCTCCACAGAGAAAAGCCTGAACTTATTTTCCTCCACGGTCTCCTTCACTTTTTCTGGCCACCAACCTTTTCATCTGGTTCCCCTTTTGAGGTGGAAGAAAGCCCGGTTCTGTCCCCCTTTATGCCCCTCACACCGGGAGCATCACGGCAGCAGCGACTGAATTAAAGCCGGTCTGGTGATTTGAATCTTAATGTTAACATAAATGTGGATGTTGTATGTTTTCTTACCCGGCTGATGAGCTCCATGGAGCCGGGCGACCAGCTCCTCTTTGTCGCCTGTCGGGTGTGGTGTCCTCCTCTGTGTCTGTCCGTCAGCCCGGGGATGAGACCGGGTGGCCACGACGGGGCTGACTGCAGCTGTCTTCACACACTACACAGGCTGAAGCAAACTCTCGCGAGATCTGGTGGAAACAGCAATCCATGTCCTCTGCTTCATACACACAGACAGACACGGGCTGGATTTAGGATGTGTAACCTTAAACCCACCCACGCCTATGACTATGAAATATCCTAGTGGTTCCCAATCTGAGGCCCCGGACCTCCAGGCGGCCAGAATTATTTAAGTATTAATAAACAACAGTGTGCCACATTAAGACTGTACAGAAGCTAATTTCTGCCAAAAAAAACAAACAAAAACAAAACAAAAAAAAGTAGATGAAAACTATGCAAGACCGTGATAGTTGTTTCATCTATTTTTAAAAATAAAAATATAGGCCTATATGAGAAATTAACTTATGAGACTGGAACAATCATGACTTCTTTTTTTTTAACCATGTATCTCCTAATTTTAACATAGGTCAAAATCATAGCTTACTAAGTAAAACTGACATGGAGGAAGTAAAAAAAACTGTGAAATGATGCAACAATTTACCAACTACTGACACACAACATGACTCTGTTCTCTCAACAGTCCACAGACCTTAACCACAACAATGTCATCACATAAAACACAATTATTAAAATAATAATAAACATCTGCACCATTTGACATTTCTCCGTTTTGAAACAATTTGAATTTGATCACGTGATCTAGCTGCTTCCATAACTTTAATGTTGTTGCTTTTATTTATTTATTTATTTTCTTATCATTATTTGTGGTATGAGTATAAGGGAAACATATCTCTCCCTTCTCATTTTGCATTCAGTCATACAACTCTATGATCAGTACAGGATCCACATTTTGAATGAGAGCTGAAGAGCTGCCTCAGTCTTAATGAGTATTTATAACATCTGTGAGCTGATGGGAAAATGACTGGGTGGTAGCCCTCCAAATTATATAAGAACCAGGCGGTTTACAGCAGCAGTGAAGGTCAGGATCACACTGCCTGTGTGGTGCAAAAAGTAGAAAGTAGTGCATGGTGTTAAAAGTGCATCAGATCTACAACCTGGTAGATCAACATCTGGATAAATTAGTGTCAAGATGCTCAAGATACTGCATGTGCCAAACACACAACATTTCTAACGTTTTTTAAAAAGCAAATAAAAGGCCAAAGAATTACAGCATTTTAAATTTGAATCATGGTTTAAACAGCGTGTGACCATCAAACTACATTTAGGGACAAATGTGAACATGATGTCCTCTATGTCTGAGTCATTAATTCACTGTTCGCTTCATTTTATTAAACACGACAGGATGAATCTGTACAAAAGAGAGGGCGCCCATTAGGAGGTTAATGAGGTTAACTCTCTCTGTAGTGTCTGTGCTCACGTTTGCTTTAGGGATTAACCATGCAGACTAATGAACCTAAATGACGACGGCACATTAAAACTAACATGTAGGGAAAGTGTTTCCTGCACGTCTCCGTAGAGCTGGATTGTTTTGAAAGTGATTTATCAGAGAAGCAAATGTTGACACTGTATTTTACTTCCTGAAATAGCAGGATAAGGATAAAGATGAGCCAAACAAACCGAAACAAGACGTCCACCTTAATGATAGATGAGCTATCCAGAAGAAAAGAGGAAGAACCGAATGATCATCAAAGTTTGCTCAGCTGTTTTATGACCACAAACCTCGAGTCACAAACATTTTGAACTTTGAGGTTTGAGCTCTTCACCTCAAGAAGTTTCAAAACCATCCAAGCAAAGTAAATTCCTCTCGATATATATTTAGAGCCTTAAATCTCAGTTTCACCATACATGCTGCTTTAAACCTCACCTACAGTGACCTACAGTGATCAGGCTGAATATGAATCTTACTATAATCCAGGAGCTAAATGTGAAGATATATAAAAAACATTTTATTATTATTAAACATTATTTTGTTGACTACTGATAAGAGTATGACGGTTTTTCTTCCCCACTCAAAGTGCAAATATACATTTTTTTTTTTGGCTCTAGACAATTATTAGTTTGTTCTCTTTAATGTAATAGTAGAAATTTTATTCATAATTAAAAACTTTAGTGATTCATCTCATGATTGAGATATTGTGTATTATTTGTTTTATGTTGCTTGTTTTACTCAATGTTGTTGCACTTTTTTTTGCTAGGATACTTAACTCTAGTTTAGCTTTATGGTTGTAATCATGTCATATTCAGAACAGATGCTTCCCTACATGATAAAGAACCAAACACTAAGACAGCCAGGTAGTATTGAGTTTAAACGTTTATTTAAAGTTATTCCCACTGCGCACCCCCTCCCTGTGTGAAAGCCTAGTCTGAAAGGAGGAGGATACAGGCCACTATAGTGCCACATCAGCACATTTACTAACAAGGCTACTTGTTTAGTCACAACACCTTTGCCCCCCATTGGTATGGCACTCTGTGCTGCCCTGTGATAATACACTAGCATGATGAGGCTACTGTA
This sequence comes from Pampus argenteus, assembly GCA_036937835.1. Taxonomy (NCBI): domain Eukaryota; kingdom Metazoa; phylum Chordata; class Actinopteri; order Scombriformes; family Stromateidae; genus Pampus; species Pampus argenteus. Next base: position 21,064,393 of record CM072866.1, on the reverse strand, counting down.
GAAACAACCTCCGGAAAAGAAGTTCCAATAAGAGACGAGTGATTCCAATTAATGACTAGAAAAAGAAAAAAAAAGAGGCTGTATTACTAAATATCAAGTTCCACAGAGAAATAAAAACGGGGCGGATGATGAGAGACAAAGAGAAAATATTCAATATAAAGTATCGTCTCGTGTCCCTCGATGTGGCTGCTGATCCGCAAGGCGTGCTTTGATGATGTCACTAGGGTCGAATGTTGAGGCTCGAGATGAACCTCAAGATTCACAGCGTGGTCGTCGTCCTCCAATCAATGACACAGTTCTTCTCTCCTCCTTCCACACAAAAACGGATGGACTGAAAGAGGCAGAGAACAAGTCAAAATACAGAATGAAAACGTGTCATCCGAGTGCTAATAATGCATTTAAAAAAATAATAATAATAAATAACTCATGACATGAAAATGTGAAGAGAAACTTCATTAATTATAAAATTATCCACCACTGCAACCATAAGCCGTGACATACAAGTCAACTCCAGTAAGTGAATAAACTGACTGTATAAAACTGCACTGTCACACTGATCTATTGTTGCCCTCAGTGCTGTGAACTAAACCATTGTTCAAACGAAACGGTTAAACTCTAACGAGCTGTGCTGAATGGAGAAGTGACGCGTGGAAGCACCGCAGTGAGGCAGCCGCGGACCACACTGGTCCAATAAATCCTAACTGTGTGCTGGAGCTATCAAACCCTCTGTGTGTGTGAGCGTTACCTGCGTAGGGGACTACAGATCTCCAAGGGGAATGATTTCTTCGTTGATAAAAAACTCAATGGTCTCCTCCTCCCAGTCGTCCACGTTGCTTTCCAGCTCATCAGAGTCCACACCTGGAGGACAGAAACAACATGTCAGTTGATGTTCTTACTGTTGGGGAAAGAAAGTTCAGGCAGACAAAGTGGAGGAGTCTCACCTCCTCTGAGCTCGAGGCGGAGGCTCTTCTGTTCCTGATAGATCTGCTGTGCCGTCTCCCTGTAGAGGCGGTACTCCTCCATCATGGCCCTGCGCTTGTCCACCAGCTCCTACTCACACAGTAAAAAAAGATTAATCTTAACACAGACTAGGAGAAAAACTGCTAGAAATGAGGGAGCACAAAGTATCTAAAAGGTCCAATTAGATCCACACAAACCTTTGAAGCCTTGGATTGGCTCAGACGATCCTTCTGCTCAAAGATCTTTGAGTATTTTTTAAGGTCCTTCTTGATCATCTGCAAAAGACAGACGGAGGGTTCGTTATTGTAAAAGAAGCTATTATCTGTCATCGAATAACCAAAACATCAATATGTGAGCCTCAGATCAGAGTTAGAATCAGGAGCTACAGTGCAGCTCTCATACGAGGTGTCAGAAAAGTTATTTAGTTTGTCATCACGGGCTCCAACCAAACACAAACAGTATTTAGAGATAAAATAGTACCTTGATCGCATCTGCGCTGAGCAGAGAAGTAGGTCTGGGTCTCCAGAGCAGCTGACAGAAGCGGTCCCTGTTGTTCTTCTGAAGAAGACGGCCTTGGAACGTCCACAACCAGTACGCATTGTCCACCTACACACAAAAAAGCGTAGACAAGATGTGAGCGAAGGATGAATTTCCACATGTATTGCCGGTATCACGGACAGCACGTACCTTGTGGCTCCACCAGGAGACGGAGGTGACGACATAGCGGCCGGTCGGGTCCCACTCTACATCAGAGGCCATGTAGTGCTCGGCTATGTTCATCATGGTGCAGTCTGATGTGTCCACAAAGGCAAGAGCTCCGTTCATACTGGACACAGAGGGAAAGAAAAACAGGGGAAGGTTATACACACACACACACAGCATTCAGACACACACAACCGCAAATGTATAAACACCCTAAGCCTCAGATCAGAGTTAGAATCAGGAGCAAAGCTCTCATACGAGGTGTCAGAAAAGTTATTTAGTTTGTCATCAGCGGCTTCTTGTCTCCGTCTCTCACAGGCTCGTATACAGACGAATAAAACTGACCTCCTGAGTCCAGCCAGCACCATGAACTGTCCCTGGGGGCTCCAGAAGATGCTGTTGGCCTGCTGCTTGTCAAACATCTCTGTTAAAAGGACAAAGTGTCACATTGAGTGGAGCCTTACAGATGGTGTAATTAAGGAGGCGCGTCCGTCCCATCGACTTACTTATGAGCTCGATCTTGCCGTTGTTTTTGACATGATAGAAGGAGACGTTGATTCGGGGAGACTCGCCGTGGAGGACGGCAAACTTGCTGCCGTTGGGCTCCCAGGCAAACGCAATGATGCTTTCTGGAAAAAACAAAACAACATATAATAGATGAGTTTGTTCTTATTATAAACATTCAGATACTCTTTGTGTATGTACATGTGTGTTCCTACCCTTCATCTCCACCACATCAACAGGAACCTGCTTCTCTCTCATGCGGAAGATCTCAAAGTTGGTGACCACCCCCTGAGAAGGACAGAAATCTACATTTAGCTATGATTTATTTTATTATTTTTTTACATTTTTTTCCCTCTCCGCTGCGCCTCCTCCTCCTCGTGTACCTGTGTTCCTTTAGGAGTCCTGTCCACTTTCACGCAGAGATAATCTCCATTTCTCTGCCAGTGCAGTTTGCAGTCAACAACATTGAACAGATTGCGGACCCGGATCTCTTGGCGGGAAGGCAACTGCATCAGAGTCACTCTGGCTGGGATGTCCTTGTCCTCAGGTACCCAGAACGCTATGATGTTGTCACCGGGAGACCATGAGAAGTCCCTGCAGACACAAACAGATACTGGTTAAAAATCTCCATACTGAACACAGACACTACAGAAGCCATATAATGAAGAGACGACAATCTTACTTGATTCCAGTAATCTTGAGACTCTTCTTGTCGAGCAAGCCCATAGACTGAAAGCAGCAGAAGCACAGTTTCAGTGTCACTTTATAGAAATACAACTATACGCTGGCTTTTTTTCTTTTTTCCCTTTTTGTTAAATCATCTTACTGGAGTCTCGTAGATGCTCAGCGTGTCTGCGGTCATCCTAGCAAAGAACTTCCCATCGTGGCTCCATCTAAAAACAAAAAGGTGAACCATTAAAATTCATTCAAACACAGCAGGAGAACCACACTTTTTAACAACAAGCGCAGTGTACTGACTTGAATATGGGCCAGTGTGCGGAGCTCTCGCAGTGGAAGCCTCTCTTCTTCTGTCCAGTCAGAATGTCCCAGATGATGATGGCCTGTGGGTCCTCCTTGGTGTCCATCAGCGGGCTGAAGGTCACAACATACCTGGGAGACACCGCAACAGCTCAGATCATTTCATCTAACAAAACCTGTCATTTAGACTGACAAGAAGATATTTTATGATATTCCAGATTTATTTCTGTCTGGTAGTTTCTTTCATCTTCTATGATAATAAATTTGATGTTTAAGGTTGTATCTGGAAAAAGAATCGTTAATTTCAGCCTTATAAGAGGACAATCAAGTACTGCGTCATTGATTACCTCTCACATGGCGAGAAGTCGATGAGCGACACGCCCTGATGGCTGAACCTCTGAATCTGTTTGAACTTCTCGCCTCCCCACAGGGCGATGCCGCGTTGATGGAAGGTGGCCAGGTAGGTGCCTTTAGGAGACCAGCGCACATACGTCTCTGTCCAGCGCTACAGCAAAACACAGATACTTTATTAAGACTGCAAGCCAACCAATATGGTCCAATTATATATATATATATATATATATTTTTTTTTTTTTTTTTTTTTTTTTTCACATTACTTACTGCTCTCTCTTCAGCTGTGATTGGCTCCTTAGCATCATTGGAGAAAATGGCTGTCCTCTCTCCAGCTTCATAGATCACACTGTACTGGTCACGACAGTCCGAGTCCTCAATCCAATGGCGCATATTACCCTGGACAGACGAACACACACAGTTAACAGAGGCTATGACATACAAGTGGTGCCACTGATAAGCGATATTGAATTTTGTGAGGTTATATGGGGTCAAAACCCTCATGTTTATTAAACTATTTAAGATAAACAACAATGAACACTCACAAAGTCTTTGAAAGGCTGCTTCTCTGGAGTTTCCCACTCATCACTGATGTTCATGTACCTGCGAAAAAATTGGCAATAAAAATTAATCTTCTTGCCTCGCATACATCTTCAGCTGCCTTTTATTGTGAAATTCACTCACTTGTCAAAGTCGGTGAAGAGGTTGACCCTGAATGTGTGCTGCTTGTCGAGTTTGTATCCATCTGCGTTTTTCACTGCTTCCAGGGCCTGAGTGGGAGCAGCGTACTCCAAGAAGATGTACCTGGATGAAAAAAAAAAAGTTTAAAAATCTGTTTAAATATCTTAAATTAAAAACAGTAGAAAGGAGTAAACGGACGACAAAAGGATCGTACCCTTTGGTCAAGCCATCTGCCTCTGGATAGAACTCAGTGGTGATTTTGCCAAACTTGGAGAAGATCTTGTGTATGACGTTCTTGAGCTTTTCCAAACGTTCCGGTCCCACCTGAGGAACGTTGTCCACCACCACCACCGAGTCTATGCCGTCAGCCTCCTGGGGCTTCTCCCTCAGGATGTCATCCAAAAGCTCTGAAAACAGGAGAAAGATCAGACAAACGACAACGTTATTCACCGTTACTTAAAACGTTTTCATGTCCCCAAGACTTTAAATTCTTCCTGTTAGTTCATAAATTACATCTGGCTAATAGTAATACAGTTTAATACAAGACCATCGTACTATAATAAGGTTATAAGGGTCTGAAACTATTTTACAGAGGTGTTAATTCAACTTTATAGTGATTCTGGAGGCTGTAGTTTGTGGTGCTGTTCAAGTGCACTACATCATAGTGAGAGGTGTTTCTAATATTTAATCTAGCCTACCTGTCAGTTTAATATAATTTAATTATAATGCAAACTGCACAGTGTCATTACATTTAAATGTGCTTTAAAATTCAAGTGATAAAATCCACAGTATTTCCACACAGTCATTTTGCGCAATAATAAATTCAAAGGTTTATCTGAAGCTTATACGAGTGTATACCCGCCACTTTATAGACTGCTGAGCTTAAAGTATAACAAACAACAACAACTAATACGAGAGAGAAGAACCAACACTGATATAAATCTACTGGATCTTCTAATAGACACTATAAAAGGGAATAATTATTATATCAAGAGAAGCTTAATTAACTATTTTGAGACAGACTTGTGAAAAATGTGAACCAGTCTTTTAAGGATTTAAACTGGATGTATTTAACAAACAAAACAACATTAGACACAGATGAGTTAAAGAAATGTACCATTTGTACACGTTTTATATGCAGAGCTGAGACTGAGATTAAACACTGAATAGGTCTGGGATATAAACAGCTGCTTCATGCAAATCACCAGCTGCAGGGTTCACATGGTTGTCTTAATGCTAAAAATCCACCCAGAATGCATTAAAATGTTTTATATTAGCTTCTCCTCTCTGTTAAGCTGTTTAAATGATGTGAATGACAGCGACATGGCCACTGGGAGAGCCTGTCTGTCTGTCTGGGTGAGGCTTCTTACCGTTAATATTATCTGATGTTGAGGATACTTAAGGGAAAATGGTTTTATTTCTGGCTATTACACCTTGACATCTACATATTGACGACTAGATACTGTTAATTAACTAACTCCAGGTGGGCTAAATGGCAAGCTAACTAGCTAGCTAGCCTGATAGCGTCGTAGCGCCGCCTGCTAGCATCAGGCCTAAAAGCCGGCGTTTTTCCTGCCGCCGCTCACCCTCATCCTCGATGTCGTCCACGAAGTCCTCCGGGTCGCTGAAGGAGGGCTCCTCCTCTTCGTACTCGGGGTCATCCACCATATCCACCGTATCTTGCATTTAACAAGACTATGACTGGGATTCCTCGCTACAACGGAGCAAAAGTGAAGAAATTAAGAGGCTGACGGTCCTCGGCCGGTGCGGCACCATGTGCGATTATGTGAAAAATGGACGATGTGACGGAAACGTAACACCGGAACCTGCTCGCAGGAAAAGGGCGCTGCGACGGAGCGTTAGAGCTGTAAAACATGTGCACCGGAAGTGGCCGCAGCATGCACATATAGTGTATCACATCCATGTAGTTATATATCATCTAATGGTGCCGCTGCGTTTGTTATGACTCTCAAATTTTACACTGAAAAGAAGAAAGAAGAGGGAAGTCAGTCGCCGGTACATCCGAAACAATTTCCCGCGAGATGAAGGTTCAGAAGGAGGAAAAAAACACGTATTTAGTTTTTTATGTTTAAGTTAGCGACATATAATTTGGGTTCTAGCTACTTCGTTAGCTACGTTGACTTTAATATAACGCTGTAGTAGTAAAGTTATCACTAACATATCTGCTATAAACCAACCTGAGGGCTCACTGATACACACACACACACACACACACACACACACACACACACACACACACACACGTTTCCAGCATGGACCCAGAGTGTGTGTCGCTGCTGCCCCGTGTGTGTGAGGTGCTGGCGGACTCAGGGGAGTCTCTGCCCGATGACACCAGCCTGGAGAAGCTGCTGGACTGGCTCACTGAGGCTGGTTAGTAGTAGTAGTAGTAGTAGTACTGAACCTGCGGGGACAGTTTGGGCTTCTTTCATCCTTCCTTCATCCTCTTCTAGCTGCTCTTCTTCATCTCTTTGATAATGATGAAGATGAAGTTTACAGGTGTGAGCTTTGCTGTAAGACCCCACAGAGACAAACTGTAGCTACAGTAGATCAGGTGAATTGTAACCAGATTATAGTTGATAAATTACTTTTATGGCTCATGTTTCAAGATGAAGCGATTATTTAGATTATTTGCAACTTTATTTAGATTTGATAGTAGTTGTTTGTGTGGGAGGAATGCTTGTACAGTATTTGATCAAATCTAGCTCTTGTTCATAGAGTTTAAATGCACTCATTGTAAATTGCTTCAAACCACTGTACCACTGTCTTATGTCCATCTTCTCTCCCCATGAAGGAGGATCTTTGCTGGAGACCTGCCCGTGTTTCCTCGACTTCATATCCACTGTGGTCAACAACACAGATTCAGACCCCAGCGTCCTCTCCTTCACTCTCAGACTCTCCGGGTTAATGGCTGCCACCGAGGACGGCTTTAAAATGCTTCAGGTAGATCTCGTGACACCTTGTACTGCACCTTTTACTAAATTTCCATCACTAACCAGTTGAAAGCCAACGGGCTGTGAATTGTTTGGTGCTGAACACATAACTTGACTGTGGTGATGTTTCCCTGCAGGAGGGCTCAGTTGTGGATCACGTCTTCGGTGTTCAGCGCTGGCAGGAAGCAGGACTCTGGGAGGATCCCTGTATACGGATTGGATGGATCCAGGGCTTAAGGAGCATGCTGCAGCATCCAAAGGCTCTCAGTTTCTTTGTCCAATCAGGTCTGATCTTTTTTTACGTAGGAAATGAGACCGACTGTACTAACACTTCATATCATAAACAAGGAAATTTGATGAAAGGGAGGCAGTAAATATCAAGGAATAAAAATAAAAATGTTTTTAACTTTCCAGATTTCATCGAGCCGCTTCTACGACTTCACACGGACACAAGTTTGTTCGTCGCCTCAGCAGCCAATCAAATGCTCGCCCACATCCTGCTCTTCTTCCAGCCCGTCTCACCTGCGGGATGTAATGGTGTAGATGAAACAGATGAGTGTGCGGAACGGACGTATGCCTGCATCAGTGCGCCAGCCATCGCCATGGAAACCAGTGCCAAGTACACTGCTGTTGTCACGACGATCTCTGAGTACCTAAATGAGTCAGTGGTGCCCAAAGACAACACACAGCTCCATCAGAGTCTGCAGATCCTCAAACTGCTGGCCCTGCTCCTCGCCCAGGCCAGGCCTCCTCTCCGGGACACGCTGCTCCGGACGGTCGCAGAGTCTCTGGAGGAGCTGGTGACATCAGGCTACAGTCGGCTCACGCTGCCTCTGATGGACGTTATTCTGGCTGCAAACAGGTCCCAGAGGAACACAAACACAGTGTAACTTACAGTATATATATCCCAAACATTAACAAAATTGTCTCACAATCTGTACAACATAAGACACCCTCGGGCCTTTTATAATCAGCGGGTTCTCTCTCCGTGTTAGCAGCTGCGGCTCTGACGAACGCGTCGTCCGTCTTCTCTCGTCCATGTTGAACATCAACAAACCTGCTGACCTCATTCACGCTGCAGCTGCTTCTCTCCGCAGAGGGAGTCTGTAAGTCACAGCACGACTTCACGCTCACCATTACAAGCTCAGTCTGTAGAGGTTTTAGCAAACTATTATTTATTTACAGATTCATATGTGTGCTTTTTTATTTTATTTTCTTCTTCTTCATCTGTATTTCTGTTCAGGGACAATGTCCACACTGCTCGGGCTGTGAGAATACTGTTGCTACCCTTCGATATTATTACTGGTCAGACTCTGCTGGGCACAGACGCTGCAGGTAACACACACACAGATGTACACATTGAAAAAGTAAGAAATCTATTATTTAGCATCTTTATAACTAAATCTATTCTTTGCTCCAGCAGCCGACGAGCGTCGTTTTTTAATGGTGGAGCAGCTGAAGAATAAAACCTCCTGCATCTCCATGATCTGTATCTGTCTGACAAACGCACCACAGATCACACTCGTGGTAAGACTGTAAGGAGAACAGAATAAAGTGTATTTTTTATGAATGGAAAGAGTCAAACATGAATCTCTCTCTCTCTCAGCTTCCTGACGTCGCCCCCACCTGTCCTCCGGTTTTTGTCGTGCTTGCAGTTCTGTCACTGTTAAGGATCTGTAGCGGTGACTCTTCCTCCTCGTCCACCGGCTGTAGAGACGTTTACAGGAATATCATCGGCAGTGGCAAGGTTCAGAAATGTGCTCTAGAGGCTCTGACGGCTCTCAGCAGCATCCCAGGTAAACCTGTGTGTACATTCAAATAGAAAAGGATTACCTGTTTCCTTCTCTGAGCACTTTTCTTAGAGAGAACAGCAGCAAATAAGATACATGGTTTGTCAGGGCATCACCAAAGATTAAAAGGCAATTATTAAAGTAAATTTATTCTAAGTAAATATAATATAAACAGGTCTAAATAATGTGAGAGCTACTCCAACAAAATAGAGGGAAGTGTAAAAGGATGAAACGTGTAGCTTCCATCTTGTGTGTGTTTCAGGAGCAAAGGACAAGACGAACGACGTGTTTACACTTCTAATACAATATCTGGACAATCCTGATTCTGACCCCACTGTAAGTTGGTGTGTATGTGTGTGTGTGCTGTACATATATACAGTACATATATACAGTGTATATACAGTACAGCATATGTAGGCTATACAGTATCTATAAAAGCACAAGTCTTGTGTTTTGTTTTTTAATTGATGAACATGTTTCTGTTTCTCAGGTGATGCACAAGTCCTACAAGGCTTTAGTAAAGTGGATGAGCGTTTGCACAGAAGTCTCCTCTATAACAGACCAGCTCAGACAAGGTAGTGATCGGCTGTGATGAATCCACATAGCGAACACACACCCTGCTGTGTTTATAATATATAACATTATATTGTATCTGCACCCGTATTAGATCTCATCAGGGTCGTGCAGAAACGTGTGTGCGACATGCGTTGGGAGGTGAGAGACTCAACTGTGGAGTTTTTGGGACAACTGGCGGGTATACGAGGGGCGTCTGAGGCGCTGCTGGGCGACTGCTGTACCACTCCTCTCCTCAAGGCGGCACTGCAGGATCCAGAAAGTTATGTGAGAGCCAGTGCCACCTCTGCACTGGCACAGACACTGGCGCACAGCTGGCAGCAGGGGGCAGCACTCACTCAGGAGCAGGTAGGAAAAAAAACTGATAATAGTATATCTTTATCTATTCTACCTGACTTTTATTTATTTATAATAATTTCTATTTGTGTCTCTCCAGACTGAAATTGTGAGCCGGCTGCTGGAAATTCTCTCTGAGGACACGGAGGGCTTCGCCAGGCGGGCGGTCGTACAATATTTCATTGCCTGGTTCTCTTCACGCTCCTCACACACACCTCCGTCATCGTCTCTCCTCATGACCTCTGTGCGCTCCGTCCTCTTACTAGGCAGCATCGATCTCGACTGGGAGGTCAAAGTTCACACGCTGCAGCTGGCTGAGCTGCTGCTGGACGAAGCCTTCACAGGTCACCAGGGTTACAGGAAGAGTTCAGACGCCGATCCTGCTGCTCTACACCCCTACGCCACGATGTCTAACCAGGCCTACACACTTCACACACACAGTCTTCGACAGACACACACGGAGGGTTCAGATTCAGCCGCTGCGTTGAACAATCTGGTCGAGCAGGGAGTCTTCTCAGCGTTGTTGAGTGGTCTGGTTGACTGTGATAGACCTGTCGCTCTGAAGGCCTGTCGACTCCTGATAACACTCAGAGAGACAGTCTGCCCTCTGTTGCTAGGGACCCCGGATGCATCTGCTGCCATGGCAACAGTCACCAGAGTATCCTGTGAGCTTCCTGGACGGGGCTGGGGCCAAGAGATCAGAAAGATACTCAGGAAGAAGAAGTACAATCAGACAAAAGGAGCAGACATCGCCGCCTGCACAGTTGATTCTGGAGAGTGTGGTGAAGCAGGCGAGGAGGGTGCGAGCGAGCGAGGTGACAGTGTGTGTGTTAGTGTGTGTGACGTGTTGAGGTCACTGAGCTTAGACGAGAGGCTGGACGTTCTCACTCAAAGCAGTGACCACGTCCACAACTCCCTGCTGTCTCTGCTGCAGGACATACTGACCTCCAGTGCTGCTCACACTCATCCAGACACACAACAAGGGCAAGCGGTCATAGTGGACTGTTACTGACACACACACACACACACACACACACAGAAATCTTTTCTCAGGTAATTATAAATCAATATGCGATAAAGTAAAACATCATGTTGATTAAGGTTCATGTTGTATGACTTTATGATGTTTTGGTGTTTTTGCTGCTTGGATCAAAAACAAATCACACTGATTTTACTAATTTATACATACATGCATGTATGGGGGGCCATCGATGTCATTTAGGATGTAGTTATTAGATTTGCTGCGGTTTGATGAAACTAAACTTGAGGCTGAAAGGAAGAAGAATCGCAGCCAGATCTGGACACTGAGAAAAGATAACAACAGGAAATGTTTCCAGGAGCGGGAGAGACTTATAAGATTTATAATGACAATTTCTTTAAACAATTCTGGGAATTTTTGGGTCCGCCCTTGTATGTTGTGTAAGACAGTCCTGTCTGTGTTGTTTTGGGAAAACACATGAGCTACAAACTAGGGCGCAATGTTTTAGCATTGTGATTTTGTATTAAAAAAAAAAAAAAAAAGTTACAACACATAATATAATTTATCATTTATCAGCTGAAAGAAATTAATTAATAAAAAGACCAACTGATAAAAATCAACATTGAATAAAAAGTATATTAAATACCAAGCAAGATGATATAATAATGATAATAAAAATCAAACAAAATGTTATGCTTTTTAAAAAAAATATTATGGATTTTTAACAAACTTTATACAGTCTGATTGTACTCCAGTTGTCTTTACTTCCAGCAGGGGGCAGTCACAACTCACTGAGACCTGATTAAACATTGAATCCAACTGGAAACTCAAAGCTGTATTTCATCCATTACTGACCGTTAACATGCCAGGCTGATGCAACTCATTGGCTTCACTCTTCTTTTTTGCCTTTTTTTTTCTCACACAGAGCAAAAACAGCATTCAATCAAATAAACATAAACATATCTCATATCTGGACATAAATGACAAATGCTGCTGAAATATGTCCCCTTTTTCTTAAGATCATAACCTTTATCCTTCATAATGCACTTTCAATGTAAACAGTAAGAGACAAAATCCACAGTCCTCCTCCTGTGACTTGGAAAAATTGCGAATCTATTCTGTAAATCAGCTGGAAGCTCTTGGTTAACATTAGCAAAGACTCATAATGATAAGAAGCTCATTACACTCTCTTCTGGGTTATTTTCATTCCTTTTCTATCACTCGTTTCTTCCCCTCCTGATTTCCCCTGGTGACTGTGACTTTATTAAAGGCCCAGTGGGGATAAAGCGTTTGGACAGTAGATGAAGATGGAGAGTAGTTACCGTCTCCACGTGTTCACACATTCACCAACATCACATGGAAGAACAGAGGGACACACGCGCAGAGAAAACTCTCCTCATTATGCACATTAACTAATGAGCATAATGCCTGCACACACACACACACTGATTATCTCATCCTGTGATCAGGTGCCATCACCCTGTGATCTACTTCCATAGCTGTATTCTCTCTCTTTACTCATGAAGTGAAACTATTTCCGTGGCTCCGCTCTTTCTCTCCAGCATGGAGGCAGTGGCACTTTTCTCTTTCACAGCATCAGAAGCAGACGAGATCAGCTTCCAGAAAGGGGACGTCATCAAGGTGAGTGTGTGTGTGTTTGTGTGTGGGGTTTTAAAAAGTATCACACAACATCTGCATGTTTACATAGTAAGAATAATGTGTGCATGTGTGTTATAGGTGACAGAAATGGAGGATGATTCTTGCTGGTTCACAGCAGAGATCCAGGGGAAGCGTGGCTACGTGCCAGAGAACTACATTTCCCTCCTTCCTCATCCGTAAAAAAACAAACAAAAAACACATTTGTTAGATACACAAATGTCTTAAAACAATAGTCATGTGTCCAAATGGACATTGATGTAAAATTAAAACTGACCATTAAAGTCTAATGTGCTTTGTGATGTATTTAAATGTTTATCATCCAACTTATCAAGCAGATATCTTCCAAAGTTTTTAGAGTTTTCTTGTTATTCCTCCACTGCAGCTCAACAGAGTAAAAACATTAAAAACAAGGACAGGAATGAAACATAAAGAATAAAAAGGCTTCATGTCTGATAAAGATTTACACTACTCACACTGAAGCATGTCAGGATGAGATCTGCTTATAGAGAGAAAACACCTTTAAATGTTCATACACACCTGACTGTTGTTTTAAGGTAAACATCATTTACAGCAGTGATGCCTTTTAGGCTTGTGACCCCATCCCATTTGGATGATGGTTTTTTTAGAGACACATACAAGTGCAAAAAAATATTGTTGATTTTTCATTTAAAAGGTTACGCTCACGTTAATGCCAGATTAAAGAATAACAAAACAATAATATGTTTGTTAAAGACGAGGTAATAATTTAAACCGTGTGTGTGTGTGTGTGTGTGTGTAGGTGGTTTGTAGGACGGGTGACGAGACTCGAGGCTGAGCAGCGTCTGCGCTGGCAGGACACCGGTGTGTTCCTGGTGAGGGAAAGCGAGTCAGCTCCAGGAGAGTTTTCTGTCTCTGTCAGGTCAGTAAACGCATCACAACATGCAAACAAACACATACACACATCAAGCCTGACACACCTGATACATGCTTACTGCTTAAATCTGGTGCTGCAGACTTTATTCCTCTGCAGCCTATTTACATATTAATAAGTTCTAAAATGTTTGTGTGCTGTGATGCAGCAGCTATGTTTGTACGTGTAAAATCTGCTGTCTGGCTGTGATTTCCATTCATCCGCTCCTCCCGCAGCAGCAGCTGTTTACATTTGCCAGATAGTGTCTTTATGACCGGAGAGGTAAGCATCTGCTGCTGAGTCTGAGCTAAAAAGCCAAATAACACTATATATATATATGTATGTAAGTGTTAAAGTAGGCACACAGGCAGTGGTATCCTCCTTGTTATATTATATGTGCACTGTGTTTGTTTTCCATCACACTGAGCACAGTTACAGCATCAACGTGTCTTTGAGTGTGTGTGTGTCAGGGTCAACAGAAGGTGGAGGAAGACTATTTAAATATGTTCTGGAGGAACCCATTACACTAAAAATATCACAGCCGCACAGACAGTCAGTGTGTGTGTGTGTGTGTGAGAGAGTGAGAGAGAGAGAGAGAGAGAGAGAGAGAGAGAGAGAGAGAGAGAGAGGAGTAATTTGGGTCACCAAGGTGACGTGGGACACATTTAATCGTTGAGGGTAAATTAAATGTGTTGAATAATCAGGGCATTACATAACACCTCACAGGTACATCATGTCACAGACATGCATGGACATAATGTGCACATATTAATGTTTTGAGACATCATCTGTTTGCCTCTAAGGGCTGAGGGGCCAGATGTGTGCTTTATTAATGTTCACACACACACACACACACACACAGTGGAGATAATGTTCAAGTTGACAGGTTTATAAACAGCAGTGATGACCCACTGAAACAGTTTGTACGGATCCATATTTGCCTCAAAGAATACGTCAGAGCTTTTTGGGTTTTTTTCCACAGTACAGGACGGTTGAACCATCTCTGATCACTGCAACAAATGAAGTGACGTTTCATATCTATCAATAGATAACACATACAGTACAGACAGACAACCATTCATACACTGTCTGTGTGCACAAACTCTTAATAATGACAAGAGCAAACAAAAAAAGTAACATCTGCTTTGGTAAAATATTTTAAACCCTCCATTGTTTACATGCATGTTTACAGGTTCTCCTTGCTGTGGCTTTACTCCACTCATTGGTGCGTTTACTGTCACCTGTGAGTCAGTGCAATAATATGACTACAACACGCAAAACCACACACACATTCACATCGCTCTGGTTGTTAGTCTGACAACAAGCCTTCATCAGTGCATGACAAGAACGTTGCCCTTCTTTTAGAGTAATTAAGTGATTATCACCACAGATAATCACTTAAGTAAGGACCAGCTTAAAAAAAAAAAAAATAATAATTACCTATTGTTCAATAGACAGATTTAAATAGTAACGCAGTACATTGTACTTGTGTTTTTGTTTTGAATTGAAATACCTTTCAGTCCAACACAAACAACACGATACAAAATGATTATGTACAAACGAGAAGGTGATTGGTTGAAGAAGCCATTACGCCTCATTACGCCTCCCACAACATCACAACATACAAACGTGAGAAGTGTTTTCATGGTAGAAATTATTATGTTTTTTTCTTGGCTGTACAATTTTAAACACACACACACACACACACACACACACACACACACACACACACACACAGAGATCAGACTGAAGCTATTATTAGTGGATGATCTCGTGAGCCTCTGCAATAAAAACAAAACAAGGTTTAGGTCGGTTGACAACACTAATATATTTACATATATATATTTTAATACAACTTATCTTTCTGAGGAATAGAACAATAAAAACCTTGGATTTACCTGGATTACTGTGTGATCTGATGCAGATATTCATGTCTCGCTCATGATGAACCAGTACACTGTTCACGGATCAAATGGGTTTTTTTTGGTAGATCTTCATCAGGCACATCATTTCCCTCATTTTTCTGTAACAACCTTGATAATTCCTTCATTTTTAATTTTTCATATGTCTAATACTCTTTATACTTGGTTTCTTTCATTGTCGCTTACAGCTACACTCATGAATCAACTACTCAGCTGTGAGATTTACAGATTTGTTCACAGCAGGTTGATGCATGTTTGTTCACACGTATGTGAGTGTTGACGTATGAGATTCATAGCATGTGAGAAATACCTACTGTGATGACTTTGGAGACACACCCACACATGCAGAGGCTTACAGTCTCATTTCACAGTGAGTGAGGTATGGCACATATTATGTGTGAATGTATACACAAAGAAAACACTCTGAGGAGTTGGAGCACAGATACCTCCTTCCTCATTCATCCTTTTCTGTGCAGCTACGGAGGCCGGGTGGAACATTTCCGAGTCCTCGAGGGTGGTGGTCAGTACTGCATCTGGGACGAGTCTTTCTGCTCCCTCAACCGGTTGGTGGATTTCTACAGGACTCACAGCATCGACGTGGAGAAAGTGGTCTGCCTCAGAGACCCTCCCTCAGACACGTCCCCTCGCCTGCTGTCCCACCCTGGACGTAACCCTTATCCCAACCCTTATACAAGCAGCTCCCTCCCCTCTGCCCGCCTCTGTTCTCACCCATCTCCCCCGCAGAGAGAGAGGGAATACCCCCCGCGTCTGCAGGGACCAGTTTTGGGGGTATGACAAATCATCATCCTTATTCCCTGAGAATAGACGTGAAAATGAAATGTGCTTCTGACAAAATTTCCTTTTCATCACAAAGCAAGTGTTAAACATTGTGGAAATTACAATTAAAGAAATATGAAATAGAAAGGACAACAATAAAAATGAAATAGATAAAATACAGTAAATAAATACGATAGTGTCATAAATGTATTTATAAAATGTAGTTTCTTTTAGCCTTTAATGTATGATATGATGTATGTTTCCTAAAGTGACCCAGAGTATGCAAAAATTGAAATTTTTCTTTTTTTCTTTTGTGGAACTGATAGACAAAGAAAAAAAACATAAAGTTTAAAATTGTGTTTATAATATTTGAAATGACAACAAAAATCTGACCAAAATTAGGTCATAAGTCAGCGATCAGTTGCTTTTCGCTTGCACTCGTCTGATCTGTCATCTCTGTGTTTGTTTGTAGAGACCTCGCCTGGCTCGTGACTACACCACACCTCAAACCGCCCACCTCCACTTCCTGCGTGGTGACATCATCGACCTGCCAGACTACATCCAACCGCTGTACCGCTTTTGATTAATCCATTTATAGAAAATTTAATTCAAATCAATAAAGACCTGTGAACCAATCAGGATTCAGAAATTTTTTTGGGGTGTTAAAGGGCTGGTTCACAATTTTTTAAGTCAGTCTTAAAATGCCAGATGAAAATTAGCCTCTTATGCGAACTCAGGTTCATTTACAGTTCTTTCTTTTTCTACACACATTGTCCCTGTCAAGTAAATGAACAAATATTAATAATAAAAAAGAGAAATACTACTTGTTTTCAGGGACTTTTATGATTTCTATTATTTATCAAGCAAAAATTCAAGATATTCGCTGGTTCCTGCTGCTTAAAATTGAGGATTTGCTTCATTTATGTTTAAAACAGTTTTTAAAAAAGGCTTCCCGATTTAGTGAAAATACTCAGGAAAAAGGTATTTTCTCTGTTACAGACTGTTATAGACCATACAGACTGACTTATTGGTTAATCAAAAATAATTGGTGCGGTCTGGAAGTGAACTGGTCAACTAGTTTTTTTTAGCACAAGCTGCTATCCTACTTTTACCAACTGCTTGTACTGAAAATGTGAATGAAAGCTTCATTTGTGTGCTTTGATTTACCATCATGTCTATCCCTCTATCTTCATCCATTTTAAATGTAAGTAAACTGTACAAAAGTAAAATAAAAAGTAAAATGATCTCGTTATAAATACTATAACCCACATTCATTTGTGTATAAACAGCTTTGATGCTCATATCTTTAAATTTATTTGAGATGTCACAAAAAAAAATAGACATTTTTATGGACAAGATGTCAAAAAGTCTCCTTTGAAAGATCAGGGGTTCTTTACATCCAACAATATATTCCTCCCCAATACTGCCTAATGAATTTCACTGTTAAAAAATGTTTTATTTTAAATAAAATAAATTAAAAACAAGTAAATCCTTCCATTTCCTATGTAATCCATTTAAAATGAGAATGTACTGTAGGGACCTAAAACTCATCTATAGGCTGGAAAAAGGTTGAGAAATTCTGAACTAGATTCATAAAACGAGCAAAAACACACCAATAAACACAAGAGGAAAAAGTCTCAAAAACTTTCGCTTGAGTAATTAAATTTGGAAACACTAAGACATACAAGGTCTTGACACTTCACACTAACATATTAAAAAGCAGCTTCAAAATGATCTAAATCAAACGCCACAACACTATTAAGTGTTCTACTGTATAATTTACCCAATAATAAGTTAGCTTTAGGTGTAGGATGCAGTGTGATATAGATATATTGTTGTCTATATATGCATGAACTGGACATTTGTCGCTTGTTACAAGTCACACGTTGTGTGAAATTTGATTCCACAAATGAAATCAGTGGATGATATTGGTAAGTGAAGTTATAGTATGATAAAACATTGTACATATTACTTTAAAATCAAGACAGGAAATGAGTAAACAAGATGACACAATTAAAGGTGCAATTTGTAAGAATTGGAGAATTTATACGCTGCACTCCGAGACAGTTGGGGGCAGCATATCACCATTACGTCATGCTATGTTAATGCTGAATCGATAGTGCGTTATCAGTGCTCTGTTGGCAGGTAAACTACGCAACGAGGACTTTGACTAAGTATGATAGCAATATCAGTTCGGTGCTAACACTGAGCCAATGTTTGCTTGGATAAATCTAACCTAGAAGAGGAAGCTACTTCTTCTTCTTCATCATGGTGGACTGACGCCACAGTGACTCACCGTCGCCTCTCGAGGAACAAAGTGGTATTACAGGACAGAACGGGCCAGGGCTAGCTGGTTAGCACGCTGACTTGACATAATGTCAAAACTGTTATTTCTTTAATTCTGTTTATAATTATTAAACTAAAATTCTTACATATTGCACATTTAAAAGCTCAAGATTTCAAAACGTGAGAGATTTTGAACATTTTATCATTTTATCTATGATAACGTCACAAAATGCCTGATTTATCTCATGATTGTCAATCAAAAGACAATAATGATGATAATTGAAATATTGTTGGTTCAGCTTCTTAAATGATGATGTAATGTTTTTTCTTTCATTCATGATCGTAATTGAATATCGTAATTGATTTGGACAAAATAAGGCAGAATAATCAATCATGAAAATGATCGTTAGTTAGTATTTTGTAGATGTAGATCTGGATGTTGCTGCATATTTTAAGACATTTTAAGACAACATTTTCTATTGTTAAAACTAATTTAGAGGATTATACAGGCGAGGTATGTGCTCTGGGTGTTTGTTTTTTTTTTTAAATTAAATGCTCCTGAAATCACATTTGCAGGCTTCACTTTCTGGAATATATATTTCCTTGTTTTCTGAAGGATTCAGGTAAAGTCTTGTTTCCCCACCGTCTTGGATCTGGGGAAATAAACGATTGTTTGGCAGGTGGGCAGAGTTTCTAGTTCCTGTTGGGATATTGGCTGGTGCTCAGTAGGATTGGGTGAGGCAGGATGTTAACCCCGACCCTCCAATTCAGGCAAAGTATGCATAAAGAAAAATGTTAATGCTGACCAGCAGGACTGCGTTAACACAGCAGAACCTGGACCAGAACACGCTCTCTCTAACACTAGGAACCCTGGGAGCTGGAGTCCCCTCTGATCGCCGTATTGCTGCGATACACAATCCTGCCCCCCGACCGCACGCCCCCCCTCGCCGCGTCAGCTCAGAGCCTGCAACTACACACAGAGCAGACACAGGAAGTTACTCAAACAATCCTCTGACAGCATGTCAGCAGGTTGATTTGATTCCAAGAATTTGAGTATTCACATTCCTACCCTGGGAAGTACGCTGGCTGACAGATGACACCTTCTGTAAAGCAATTTCTCGTTGAGTCTCTTCAGTCAGAGTCCACCAGGTCAGGTTACACACCTGAGTGGACATGCAAAAAAAACCCCTTTATTTCCCCAGTAGCAGTATTCAAATTTGGCATTAAAACAACTTGTATTGCATGTAGAAAAGCTGACTGTAGCATTTTGAGTCCATATACAGGCCAGAGTCATACCCATGGATCTCTGGCATGAATGAGACTTGAAATATGAAACATTACATGTGTCAATCTACGCTGCACTGTATTAAAACCGGTTGATTTTTTGATCTTTTGAATTCAGGTATGCATGGCGTCAGATTCCTCTCTTATCTAAACAACAACATTACAGGCATGTTGACAAAAGAATGAGCTGACATTCCCTTAACGTTCTGTTATTCTCTACAGTATATCCATGTATACCTGTTCATGGCTGGGCGGTGGTGTGAGCAGTGAGATTATGATGACCACTATAGCGGTGAGTCCACAGAGCAGTATGGCAAAGTGAAGGTAGTGGACGCTGCGCAGCACTGCGGGTGCCGAGTCCAAGACGCCACATCTGGGAGGCGGGAAGGCGAACTCTAGCACCATCCTGCACACACCCACCACCAACCCCACCATAAGGCCCCAGAATGCACCCTGCAAACACACAGATAAACACAAACGGGTTTCATAGCACGGCTTACTAAACTAACATGTTGAACTTCCTGTTGCGAAAAGTGTCAGTTTAATTCCAGGAGCGGTCGGGTGTGTTTGGCTCCCAACGCTCTCACTTTCCCACCATGATTATCTGTCACCGTCATGTCACTTCTCTCTTAAGTACACTCACGTGCTGAGACACACATAACTCTCTGCTACCTTCAACAAACACACAGAGCAAACACGTACCTCTGTTTTACTTCGCATCATATTTTTTCACTTTTCGTTTTTTTCTTCGCTCCTACTCCTAACACTATTAACCATTATATTTGCTTTTTATTACTTTAAAGGATTATTTCATATTTATTGAACTGTATTACTGGTCCTGTTTTTTTTAGGTGCATCATATGTGAATGTGTTTGGCCACCAGCAGTTGGTTTCACTTCAACATTTTGTCTGATCTGTGTTGAAATATTGACAGACATCTTTTATCTACTGCACAAATTCCCTTGTTGGCGTTATCTGTATGAACTCTTACAGCTGTTTTGTAATGTTTTTTGTTTTGCTAATACAACAGCAATATCTCATGAGGGACGATACTGAGGGCTGGCTGTAATGTCAGGCCTGCTTAAATTTATTTATTTATTTTTTACAAAAGCTTTGGTCTGACTGTTGTTGTAATCAGCATTTTTTTTTTGTTGAATTTGTTGTCCAGTACTTTTCAGAGTTTCACGTTTGCTTCTAGTGAAAACCTCATAGGCAACATGCCGTTAAACCTTTACTGAAAGTGTGTTTAGCTCAGTGTTTTTCTGTACACCTACACACACAGTGAGGACTAAGTCTAGTGTAAACACAGACTACATACAGTCTCTGTAAGCTGTCTGGCTCATGTATCTTTTGTTATTGTGCAAAGACAACCAAACTAGTTTCCCATCTTTCTTTCTGATGTGAAAGTGGTACTTTTTTAAAGAAAAAAAAACATAATTATCATTGTTGTTTAGTTGACAACAATTCATACTAAGTACATAAATCTTCACACACGTCCTGTTTCCATGTAAACATGTTGACACTGTGCTCTACACTGTCAAACTAGTTTATGTGTGACATGTAACCTTTGACCCCATAAGTCAACACAAGTAATATTCCTAAAGCAATATATTCACTGTGTTTAGTTAAACAAATAAAAGACTCACACCTTTTGTGTGTAACAATGTTATTGACCCAGCTCAATAATGTTTTATGGGTATAAACTGAAATGCTTTATAACCTCTCAGTAAGTGTGATTTTGGTCAAAGACATCTAAGATTTAAATGGGATACATTTTGGTACAAAGGTGAATGTTTTTGACATCTAGGTCACATATAATGACTATATGTTAATATCACAGAGGAGTATTTTGGCCTGCGAGTCATTGTTTGCTGGGCCAACACATGTTGTAACCCCAGGCAAGTTTTAAAAAGGTATTATTTACATTATAGTAAAGGGGAAAAACTATTTCATTCAGAAAAAACCCCTGAGAAAATTCTCTTCATTTTAGTTAAATAGCAGAGGTGGACACACCCAGGAATTTCTCCATTAAATCAGGAGCTGAATCTTTAGATTCCAGTGAACTAGTCTTCACTGGCAGTCGAAAGATATTTCAACACTTGCATTTTTAGCTCTAGGCTGATAAACACTTGTACTACTACAATGTTATCTCTTTCATCATACTTCTAATTATTATTCGCGCAGGATTTCAGTATACACACTTAAAAATGCTCAAGGATACGTAACAATATAGTTTTGTGACATAACTTTAATTTCAGTGAAAATGAAGGCGCAGACCGTTAGCTCACACTGATTCCTACACTGGAAATAATAGACGATACACAGACATTTGAACTCAGCACATTACAAAGCAATGAGGGAAGCAGGCTTTCGCTCAGCTGGACCCCACATGAGACTAATAAAACTGCAAAGCAGTACGGTGTAGGAGAAAGAACAAACAGCACATAGAAGAGGAAAACTGTTTTTCTGTGTAGTTTGGTGTCAAGAATGAAATAAACTTAGCTTGGATATGTAAAAGCTGATATGTTTAAAGCTGTTTTGTTTTTACAGTGTGACTTCTTGACTTTATTCTGCTCATTTTCTTTAAATAAATAAATACTGGTGCACTTGTATATCTCTAAATATAAATAGAGCAGAAATTATTAGTCAATCAAATATTTGTGTTGATTTCTTGAGTTTCTTGATGCTTGTGAATTATATTTTGGCTGCATTTTAACCCCATCCCTATACTGTAACATTTAAATCTCAATAAAAAATGACCACTTAACAATTAATTGATGATGATTAATTGTGTATGTGTATGTGTGTGTTACCTGCTCGTTGGTCCTCTTCCAGAAGACAGCCAGAGTGAAGACAGCAGTGACAGGCGGAGCGAGGTAGCTGGTCACTGACTGGATGTAAACATACAGCTGGCCGCTGTTGGCCGACTGTAGGATGGGGATCCACACCACACTCACCACCACCAAGATCACTGTCACGATCCTGCAACACAGAGACACACACGTGACAGTAAACTGTGTGTCTGTCAACTAGGGCATCAATGCTGTGATCGAACGCCTCTCTGTTCCCTTCCTCGTGTGGCGTTCATACCTGCCGACCAGTAGCAGCTCCTTCTCTGTGGCTCGGGGACGGTGTTTCTTCCAGATGTCCATAGTGAACAGTGTGGAGCTGCTGTTGAAGATGGAGGTCAGTGATGACATCAGAGCGGCCATCATCACTGCTATCATAAGTCCCCGCAGGCCTGTCACACACACACACGGATGCATATAGAAGTAAAAACCTTTATATTCTACATCTATAATATATTTGAAGTTATAGCAGTATTCTCACCACTTGGCATGAGCTCAATGACAAGTTTGGGAAAGGCGATGTTGGAGCATCCCACCTCGGCTCCACACACTCGCACACACTCCTCAGGGTCCACACATCCCACAGTGTCTGAAACATAAAAAAACACAGTCAAAGGTAACTTCCACACAGGTGTGGATGCAGTAACGAGCAGGCACTTGTAACGTACATGTATAATTACACAAAATCCTGATAAATTACAGTAAATGGAATAGTTTATTTTTTTTATTTATCCCACACAAATGTTAGAAAGCAACTATGATCACATGCTCTGTAACATACTACTATCAATGGGACATCAGAAACACAAAGAAAAGTGGCCTTAATGACTTTCCTCCGAAGTCATGACACTTAAAATTTCTTATCTCCATTCTGTACTTGGATTGATGAGGCTCTTTGATGATTATCACATCAGCATAATGTTTAACTACTCCATGTCTGTCTGGTTAGTTCCTGTAAGTAGATATTAACCCCAGATTCAGACATTCATTAGTTATTTCTCTCAGTGGTTTATCAGCAGTCACACCACTTAGAAATACGTTTGGTATCTATACATTGGATTACCTAAATAGGACATCCAGTTTCCCTTATGAATATATTTTTATCTGTATTATATTAGGTTAATAAACAGTAACAGTTAGTTTTAAAGGTTAAAGAGTATAGTCCATATGCCATAAAACTTATTAAAAAACCCCATATTGTCAGTATATCATATAATAGAAATGGATTAGCTATTAGACTGTTTGCCTCAAAGTTGGGGTGGTGTTAAACTGGACTTGTTGTTGTTTATCAAGTGTTTTGTCCCCCCAGTGTGTATAGATGAAATATGATATAATGAAATGAAATACAACAGCACGACTATAATCTTAAACAGCTGTGCCAACATCTCTCTGACACTGTTAAGTTTATTCTTGTTGAAACTTAAACTAGGATTATTTAATGCTGGTCTGTTTGTAAGTCAGACTTATGGTGAAAAACAAGATTTTCTCCCTCTGTCCAACCAAGAGGGTGGAGTTAGAGGCTTTCTTTCCTAACCAACTACCGGACACTCCGCCTTCAGCTCCCGGTAACCGGGCTTCCGCTGCTGAATTCCAGGGTCTCACACACACACACACAGACACACACCGGCAACTCCACGCTGTTCACTGGACCTCGATGAACTTTCCGTCTGGAGGGACGTTAACGGAAAACAAGAAAACAACCCGTCGCGGAGGTTATTCTGGTGAAAGTTGAGGCTCGTACGCGCCACGTTGGTGAATTTTACGACTTTTTTTGTCTTTTTTCGGGGAACTTTGCAGTTGCCATTTTTGGTCACAGCTGTGAACCGCGAATTCAACTTTTTCTGTAACACCGGTGAAAAAGAGACTCGTCGGCTCAGTAAGACTGAGTCACACCGTTTCAACACAGTTAAAGGATCAGTGACGTTACTCTTCATCTTAAATCCGCGTTCCGCTTTGTCTTGACTCACTGGCAGACAGGCTCATACTCATCCACCCAGACAGCCGCCTGACTCCCTCCCTCCCTCCCTGCCTGCCTCTGTTGTGCCGGGCCCCGCGGCTGGAGCAACTCCACCGGGCCCCCGTCAGGTCAGGTGAAAGGTGTGCCGCTGGGTGGGGGAGCTTTGTTCTAACTACACCTGAGGCGGTGTCAGTAATCTGAGATCTGGGTTGAGGTGCTGTACTTGTGGTTTACTTTTATCAGATTCACATATCTACCTCGCCACCAGGATCCGTTTACAGGGTCACGCGGACACGTTATGGACCGGAATGTCGAGGTTTGACCTTTTAGACCGGAGAGCGGAAAGTGGGTCAGAGCGGTTTCACTACTTAACTATTGATTGACCGGTGGATGTTTTGAGGTCATGGCGTTGTCTCAGATCCAGTGTTTGGACGACCACCACGTCAACTGGCGCGTGAGTGAGAGCAAACCGGAGTTTTTCTACAGCGAGCAACAGAGGCTCGCGCTGGAGGCTCTCATCACCGAGGGCCACGACGCATTCACGGACTACATCACCGAGAATGGGGTCCGGCAGTTCCTGTCGGGACCGGAGCTGGAGCGGATTGCTCGTACAGCGGAGGCCTACCGGCCCGGACACGAGCATCACCTAAGGCCAGAGACGCCGGGGTCCGGGGAGGAAGGAGACTGCGAGGTGTCGCTCAAGTACTGGCCAGACCGGTCTGAGGCCTCGGTGGCGGAGCTGGACCTCGGCTGGCCCGACTCTATCTCATTCCGGGGGGTCACGCGCGTGACCGTGCACACCCAACCTCCCACTGAGGGTCACACGCACATCAAGGAAGTGGTGCGCAAGACCATTGCTTCAGCACAGAAGGTAGACATGAAGAAGATGCTGGCAGTGATGATGATGATGATGATGTTAAAATGCAGGAGAGTCCAGCAACATTAGAAATACAAAAAGACAGAAACACCTCAGAACAAGTGTTATACAGAGATGATGGTACAGCTCACTCGATTATTATAGATTATTCATAATGTATCTATACAAAAACCTTTAAACATAATACAGTATGATGCAACAAAACCCCAATATAGAGATGCAAAGAACTGAGTCAGCACTTTGTCTGGGCAGTAATTCAACATCATTTATAGACTTTAAGCAGACATAATGATAAAAGGTATGAATTTAAAATGTTCTACGGGTTTTAATTTTCCACACTAAGCTCTAATTAACCAGTATGAAGAGTTTGGTATTATTTGATGGATAACAATCAAACATTAGTTTGATTATTTTTGTCCTTTGGCTCATATTTTGCTATATTGATAAAAAGATCCTTATTAATGTTGTGATGATGATTTCAGCCCGACAAACAATTTCAGAAGTATTCTCAAGAAAAACTAATGGACCGTGGTCCAGAATAAATAAATAAACAGTCGTTGAATACTACAACACCACAATCTACAAAACAGTCTTTGTCTGACACTATTAAAAAAAAACCCCAAACTTTTATGAGCTTCACAAAGGTTTTGCAGGGCTACTGTGTTAGATTGTATTGTATGGTGTATTGTTCACCCTCTAATTTAATAGCACTGTTTACTTACATGTTGAACCACTGACAGAGTAATGACGATTGTTTTGGTCAGAAGTTTGACTTCCTCAGCTGTTTTTCTCTATTCAGGACTGATGGCTGTGTAGTTATATACTGGGCTAACGAAGTCATATCTAGCAAAAGGCTTTGTTGACATGAAATGAAGACATGCACTGACTGCATGTCTTCATTTCTCATTATTGTCCTTTTGTCCTGTCTCCCAAAATGTCTTCTCATTCCCTTATCCTCTCACACATAGGCCACTCTCACACATGCTCCCAACAAAGCTTTAATGAAACAAGTCTGATCTTGACACGCTTGTGAAAAAAAAAAGAAGCCCTGACGTCATTGAATGCCAGTATCACTTCTCTCACTATGCCTCTCACATACATGAATGCTGAAACATGGCCACATGCATGCAAACGTAATCATGAGCTACAGGAACTTCAAGTATAAAACAAATTTACTTAATGCTTGAGTGCAATACTTTTTTTTTTTGCCTGGTCGGTGTTATATGTGCCCCACGCTTGTTGAATAACTGCTTCTTATATATATATATAGCATTTCGAAATTATTCAGATTATTAAGATGTATAGTTATTACACCTTGTCTTCTTTTACCTTCTAGTTTTTATAACATTATCTACAACACTATATTTTATCGTCCGCAAGTATAATGACAATGAAGTTAAATTGAAATCTGTGGTAAAATATTCAAACCTCAAGGTTCACTGACTTGCTTTTTCCTGAGCTTTATTCATTATTAAACATTGTTTTTTTTAATTAGATAATTCACCACGTTGTGAATATTTAGGGCTGAACTTTACTGAGTTCTTTCGCCTTGTTTTAAACTTAGAAGTAGGTCAGGTGAAGAGTGAATAGACAGTGCTGTGTGAAGAGTACAATGCTGTCACCGGTGTTGGCAGGTTGATGAACCAGCAGAACACACACGGTCCAGCCGGTCAACTTTTTATCACCAGTCTGCAAAACACTTTCTGTTTCTAGCAGTCTCAACTTCTAGGTTCATGCCCATTCAAATATTTTCTTTCTGTGGGAGGGTTATTTATTGTCTGAGTACAGTTCTAATAAAGGCCAAAGCGCTCATTATTGTTGATAAGAGCAGCTTAAATCGAACCCACCCACACAGACCAGGAAACACTAACACCATTTGTTTCCTTTGTGTGTATGTCTGATGTGTGTGTGTGTGATGTGTTTGTGTGTGTGTGTAGGTGATAGCTGTGGTGATGGATGTGTTTACAGATGTAGATATCTTTCGAGACCTGCTGGATGCCTCCTACAGACGTAAAGTTCCTGTATACATAATCATTGACACGGCTGCAGTCCCCTGCTTTCTTTCCATGTGTGGTAGGGCTGATATGCATCGTGGACACCTAAAGGTACGCACGCGCACACACACATACACACATACACACGCCAGATGATGTTTTTGATAAACTGGGACATGAGCCAGTTAGATGGCTACTCTTGATAAGTACAGCAACAATATATAATTGTTTGTTTTTAAAAGTTTCAATTCCAGCATATTAAATAAAATGTTTATTTAAAGGCACATTTTCCAAAGTATAATTTGCTGTAATAAAAGACCATTTTTAAAGAGTATACGATTAACGTAGGTGCAACAGGTTTTGCCTGCCAGGTTCATTCAGTAGGTAATTTATCTCTATAGGCTGAAATTATTTCTTATTCTTAGCCTCTCTGATATAACTGGTTTAGACAGTAACAAAAATACTTAAGTGTTTCTTGAGGGTTTATGCAAATATATTAGAAGTCAGAGATACTAGACACATTCCTGTTGGTGCTGTAGGCAATTACTCAAACCAAAAACACTCATACTTTGCTTTATGTAATGTTCTCTCCTTCATTTCCTCATAGCTTGTACCACCAGACCCGCTCTCTTTCAACTTGTTTCTTATAATGACATCTCCGCTGTTTTTATGAACATTTATGACCTCTATGATTAGTATCTCCTGTGAGATTTCGCACAGAACATTTAGTTGCGAGGCAACTTTCTGCCAAAAACCACACCCTTATCACAGGACTGAAGAAAAACAGTGCAGGGAGTGCCATGCAAGCATGTACATTTATAGATGCAGATCATGCACTAACCTGTAGTCAATAAAGCACTACATGTACTTAAGCATCACAAAAAGTAATTATTTCTGTCTCCTGTCTCACTTTTGTTCGCTAAAATCCTTCCTCTTGTCAATAGTAAATCCCTAAGAGCCTCTTATTACCCAGCATTAACCCATTATGCATGTGTGTGTCTGTGTGTGTGCAGAATCTGCGTGTGCGCTGCTCTGAAGGCATGGAGTTTTTTACACGGTCAGCACAGAAGGTGCGTGGGTCTCTGAACCAGAGGTTTCTCCTGGTAGATGGAGACAGAGCCATCTCTGGTTCATACAGGTGAGCAGTGTACTAAATGTTGTGTGAGTGCACTATTATACTTTACTCATGCATTTAAAGTTGCATTAATCAATATTTTATATTAACAATGGATCAAATAACTGTGTCTAAGCTCCTCTTCACTCTATGTGTTGTTCCACCAGGAAATTAAGGACTAGCATACAAGAATTGTGCAATCAAAGAGCATAATATGATGCATGACTTCAGGGCACAGATGTCTGGTATAATGATTAAACTGCAATATGGGTTTTCATACAAGAAAGTGGGACAGAAAATGGGACAGATTTAGCACATTGGAAAAGATGTGATATGTCTAAATGACATTCAGAGTATGTGTAAAATACTGGATGCATGTTTGTGTCATTCCAGCTTCACATGGTCCTCCTCTCGCCTGGACCGTAACCTCATCACAGTGATCACAGGACAGGCAGTGGAGACCTTCGACCTGCAGTTTTATGACCTTTTCCTCACGTCCAGAGGTGTGTCTCTCAGCAAGGTTCCTATGGTAGATGAACCCATCCCTGACCCGCTCCCTCAGTCGGCTCCTGCTCCTGTGTCAGCTGCTATTGCAAGGAGGCTCATCAATCCCAAATATGCCCTTGTTGCCACGGGGACCCACACAAGTCCCGCCTCGTCTGATCAGAACTCCAGTAACAAGAATTCAAACTCCCAGAATCCCACTGGGTTAAAAGTTAAGAAAGGACGTTTTAAGGATGTTTCAGAAGAGCCACTCATACATCCTGCATTAGCCAATCTGGAGAAAGCGTACCTGATCCCGTACCTTCCCACTTGGCCAGAGCCAGACCCTCCAAGTGATGTGATTGGTTTTATCAACATCAGGGATGAAAAGCGAGCCAATCAGGTCCACTTACAGAGGTCGGAGCGGTTTGAAGTCAGTCAGGCTATACGCTTCAGCTCACCGCTGACACTACCAGGCCAGAATGAGGAACCTGCGTCGGGTCAGGATACGAATGCCGCAGTAACAAAGCCTCCCTCTGGGAACAAAAGTACAGAAGCCTCCGCTCCTGTGAGCCCAACCAAGAAACTGCCCAAAGAGCAGAAACACAGCACTCCAAATAAAGACCACACTGATGCAACTGACCCCACTCAGCAGCCCAACACTCACACACCTTCCACTATAACACAGGAGACTCTCACAGGTGAATCCACCGTTACTGCAGATTCACAGCCAACAGACAATGCTAGACAATCTCCAGAGACACAAACTGTAACAGCACCTGTTCCTAAACTCCGCACACTGCAGTTGGTCATTGACCCTGCACCCTCAGAGCAGCTTGGTGAAGCACAGGTCACTATGATAAAAATTGACCAACTGGACTCCACAGAGGCCTCCTCTGGCACAAAGGGAACCAGGGAAGATGTAACGCCAGGCCGTGGCGGCCTTACATCAAATAAGGATGGTGGTGACTCTGGTAGCAATGGCAGCCAAGACAGCACCAAGGTCATATGTGACCGAGTAGCCAATGACAACCAAAGTGCTTCCACGGCATCAGAAGAGGAGTTTTATGATTGTCCTCAGCATGTGCAGAGCGATTCGTTGACCAATGGAATCATGATAGGGTCTGGCCGGGGTCATCGCCAAGGGGATGGGGTCAACGTGATTGCCCGTCTTTCTCAGAGCATGCTGGATCTACGGGCACCCAGCCAGTCAGAGGACGGCTCTGCCCTCATCCGCCAATCACAGCAGCTGCGCAGGCAGACTCAGACCCAACCACACAGGCACATAGGGCAGGTAAGCACCCAGTAGTGATTTCTTTATTACTATCTCTTATCTTATCTCTACAGTGACCAACATTTCACCTGCTTGCCTTTTGTGCAGCTGTGAGGATTTGTTTCATTGTAAATCTTTGGATTTGAGACTGTTGGTCTAAATGTTTTGGGGTCTGGGAAATTATGATCGGCGTTATTTGTAATAAATTATCAATGGGTTAATAGAAAGTATTGTTAGATATAGAGCTGAAATGGTTAGTCTAATCAACTGAAAACCTAGTTTAATATTTTCAATTATGAGGACTTAATGCTTTTCCCTGTTTATACAATAACATGTTTGAGTTTTTGATGGTTGATCGGAAGACACAAAAGAAACTGTCATAGGCATTTTTTTAAGCAATATTCTGACATTTAAACACACCAAATAATTGATGAGTCAAGAAAAATAATTAGTTGCAGCTCGAAGTAACAGTGCCAACTAGATTGCGTTGACACATTGCTTTTAGTTTCTTTGTGATGTTTATTGAGTAATGACTGATAAGAACAAGATCAGAGGTTACTAGGAATAATGTTTGGCACACACGGAAAGACAGATGCATATCATCTGTATACTCACTTAAAATGGGTGTGTTTTTCAAGCGGTGTCAAAACAAGATGATACCTGCCGACAGTAAACACCTTTTTTTTTTAATTGAAAGGTGTGCGTGTTTATGCACACACCTGGATAGAGAGCACGGCTGATCATGCCAGGAAGGATGATGAAGATGAAGGGCAGCATCTTTAGATAGGCAGCCAGGAGAGATGCTCCTTTCACGTGGCTCATGTTTTTAGCAGACAGGGAACGCTGCACAATCACCTGCAAATACAGAAAAATAGCACCTTTCAAATAAATAAAATGTGAGTACAATAAAGTTCAATTTATTAGATGAAATTAAAAGAACAAATTCAGTTAACACACAGAAATAAAACGTACAATTCTAAAGTAATGTGTTTTTAGAGGGATTAACAGGTCAGAAAAATAGTCAGAATCCAACCATGTATGTCCCTTAAAGACAATCATTCAAATTTTAAAATATACTTTGAAACATACAGACAACCAATATAAAGATGCTAAAATTGAGGTTATATGCAATCCTTGTTGGATCTAGTCTTGTGGTCGAGGCTTCAATACAGCTGGTTATATTGACCCAGACAGGAATAAAAAGAGATGCAGCAGTCTTATCTAGTAAAATTATGGATAAATATGTTGGTGCTTTACAGATACTACTCTACTACTACTACTGCAGATACTACTGACCCTTACTGTCTATATATTTTTTAAATGTTACAAAGACACAAAGATGCATGAAGCTAAATTAGACGACAGAGTTCACATGATGAAGCTTCCCAAACATGACACCGAGATGTCTGCAAATTTAATGTTGAAGGTGGAATGAACAAGTTTGAAGGAATGTGACTAACTGAATTGTCGGAGCCCATGATAATATGGAAAAAATTAATAAATAGATCAGTCGATTAATTTTGCATGAAAACATTTGATGGCTCCAGGTTTCCAAATGTGAGAATTAGCTTCTTTTCTTGGTATTACATTATAGTAAACTGAATAGTTAATCATTTAATGATGTCACCTTGTCTTCTGGATAGTAGATCGGGGAATCATTTACAAATAAATGGAACTGATATGATGCTTTTAAAATATTTACCCTAAAGTTAGCACATAGATATAAAATAGTAAAGGACTGAGGTTTGATCCCTGAGGTACTCCATGTATGAATTGTGTAGTGGATGATTTCCCCTTTAGGCACCATGTGTAACTCTTTTGGACTTCATGATGTCCTAATCATCTCTTCTGCTTCTTCTCTCTGTCTAGTTGTTCCAGGAATCTAGATCTCCTGCTCGAAATGCAAGACTGAGAGGACCTAAAGTAATCATTGCCAAACCAGGAAGTTTTCATCGCCCCACCCGAGCAGCAGGCCCTGTGATTGGAGGGCACCGTTATTGGCAGAGTCAAACACTGCAGCCGGATTCAGCTAACCTGCGTGGGAGCGCGCGGAATGGTCGGTCACCACGACGCCAAAGCCCAGGCCACAAAAAGACAGATAACACCTTGTCACAGCCACCAACCAACCCGTCAGCGTTACTAGGAGTATCTTTCTCAAAACTGAGCAATTTAAAATTCTTGAGGGCGCCGGGCAGAGCCTCCCAGAAGAAAGTGTCTCAAAATAGGAAGCCTGCTAGGTAGAACAGTGGGTCAGTTCAAGTACACGAGGATGTTAAAGACTTCCCGCTAAAAACTAGGTGACGCTTCAGTGACGCTTCAGTGACGCCATCTCTCGCATGCATGTCATTTTTTGTTTTCAAGACCTGATGCTCAACATACACAATACAAGTAACTGGAATTTTTTGACTATGTCAACTAGGGTTGACAGTTTATTTGATGACAGGTTTTGATTGTCATTGTCTGTAAATGAATCACATGACCTTCAAAACCTTTGCTTCTTGCTAAATGGCTTCAGAGATAACTCTGATAATGTTAAAACAGCTGGTATTTGTATGTTTACAAAAGTGCACTCATTTAAGCAAGATTCCCACTAGAAGCAGGGTATTTTCTTAAAACATATTACATTAACATTACTGATGTTACTGATGGTGTGAGGGTAGGGCTGCCATTTTGATTATTTTCACATATTTGGCAGATGTCATTGTTGACTTGTACAGCTTTATATGTGATGTTAAACACTGATATGGGACCAAAAGTGAATGTTATAAATACAATTACTTGAGATTATTAATGAAATATTCCTGTATTTTGACTGGATTTGCTCAAATAAATCCACCATCAATTTTAAAAATCTTGCAGTAGCATTCATCTCATAATTTCAAGTTAGTTTATCATACGGAAAGTGAAAGTATATAAATATGCCTAGAGCATGTACCCATAATACTGAAATGGTTAAAAACAGTTTTGTGACTTTGGGAGGTATTTTTAGTATGTCTCACACACAGGATATAAATGTAGCTTTTAGTTTTGTGAAGGGATTTTTGAAGCCTTGAGTTTCGGTTTGGCACAAAATCTTCATCTGGCCATCAGGGTGGAGCCTGACTATTCTGTCTTCTCTTTTCTTTTGCTGAGATTTCACATTAATATAATGGAGTCTAGTAATGCACGTAGTGTGAGCAAAACCAAAGCAATATTACAATGTGATTGGAAGCTCATTCTTGACCCTGGAAACAGTACACAATAAATACCACAAGGTCCATTTAATGGCTATACTACAGCTTTTTATTATATCACATGACCTCCTACAGCAGAAACAGTAGTTGACATAGCAATGTATACCACCACTATTAGCTGTTCTGGAGATAATAAAGGCTCACACTAAGATTATTACAAAAACTATGTGTTGAAAAACCTAACATTACATTTGGCAGAAAACGTTTAATAGCTTTTTATCAGTGGAGTCATTTTAAATACGTGCTATAAGAACACATAAAGAGAGGAAAGGTTGGCTATTGAGACCCTATAGGTGGAAAAAAAATGTATTCTGAGAGAGCTTGTTTTCTTGAGCAAGCCCTCAGTAGCTTTTAGAGGAACTGCCCATGCAAAGCTTTGGTATTTTCTACTTGCTTTGCCTGTATATGCACATGTATGTGATTATGTGTGTATGTACGCATACCTGGTCAGTGCACCAGTACCAGGTGGCCAGTATAGTGAGCCCCAGGGTCATGCCAGGCCAGGGTAGATCTCCAGTGACAGCGTCTCTGAACAGATGCATGGCGTCCTGACGCGGCAGGTGGCAGGTACTGTTGGGAATGATCTTGCTTGGCACCGCCATACTGTAAACCCGCTCCAGGTTACTGTAGCCACCAATCTTGTTAAAGGCTGTGGACCAGGAACAACACATTTTCTTATGACTAGAAAATATGCTTACATAATTTCCTTTTGCATTTAAATTATGGAAATTGTACATACCAGTAATTGTTAGGATGATTGCGCCTACAATCATGATAAATGTCTGTAAAGTATCAGTGTAGATGACAGCAGCAAGACCGCCTGAAAGGAAATAAGTGTGTTGAGGACATTTTTATGCATCATGTGTTTAAAAAAACACATGGAAACAGTAGTAGCAGATGTCCAGTATTTCTGTACCAGCAATAGTGTAGAGAGCAGTGACCACCAGCATGAGGACAGTGGACAGGTAGAGGTTCCATCCCAGACACACCTGAACAAACAAGGCTCCAGAGTACAGGTCAGTCTGGTGACAGAAAGACAACACATATTAGATTAGATAGTGTTGGTGAACAGGCCAAAATTACACCATATGGAGTGTGATGTATCCTCGTGTCATACAGATATCTTTGTGAAGACGGACAACAGCAGTGAGAGGACAGCCAGGTAGGTTCGGATCCTCTCTCCCCCAAAACGACGGCCCAGGTACTCCGGCATTGTCACAATCTGAACACACATTTCAACACACTCATAACTAAGACAAAATGGCAATTGGCAGAAAGTAACTGTAGACAAGTTTGATCTGTTTCGGAAAAAAAAATTTTGAACAAACGGTAATTATTCGTTATTTGAAATTAGAAGACAGGTGTGTGTATGTGAAGTGTAACACCCTGTTTAGATTTATGAGGACAACGGCTCTTGGCACCGAAATGTACCTGCAGAACCAGCCTCAGTAAGGAGACACGCATTTGTGTTTGTGTGTGTATTCAAACTAACCCCTGAGGAGATGTAGACTGGCACAAATACCCAAGCGAGAGCCAGCAGCACATAGGTGGCCTGTGACAAAGACACAAAGGAGACAGAAAGAGGACAGAGAGGTTTGACCAAATTGACCATAATGGTCTCCTCAGGCAGAAAAATCTGAGATGTAAAACTGAGATAAAAGTTAACTCATTATGTGTTTTTGCATGAAGGAGCGTTTGTGCTGCTGCTGTATTTAATGGACTGACTCACGCCTCATATTTAACACTTAATAAGGCTTCACAGCATTCAAGAGTTCTACTTGTGCCCCCTGCTGCTCGATGTCTGTTACAGCTGTTGAGGGAAGGTCAGGGTTTCTCTTTTTTTTTTTTTTTTTAAATCAATTTTTCCCTTTTTTTGTCTAGACAGCCATTTTCAAAGAGGTAACTGGGTGAATTAACTACTGAACTTTAACATGTCAAATGTTAAAAAATCTTTTTAGTGATTATTGCTGTGTTGTTTTTCTTTCACAGCTCATTTGTCTAGTCAGCTGTATTAATACAACATACCGCAAAAGTAACAGCGTGTACACAGATTAGCAGGTGAACTTCATTCCAGAGTATATTGTGTATCTTATAACATTTTGTTTATACTCACGTTCCATTCAAAGCCAGTGACAGCGATGCCTCCAGCGGCTCCAGTCCCAGCCAAACCAATGAACAGACCTGAGCCCTCTGAACTGGCAAACAGAGATGCTCCGATCTGCACAAACACACAGGCATTATTTTTATAATGCACTGATTACATTAATTAATAAGAAGTTATATACATTCTTTGACACATAGGCAGGCTCAGGCATCTGAGATTAAATAATTGTTCAATTTTAATTACATATTTTGCCCTCACAATCATAACTAGAGCTGCAACTAATGATCATTTTCACTTGTGATTAAAGTTATTTTTCTAATTAATTGTGTAGTTGTTTGGTTTATAAAATACCAGAAAATGGTGAATTCATCCAAGTACAGATACATAAAAACAGGACATTTCCAAAAAATTAGAAACTCTTTTTATTTGTTTATGTACAAAAACAACATCAGGATTGTTAGAGATGCTACAGACCAGATTATGAAAGACACACACTCACCGGCCACCAGGCCATGTCCCGTCCAGCCAAGAAATATCCGCTCAGAGTATTCCTGCTCACCCTGCATGATGACTGACAGAGAAAACGAGCGTTACACACCAGCGTCGGTCCGTACAAACACTCACACAAGCAGAAAACGCACACAAATGCACCTCTGACTCTTACCCAGATGCCAACAGCAAGGTTGAGAAGAAAGTAGGTTGCTATTACAATAATGTCAGAGAAGCTGAATGACTGCGACAGAGCGTAGAAGTTGCTGGTGGAATTAGACATCCTTAGTGTTCACAAGAATGTACACACACTTAAAATGTACAAAAAAAAAAACCCACACAAATTTGCTTCTTGTATTTCCCTTTCCTTACAGCTTACAGCAATCTGACTCTGTAGACCTACTTTAAAAACACCATGAATGCATTAGCAAAACTATAAAAACCTCCACCTGCTGTACAGTCTAATAAAGAACCTTTAAACACTTCCTTTCCCATCCATGAACACAAAACAGTCTTCCAACACACACACACACAGTCATTCAAACACACACTGCAGCTCTTGGTGCAAGTCCCCTCTCGGCTGGACTACCAGCTGACTTTGCTGTTACCGAAAGCCTGAGACAAGGCGCTACATGTATTTGTGAAGAGGGCAGTCCCTTGGTTGAATTGATGATTAAACACATCACCTTAATGTGGCACCTGCTGCGCTGACACACACGCTGTGCTAGGGGATAATGGAGTGTCCGGTGTGGGTGAAGAGTGGAGTACAGCAGATGCTCATGTGGACCAGAGTCCACGCTGATGCACAGACACACAAACACACACAGAGATGGTCAATCATTACCGATGACAAGTTTATAATCATTAGCGTCTAAACACACAAACATGTGCTGGTAGGTGTTAAGTAGAGTCAATGAAACAGAGAGTTTCTGATCCGTTTACAGTTTCATCCAGTCATTGTCATGAATCAATCTACGAGTCTGTAAAGCATCTTTACATTCAGTATTTTATTCTCTTTTCTTTATACAGTTCACACGCTAAACATTTGGACAGTTACACATGTTTGGCTCTTTAGGTTTAATGCTCTGGTAGATTTTTGCTTCATCATTATCTTCTTAACCTGCAGTCACCTCTTCAACTCCACCAAGATCTAAATGGCAATTCTCAATCAACTCTGAGCCACATGTTAGCTGTTTTGTGTACGAACTAACATCCAAATGACACATCCAACACATCCAATTACGTTTGAACCACTAAACTTTTGGCTATATGTAGTTCTTTCTTTATTGAGACTTGGCACGTTATAGTATGCAATGTTTTATTTCAAACTGAATGTGATGAAACACAGAGCCTGAACAACAAAAAATATATAACCGTCCAAATACTTACTTACTGTCTGATGATAGATGAATAAAGCATGGTATATTTGAGAGAAATTGTTTAATTTTAACGGCCTTGTATTGGCCTGTCTGCCACTTATAGTGTCTGCTCAGTTAGAAATTGCTCCATCACTCTGAGCACATCTGGATATTTTTCACTCTGTCGCGATGTGAATAAAAGAGAAGTTGAAGGGAAGAGACAGTGAGTCTAGTGAGTTTGCTTTTGTGCTCCCTGATGTGAAATTAACTCAGTACCACACACAAACTGCTGGCCCCGTGTTTATTCGCTGTAAGGAGCAGATGGTGGCGATGGAGACACCCTGACGTCTCACACACATCATCATTAATCTCACACACACACACACACAAAACAAAATGTAAAAGCTTAAGATGAACAAATGTTTGTGTGCAGTAAAGAAAAGTTATTTTTATTACTTTGCAATTAATAGGACTTGGAATATTTTAATTTATGTGTTTGACCTGGTAAATACCGGGACAATAAACAAACCAATAATTAAATAAATAGATATAAATAATCTATTTAAAAACCTTTATATGTGTGTGTCTGTGTACATGCCTAATGACTGTTCATGTATATGTGAGGGTCTTATTGTAAAATATCACACAGGAATTTATCAGAATCAACACACACATTTCACATTTTCTAAATTTTAAGTTAATCAAATTTAAAATTTCAATTTTAGGACACATTTCTTAACTTATAAACATAATATCTGACTTGAAATGATGAGTTGAATGAATGTACTGAGGGTTAAAGCTCCCCATAGACCCTTATTTTTTTGTAGTTTGAAGAAAACATACGTGATGGAAACTTGCTGTGTGTCTTTAATACCTGTAAAGAAATGTCATGTCACAAATCATGCTTGTAGGTGCAGTACATGCCTTAAAGGTTTTTAATGAAATGGACGTTAGAGATATTTTATATTTCATAGATTCTGGGTGGACTTTTTGTGGTAAGCCTTATCAGAAACAAATTATTATTCAAAGCAGAGTATTTTTATATGTATCAAAACATGTGTGGATAGTATCTTTAACTATAACAGTCAGTTTAAAAGCAGACAGAGAGACTGTTGTGAAGCTCTGCAGAAAAATTCAGGAAAGCAGCTGTAGGACAACACTAATGGGAGATATGATAAGATATAACAAGCCCCATGTTACATTCAAATAAATCCTACAGTATGTGGACGATAATACCTCAAACAAATCACTAATCATGTCATTAAATATTGCCTAAAATAGACTACATTAATAATAAAAAAGATAATAAAAGATATTCATTAATTATTACATTTATTTCCACATTTGGTCTTCCATACACAGTCATGTCAAACTATTTTAGGCAATTTCAAAGTAGTTTAGCTAGCTTACACAAAGGTAATATATGTCTAATTATAATTTAAATGTAAATAAATATATTTATAACATGGAATCAAGACAAAAACAAAACATTAAAAATAATAAATGGGACTTACCTGGAGGAACTTACGTGCAGCTAAGAAGAGTTAAATGTTACGAAGGTGTGCTAAAACTTATGTGTGCAACATAGCAACAAACAAATTGCGCCACCCGTTGGCCAACGGCTACTAATTATAAGGTTTTTATAGCCTAATAGAAACGTTTACTTATTGTCTTGGATTCTCTATCAATCTTTTCAAGGTGTGTAATACGTATTAAAACTCACGTAACGGCTACGGACAAAAAATCGGCGCTACATTAAAGGGATAAAGTAAATTTAAAGTATTATTCAGAATATTAATCTGCGCGAGGCATGATGGGAGCATAGACGCAGAGAATCAGAACCAATCAGAACACGGAGGATTTACGTTACCCGGAAGTAAAAACTTCACAACAAAAAAAATACCGGGAAATCTTTTCTGTCAGAGCAGCTACTGCAGTCGCGAAGGAAATACTTTGTATTTGTCGTTAGGTACAATAATTTCAGACGCTGGTTTACATTTTGTTGGAGGCGAAATGGATGAATATGACGAACTGTTCGACATACAGGACGACTTTGATGAGCAGTTCGCCGACGAGCTGGAAGTGTTGGCTCAGATGGAGGAGGGTGAGGAAGCTGCTGTGAAACTAGCTAAGTTTTAACAGTGGTGGAAGAAGGATGCAGATACTTACATAAAAAGCCAATACTGCAGTATAAAAGTACTCCATTACAAGTAAAAGTTCTGCATGAAAAATCCTACTTAAGTAAAAGTGCTATATGTTATATATGTATATATGACATCATTAGATTATTAATACTGATGTATCAGTGTTTGAGCAGCATGTTACTGTTGTAACTGCTGGAGGTGGAGCTAGTGTCAACTAAATATACAGTTAACTAGATTAGTCTAGTGGTTCCGAACATAGGGGTTGGGCCCCTCCAAAGGGTCACCAATTAAATCCAAGGGGTCGTGAGAGATCTATCTATGATCTATAAGTCCTGAAGATGTCAAACTCTCCAGTATAATACAAGAAAAATAAGAGATCATTTTGTGTTGCAGAAATGCATTTTGTATTATTTTATCTTGATCATCTTATGAGGTTTGATGACGTTTGGTCAGAAAATAGTGAAACTTTTTTTTTTTTTTCTACATCCACCAGTCCAAAACACAAACAGTCATATAACAGTGAATCTTTACATATGAAAGGCTGGGATCAACGGATCTTAAGAATGCTTCATAAATAAATATTGTTATTACTTATTGACTTATTAATCAACTGATCACTTTCAGCATTAATTGTATGTGTGTGTTTGTGCTTGTTTTTTTTTGTTTTTCTTTTATTATTTAGTTGAATCTCCCAAGCCTAGAAAGCGTCAGAAGCAGAGTCCAGGAGACGATATATCAGACATAGAGCACCTGCTGTCTGACCAGCCCGTCAGTGAGTTCATGTCCGTTTTGTTCTTGTTGTGTTTATTTGTGGTTGTAAGATTTAAACTTTAAACCTGTCCTGGTCTTTGTAGCACCAAAGGCAAAGCGTCTGAAGCAGGATGTAGCCAAGCGACTTTTCGATTCATCGCAGATTCACAAGAGCAAAGCCCCGTCACAGAGTGATGACATCACGCCACCTTCCTCCCCGGAGCAGTATGAACGCCCTCACGCCGTCAGGTAGGAGAGATGGATGATGGGAAGATTGAAGACTGTAAGAACTTAGAGAGGAAGGACAGATAGTAATAAACAGGTGACAGTAGGTGAAGGTTTTGAACTTTGTTTTACATTTTATTTTAGTATTTACTTATGTGGCACTTCCTGCTCATTACTAATTAATCTGCCAATAAAAGAGAGTTTCCTGAAGTTCATGGTGACATCTTCAAACAGTTTGTTTTGACCAACCAACAGTTACGTGAGACTAAGAAAAGCTTCTATTAAATAAAAGTTATTTATAAACTTAAAATGCCTACATTTTGGCATGAAAGAAAGGTAACTTGAGTACAATTGGGATTTGTAATTATTGTAAATACATAAATTTGGCCCCCAGTAACCCGTGAATGGTTTATTATCATTCACATGTTATAATATTTATATCAAGCCAGAAAAAAATAGATTCACAGTCCTAGATGCACTTTAATTAAAAACTTTGAAACGTTGTAGGTCTACCCCGGCTGTGTTGGATATCAGTGGCTTTGCTACAATCCCAGAGTCTCCGAGGCGACCCGCCACCGCGGCGACATCTCTGTATGTGCTGAAGAGACCCCCTTTAGAGGGAGACTACATCAGCGTCACAGACTCATCGGGGAGTCGGGTCTACCTCCGTCAGAAAGAAGACACGGGGACGAAGGTTAAACTCGTCAGCAGTTGCACATCTGTGATTCTTTTGTATATAGCTAGCATTAGTGTGCAGTCGCTTTGGTGTCCAGTGCTTATATATGTTA
This sequence comes from Pampus argenteus, assembly GCA_036937835.1. Lineage (NCBI taxonomy): Eukaryota > Metazoa > Chordata > Actinopteri > Scombriformes > Stromateidae > Pampus > Pampus argenteus. The sequence goes on along the minus strand of CM072866.1, from coordinate 21,023,133 downwards.
TATTAATGTATTATTCTGTGTTTGCCTGAATGTCTCTAGGTAGTGGACTCCAGAATAGTACCAAACTCCCAGGGTAGTCTGGGACTGCTTGCAGTGCCAATAGGTGTGCTGAGAGAAGAAGAAGCCGAGAGGGTGAGTGTCTGAGTCATCCAGGAGTCCTGCACCTAAAGAGTTTATACTTATATAAATATTTTTATTCCAGTGAATTCTGGTGAGACTGCAAATTTGGATAAATTTCTGCTCTTGCTTTCTAAAATCATGCAGCGTCATCATCAGGTCGTGGAGGAATCACAGCGTCTTACAGAGCTGCTTGCCAGGTGACTCACGACCCTTCTCTCTCTGTCTCACACACATGTGCACATGCTGACACATTAATAATATGAATTATTTTATTACATGCAGTACTTGGTGCTTAATTGTCTTTCTTTATTCCAGCAGTGTGAACGATGCGTTAGTTGAGCCTGACAGCAGAGAAGAGGAAGAAGAAGATCCTGAAGACTCAGAGGGACGAAGCTCTCGACTCTGGGTGGATAGATTTTCTCCACGGCACTACACAGAGCTTCTCAGTGATGATGCAAGTCATGTTTAACATATCTCTATAAACTTAACACATACATACGCAATTAAGTGCATAAAAACCTCTTTGGTAAAAATAGATTAAGTATCCTACAGTGACGGTACTTGTTTGCGACTGTTTCATTGCAGTTTACCAACCGCTGTCTGCTCAAGTGGCTGAAAATGTGGGACACTGTCGTTTTCGGAAAAGAGAGGAAGCCCCGCCCCGTCCGAACTGACAGACAGGCTCCCAACCAGAACTCATTTAAACCTAATCAAGCCAATCAAAATCCTAATCGCTTCAAGAGTAAGATTGAGGTGACTGAAGAACTACTGGAGGCTGAACTGGACCAACACAAACGACCCAAATTCAAGGTGAACACGCCTCCAAACTCATGATGATACAGTTTCAATTTACTGACCGTCAGTTGTTCTAAAAAGAAATGATTCATTTTCGTTCTCTTGTAGGTGGCATTGTTGTCTGGTCCTCCAGGTTTGGGGAAAACCACCTTGGCTCACGTTATAGCAAAGCATGCTGGGTACAATGTGGTGGAAATTAATGCCAGGTTAGACAAACAGCAGTAAATCACAATACTTTTGGTTTAAAGTTATTCCTCCTGTGGTTGCCGACCTTATTGCCGCTCTTTTACAGTGATGACCGCAGTGCAGAGGTTTTCCAGAAACGCATCGACACAGCGACACAGATGAAGTCAGTTTTAGGAGCCAATGAGAGACCTAACTGCCTCATTATCGATGAGATTGATGGAGCACCTGCGGTATGTCATGATCAGCAAAATAATTCTTGATTGATGTGAAAATACATTTTAAATCTTTATTATTATAAATGTGTTTTTCCTCATTTTGTTGTGCACGCAAGGCTGCCATCAACATCCTGCTGGCGACACTGAACAGGAAAGACGGCGGAGAGGCCGGGACAGATTCTGGGAAGAAGAAAAAGAAGAAGGAGACAATCCTGCTTCGGCCAATCATCTGCATCTGTAACGACCTGTACGAGTGACTTATGTTTAACAGCAGCATGGGCATTTTAATTCCTAGAGTAAGACTTGTGTTTTATTTACAGCTGCTCTCTGATTGTCTCCTTCTAGTTATGTTCCAGCTCTCAGACCTCTGAGGCTGCAGGCCTTCCTATTGGCTTTCCCCCAGACACAGTCCTCCCGCCTGGCACAGAGACTGGCGGAGGTTGGCTGCCATTCAGACACACTGTTTCACACACACACAAATAGACAAACATATAAAAACATACCAATATTCCATTTATGGTGCTTTTTTTTTTGTTTTTTTGTGCAGGTCTCACTCCAGCAGGGCATGAAGGTGGACACAGGGACTCTGATGTCGTTGTGTGAGAAGACAGACAACGACATCAGGTCTTGTATCAACACACTACAGGTAAGTGACATCACTTTAGACGTATGTCTGTTGTATGAGCAGCAGCAGTAGTATCCTGTATGTCAAAATGTGTGTACTTCCTGGTGTAGTTCCTTCACAGCCGCGGCCACAAGCAGCTGAACTCCAAGACAATCCAGTGTGTGTCTGTGGGGCAGAAGGACCAGAACAAAGGCTTTTTCCATCTGTGGCAGGAGATCTTCCAGTTACCACGTGTAAAACGGTACAGTATGTCCCGCGCAAAGACGCCTTTAGACTGTGCAATATTAAATTGAGCGCCTCTATTTTGTTTTTTGTGTTCCATGGACCTATTAGAGAGAACGAGTGTGTTTTCTACCTAAAACTGTTCTTTTGAAACATTACGATGTGACATATGTTAACTTCTTCTGACTAGATACTGACTAAACATCCAAATGTGTTTTTTCAGGAAACGTATTGGTGAGGGGTTTGAGGAGACACCGGGTTCAGGAGGTGGAGCACAGAGGTTTCAGCACATTCTACACCTGGCTTCATCTAGTGGAGAGTATGAAAAGGTTTCTCAGGTAATGAACACAGAATTCAATGTAAAGGAATTTTTAAAAAAAAAAACAGAAAAAGTATAATTATTATAATTTGATGGCTTATATCTGATATCAGGTTGACTATTTCTGTCTCTTTTCATCAGGGTCTGTATGAAAATTATCTGTCCATGCGGGTTAGAGACCCAAACCTGCAGAGTACGTGTGAGGCTCTGGATTGGATGTCGTTCTCAGACAGGCTGAACCACGTGATACTACACGGGCAGAACTTCACCCTGATGAAATACCTGCCCTTCCTGTCCGTCACATTCCACTTCCTGTTTGCCCATGTGCACGTGCCCCGCATCAGCTACCCCCACAGCCAGCAAGAGGTACTAATCACACACAAGACGTGTTATGTGAAAATAGTCTCAATAACAAAAAGGTTCAGATATTGATCATATAGCCGTGTCGTCTCCAGGCCTCCTCTCGTCTTCTTGGCAGCAGGAACACTTTGTCCACGATGTTGGCTGATATCCCAGCAGGCATCAGAACCAGGATCAGCCAGCTCAGCTTGACCCTCGATACACTCTCACTGCTCCTGGACATCATCTGTCCCAAACTACGGCCTGTATGTATAAGTTGCTGAAGCCAAACGCAGCGAACGACATCTGTGT